>VZRO01003401.1:664705-945715 GCA_013397915.1 Daphoenositta chrysoptera | reverse complement strand
AAATACCTCTCTCTCCAAAGACAAAAAAGAAAGAGCGTATACACACCCACATACACACACACACAGATATGTATTTATATATATATATATATATATATATATCCATCCTATATACACACACCAACAGCCTCCTCCACACTGTGCTCCCCTCTCTCTTTGCCACAAGCAGACCCCTGGCTCCCTTCATTTCTACCACAGAAGGCTTGATCCAGGGCCCAGTCCAAAGTCTTCAGAGCCTGAAAAGTTTAGACAAGTGTAATGGTGAGGGCGAGATGCTAAAGGAGAACTACCCAAAAATACACCTGCCTTCTGATGCAAGTCCCACTGCCTCCTGTTTTTCTTGGATGACTCCCCATGCAAATTCGCACGAGAAAAGCCTTATTTAGCAATTAGATAAATCCCAATTGTCACTGCAGGAAAACAAAATGGTTGATTGAAGCAACTCCTCTGAATTCTAAAAATGGTGCCTGGGACTTTGATTTTAAAATGTCCTGTGGTAGGTAAACAGAGAGATGGAATAGGTTCTTGGATGAATGAGTGCTGACAGCCTTCAAAAAAATAAAAAAGAGAAAGTAAAAATCAAGCTTTGGTTTTGGAGCCTGCTGTGCACCAGAACATTAACCTACTTTGAGCAAAGTTTGCTAACCAGGCAGCAGAAAAAGCGAGCAGGGCAAGCTAAAGGGAGCTGCATGGAACTCCTTTCTCATGTCTTCAGAGCTGCCAGGCCTGGACATGAGGAGANTTCCAGCCCAAGCCATTCTGTGGTTCCAGGATTCCATTCTGTGATTCCACCAGGGTGCCAAGGAACCTGTCTGCATTCAGTCACATTTACACTGGGAAAGGAAAGGGGACATTAAATACCTCTGACTTCAAAGGCAAGAAGGAAAGGGCGTATACACACCCATATACACACACACACAGATATGTATTTATATATATATATATATATATATATATCCATCCTATATACACACACCAACAGCCTCCTCCACACTGTGCTCCCCTCTCTCTTTGCCACAAGCAGACCCCTGGCTCCCTTCATTTCCACCACAGAAGGCTTGATCCAGGGCCCAGTCCAAAGTCTTCAGAGCCTGAAAAGTTTAGACAAGTGTAATGGTGAGGGCGAGATGCTAAAGGAGAACTACCCAAAAATACACCTGCCTTCTGATGCAAGTCCCACTGCCTCCTGTTTTTCTTGGATGACTCCCCATGCAAATTCGCACGAGAAAAGCCTTATTTAGCAATTAGATAAATCCCAATTGTCACTGCAGGAAAACAAAATGGTTGATTGAAGCAACTCCTCTGAATTCTAAAAATGGTGCCTGGGACTTTGATTTTAAAATGTCCTGTGGTAGGTAAACAGAGAGATGGAATAGGTTCTTGGATGAATGAGTGCTGACAGCCTTCAAAAAAATAAAAAAGAGAAAGTGAAAATCAAGCTTTGGTTTTGGAGCCTGCTGTGCACCAGAACATTAACCTACTTTGAGCAAAGTTTGCTAACCAGGCAGCAGAAAAAGCGAGCAGGGCAAGCTAAAGGGAGCTGCATGGAACTCCTTTCTCATGTCTTCAGAGCTGCCAGGCCTGGACATGAGGAGAAAAACCCAACTGAATATCTGGCTGCCATCCAAAAGTTTAAAGCCTTTGAAAAAACCCTGTGGTGAAAATGAAGGTACTTAACATTTTGGTATTTCTCCATCTGTTTGGAAAAAAGGAAAAGGTTGACTTTAATGACATTTAGTGGTCAAAAATTGAGAAGCTTTATGTTTGTGTGAATTTTGGTAGTGGTGACTGTAGAAATCTCCCCCAGGTTGTTTGCAGGGGCTCACATACCTGTTTGTCTCCATGATGAGGTATCGAAAGTTATTGCTTATTGAAATGTGTAATCCCTGCTAAGAATGGCACTGCTGACATTTCCATCTCCTGCTGAGTACTACTGACATTTCCTAACTATTGGAAGGGATAAATAAGTATGGACTCCAGAAGATGCCGAACATTTTTATCATGACAAAAGAAAAGCATTGGACTGTAAAGTGGGAAACTGTTTTTAAGGCATCATTTTCCTGGAAAAATTACTTTCTTTCATGGATTATTTTTTACAACTCTGTAATAAATGCTTCAAAAAAGGATTTTCCAACTGCATATGAAAAAACCTTATATGCCCCTTTAACAACTCCATTGACTTTTCACTTGTAGCTTGCCTCTTCATGCTAATTATCATGTGCCCTTTAATTATGGGAACAAATTCTTGCAGGGGATGCAATTAAGGATGTAAAAGATACTCCCACCTAGGTTTCCTTTTTCCCTCGTGGAGTTTCTAAGTTTCCGGCATTTAATTTTTAAGAAAGCTTTTAAGTCTGACTGTGTGGCATGATAGTTTACAGAGCAGGAGTCTCTCTCATATCCCAAATAGCAGCTGATGAATTTCAAAGGCTCCTTTCTGAATAAACATCTAAAGCTCTGGATAGTTATTGAGCTCACCCAGCCTCCTTTTCTCTGGAAAGCAGAGAGCTGTGTGTGCAGACACAAATTGTGTCACATGCTGTCCAGCAGATGCATCTCAGGCTGCTGATTTTAAACAGCTGCAATTCATGTAAGGAATTTTGGTATTTCTATTTCAGTAAACTTAGATGTGTGCAGAACTAGAGAAGACAGAACACCTCTTGGCTTTTACCTAACAACTCTGAAGCCCCTGAAAGGCTTGCTTTTGGTTAGGAGCAGTAGTCAGATATAGATGCTGATTGCTTTTTATTTAGCCCACTCAACTGAAAGCAAGCCCAAATATTCTGCACTAAGCTTTGTCTCTGCTTGAAGCCTAGAAGATGACATTTCTATTTAGTGCATACATAATTTAAAGAAGTGCAGTGATGAAAAGGAACAAAACAAAACTCAGAACTGCAGTGTTCTTTGTAAAAACTCTGTCCTTCTAATTTTAGACTAAGCTGGAAGATGGACTACATTAAGGGTTGAGGAGGAATGATAGACCATAAATTATTCTGAAGTCTGAGGTGGGGGAATCAGTGTCATTGCCTGGACAGAGGCTGAAATAAATGCAAAGGGAGCTGCCTGGATCCGTGTACAAAGCACTGTGCAGACGCTGAGTTCTGCCTCCTGTCCCCAGCAGTCCCTGCTTGGCTGTGTGGGAATACACACCCTGAGTTAGTGCTGTCACAGAGTCCTTGGCTGGATCTCACCATCTACGGGAGAGAGATGTTCTTTTCCCTTTTTTTGCCTCCCTCTGACATCTGTGGACTTTAAATCTCGAACACCTTGTGGCTTCCTTGGGACCAGACAAATAAATGCACACGGGGTGCACAGGCTGCCCCTGCCCTGCAGTGCGCAGTGCCCGGCATTTGAGGACACATTTGGTGGGAGGACGTGAGGGAAAAGGCTGCTTGGGACTTAGTTACTGGAGTTAAACCACAACAATAGTAGGCAGTCTGATTTTTCTGCTTATAAGTAACTGAGATACCAAAAGCATTCAGTTTTTCAGAAGTTTTCAGATCATCTGCTGGAAAAGTGCTTTTTGGAGATGGGCTTCCATCCTGCTTTGCACAGCTCTCAGTAAAACATTCCCCAACCCTCTCCCTGCAATGACTGGATCTTAGACAGAAAAAAAAGTCCTAATGAATGTTGAATGAGCAACACTGTGGTGACTTTAGTAAAAAGCTGTACAACCACTGTGAAAAACAATCCAGAATAATGGTGTTTGTGAAATCACTTGTCCAATAGTATGGGGAATTACTCAAAGAGAGTCAGACTTTCCCTGGGAACTAAGTTTAATTCCACTTAAGGTTTCCATCTTTAATTGCTACCTCAGGGGTGAATGTTGCCCTGACTTAGGAGAGCTCTGCAGGCACCAAAACCAAATCTGAACAGAAATTTCAAACACTCGAGGATTTCTTTTTTCCTTTTTTTGGAATGGACCTCTCTTTTGAATCTGAATATCTTTCTAGGGGTAAAAAAAAAACCAAAAAAAACCAACTTAATTTGTGGTGATTCTCACAAAATAATGTTTCACAAAAAAAGATTAAAAATGAGGAGAGAAGATGGGGAGTCTTTTGAAATGTTTAAAGGAAAACTCTTTTTCAAACACAACTGAATAGGAAGAGAAACAACAGGGAGGCAGGAAGACATAAGGACAAAAGCTCTGGTCTGTTCAATTTTTTTGTGAGGTTGTAATTATTCTGTTGTAGGTGGGAAGAACAATGGGACACGGAGAACCTACACAGATAAATCCTGCAACTTTCCTCTCTGCATGGAGAAGCTGCTGCAGCCAGCCTGGGCTGCTGGGGAGCACATTTGAAGGGGTGCACAAGTTTATCACCCCAATTTTCCTAGAAGCCTCTCACCAAAGGACAAAGCAGAAGTTGTTCCCTGCTGGAATTTCCCTGAGGAAGGGTGTTCAGGGCTTGCAGCCCAGGTCAGGAGCTCGAGGTCAGGAGGAGATGTGTTGCTCCACAGGGGCACTCCTCGGAGCTCAGGGGCCAAGGATGGAGGTGGGCTCCAAGCCATCATTCCCATTCGCATGTGACCCCTAGCTGATATTTTAAAAGGAAATGACTTCTGGCCTCACCAAGAGAGAACTCAAATTCAAATTACACAGAGTTAGGTTCACCCACCAAGGGCATACAGATCTGAAATTTTCCCCTCCTTGGCATTGAAAATTAATCTGACTCTGCTCTCTGCTCAGCATGCTGGAAATACCTTGCTCACACTGTGCTATACACAGAGGCCTCATGCAAGATCAAGACTGAAGCCAGCAGTTTCTCTCTAAGTAGTACCTTTCCAGGCTTTGTAAATCACTTCCAGAGGTTTTCCCGTCTGAATTCCAGGGTCCAGAGCAGCACCAACAATTAAGTTGCTGCTGTGCTCCCCAAGGGCTCACTGTGAAGGGGACAGTGGTCTTCACCCTTGGGCTGCTGCTACATGCATTTTGGTTTTTTGACATGTGTGTCCATCCTTCCTGCTGAGCTACGAGGTGAAGGTCCAAACCTCAGCTTGTATGAAGTGCCAGGAAGGGGATTCCTTCCCCATGCACTGCCCCAGGGCTTGGGGAAAGAGTGAGCTGCAGTGCTGCCACACTCCTGCCTCACCGAGTGGTTTGGGGAAGCCAGAGGACACTTTTAATGAGGGAATCGAGGGAGTTACTTTCATTCTTTATGATCTTTATTTAATGATTTAACTTTAGAGTAATGGAAGATGGGTTGCTTGGGAAGGTAAATTATGGCTGGGAAAGACATGGGAAAGGAAGCAAATATGCTGTAGGTATCAAAAACCCCAGAATTAATTATGCCAATAAGTGCATGGTACAAGCCAGTTTGGACTTAATGAAATGGGAAATCAAAAAGAAAAACCAACCAAACCAAAAAATCAAAGTTTTATTGAATCCAATGCATTCCCATCACTGACTTTTGGGGAAAAAATATTTTTTATTGACAGAAAACCATTCAATTAGAAATAGAAAATTATCACCTTGAGCAGTATGAAAAAGTTTGCAAGTGATGCAAAGTCTGGTTAATTAATTGCTTTAAAATACCTTTCTAAACTGCAACAAGTGATTTGGATTCTTTCCAGTGTAACCTTTACTGCTAGGGTTCATCTAGAAATATATGCTTTAGTTTTTCCAGTTAAATGAAAACCTATGTGGGAGAAATCTGAGAGGTGAAGGAGGGGTTATTGCAAATAATTCTGGGGTAAAGACTTGCAGATGTTACAGCTCTCCCATGTGTTTTATATGGTATGTTCTGGATCAGAAGCAACAGCCAAAAAACCCACCAGCACAGTAGCTTTTAATTATATCATAAGAAATATAATTATTCTCCTTTTGTAAACAGCATAGTGGGTTCCTTTCCACCATTTAATTTTACCTAAGAAGACAGCAGAAAACAGAATCACAGTATATTCAGATGTCTACAGGCACATATCAGCCTTCAAGAAGTTATTTTGATTTCTGATAAAAAATAAAGATTTCATTTCCAAATATTTCTGTTCCAATAACAGTGCTTTATTTTAAAAACAGTGTTTCTAAAAGGCTCAACTTTGTTTTCACAGCAGGAATGAACAGAAATGACCTTTAGAAGTTGAAAGTTGAAGGGAATGTGTCAAGTTTCATTCTGAAGATTTAACCACTCTCATTTCTCCTCTCTCCCTCCCTGCTGACAGGAAGTCCCACCTCACAAAACATGGTGAAGTGTGTTTAACCTGGCAAATAGAGGATGCAGAAGAGCAAAACACCAGTGGGGGTGGATTTATGGCTTTTAGAGTTCATATCTGGCTAATGACAGCCTGTGATTGATTTCTGGGGTCATTTTACCACAGGGGACAGCAATTGTGACTCACATCATACCTGTGCTCGTGACAACTGGCAATAAATAGTATTTATTTTACATACCCTAACACTACTAAATAATGGTCGGTTATTCAACTGCACAGCCACATTACACAACTGCTTTAGCATGAAATATACAACAAAATCCCCCACAGGAAACAGTATAAAATGCAATGAACCTGGTAAATTCATAACCCGAAGCTGTTTGAAAGCTCACGTGGTTGAAATAGAACTTTTTTTTACTAGAAGGTTGAATCTACTTTCAGTTTGGGAAAAGGGGTATTTTGTGGGGTTTTTTCCCCAAAAACTTCTCTCAAAAGTAGAAAGTCAGAAAATGACCAGCTAAGCAGTCCAGCCCTGTTGCAGCACATTTATTGATCACCCTGCTGCACACACATTTTGTTTGGATTCTGCCCATGCTGGGTTTACAGTGTTACTCACCTCTGTACAAGTTTCCGAAATGGCTGCAGGGCTTTATGGGCCGAATTGACAGATGTGAGGCTTTGCATGAGTGCTCCTGCTGATTCCAGGGGCACTGGCCCAGCCTCTCCAGGGTCTCCACACCCAGTGGAGTTCAGAGCTTACCTTGAATTCCACTGGCAAGGCTCCCAGTGCACTTCCCATCTCCATCATCCACCTCCTCTCCACAGCACCAACATCGCAGCAGGCGTTGTCTCTGTTGCACAGCTTTTTGAGTTTTAGCAACAAAGCACAAGCTGCTGTAGGTATGAGTACTAGTGCATGAAGAGAATGGAAACATTTGATTTTGTCATTAATCACCCTGTTTATATGTTGATGTAGGGGAACAAAACAACATACTTATTGCTCAGTAATAAGCATCACTGAATCATAATGTTACTGATACCTGATGTTTAATTTGGTCCTTTCAAAGGCTGTTTGTTTCAAGTCTTTGTACATTGATGACTGTTTATGCTTAAGGATATGAGAGTGAAAAATTATGGCAGAATGAGTGCTAGAAATCCACTGGGATAATAATTAATGATCAATTACTATGTGGTTGTGAGGAATTTGTTGAACTCTTCAACTACTCCAAAGTACGCACCATGATGTAGACCTCAATTTGCACTCACCTAAGTACAATGACTATTAAATTTTCCTGTACAGAGAATCTCCCTCTCCTTCCTTCTCAGGATATAAATGCACGTGCACTCCTCTCTGAACAGAAGTTCTAACCTAAAATAGCTTTCACAGTAGTGCCCAAGCTGAGCTACAAGTTAATGTACAACCTACTATTCTTGAACAATCCAGATTTTTCTCTGAATTTAAAACCAATTTTTCTCCATAAATTACATGAAAGATAATGTTTCTACAGTGTCACATATCATGAAAGTAGATTTAATGTACTGCTCACGAAAGTTACGGGAGTGGCTACGAGGGTCTGAACACTGGGTAGCACAGGAGTTTCATGAGGCAGAGAATGCTCAGCTCTGACAAGGTCTGTCTGGCTGCGGTTTTCACAGCTTCCAAGAATCACAAAAAAAAATCCTAGAAAAAGTTACATTGGAAGGGGCCTTTAAAGCTCAGCAGCTGCTGATAGAATACAGGTCAGGATCTGCTGCATCAGGATGTCAGAGGGTGCTGTGTCCTAGCAGCAGGGAAATCCTTGAGACCGTCAAGGACGCATAATCAGAGGACATGAAATATCCATATTGTGCTAAATAAATTAATTGTGATGTGATTTATTACAGTGAATAGCAAATTAATTAATAATAGAGATGCCTGAAATGCAGGAAAGTGTTACTGAGCTGGGGAACCTTTCACTGGAGGGAGTAGTTAATGGAAAATCATGTAATGGTAGAAAGAACTTAGTTACAGGCTACAGTCATGGCTGGTCTCTGATGATAATAATAAGATTAAGTGTCAGAATTCTACAACTAAGATTGATTTTTTTTTTTTTTCCCCCAACAGAAAGAAAACGGAAAAATGCAGTTTCTCATAGCTTTTCCAGGTTGGTCCATTACACCAAGAGGAAACCAAGCTTGCGTGCCAAGGGGAAGGGTCAGCTCTTTTCTCTGCTTCAGCCAGCAAGCAGGAGCAGCAGCAAGCAGCAGTGGCAGTGCTCTCACCATGCCTGACTCATGCAGTAATGAATGTGGTGTGTCACTTTTGGGGACTGCACAGTTGACAACCCTGCCTGCAGCTCTGGCTGCTCCTCAAAGCACAGCGAAGGTCACAGTCAGCGACTTCCCGATTCCAGGTCACTGTTGCACAGAAAGCTCCCCTCCAGCAGTATATGCATTTCACACCTAGCTGCTCCTTTTGTCAAGCTGTCATATTTAATTAAAATGCTGACAGCCTTTAAGGATCTCTACAATGTGCAAAAAATACATAAGATCAACACTTCACACTTCTACCAGAGACTATTCTTTTCCAACAGTAATTTAATTTGCTACCTCTAGTTCTTGAGATTTTGAAATTATTTTTTTCTTTTGCTATTCTTAATGAAAGGCAGAGGAAGAGCCTTCTAATCAGTGCCTTAGACTCCTTTGCGCTGGTCTGTCCTCAGCCAGGACGTTCTCTACCCAGAGAAATGCTCCTGCTGTGCTCACCATTAGATTTCTGCAGAGCTTGGGGTGCTGAGAGGAAAGTTATCACTATGCACTCTCTCTCCAGCTACCCGATCAGAGAAGGATTCTTTTTTAAACCCACAAGTTCTTTACTTGGCATTAAGTCCATAGGTGGTTAAGGCATCTGACTCTCTTTGAGGTCTCCAAAAGCCTTAATCCACTTCTGTGGTATTAATTCAAGTGCTTGGTTTCCTGGCATTGTTCTTTGGGCTGAACCATGAGGTGACGACTTCCCCACTGTGTGTAATCACAGACAAACCCTTTCACATCTCTTTCCTCCAGGCACCATAAACCCTCAAACTCATTGTCTATTATATATGACATTATATATCAACTAATTATCATCTATCCTTTTGGTTTTTTTAAATACAGCAATAAGATGCTGTTGTAATTACAAATAATTTACGACAGCTAGAATTTCTCTCTGCTTTCAAGGAGGTCTATGAGATATTAATCTTTACCAGCACAGGGCTATCAGCACCATAATTTTATGCACATCTGTGTCCCTGCATTAACTCGTGCTTTGTTTTGGCCATTCATGCACAGATTTGGGGACTACTGACACCTTGTGATGTTGGGTCCCAGTTGCACCAGATGCTCTACCTCAATAATTTCTGTTACAGTGCACCTCTGGCCGTGCAGACAGACAGACAGACCAGGCAGGTCGAGAGGAGGAAAGCTCTAATCCTCAACATGCCTGGTGTAACACAAGAAACCAGAGACAGCATCTGAAACAGGCCTGATCCTCGAGAGCTCCAGTCCAAGTCCATCCACCCCTCCAATTCCAGCATCTTCTCATCCATGTGCAAACTTGTCCAATCTTATCTTGCTCAGGCCATCAGCTTGGCTGCTCACCAGGGTGAACTTATCCCCAAAAATATGACAGAGGGCCTCTAAACTGAAGACAATTCAGGGAGAAAGCACTGAGGAAATAGGGATATTCGGTCCCAGCACACCCCTCCTTGAGGATGTCAGCAGGAAATCTCTCCCTAAACTGTCTCTCTGCTGGCAGAAGAGCAAGCATTGCTACAAAAACAGCCTTCCCCACACACTCTGGGAGCCCCTCTGGAGCGGGTCAGTGCCCAGGCTGTAGGAAGGGATGGATGGGGCAGGTGGGCTCCCTCCTCCCGCCTGATCCCCTTCCATTCCATCAGCTCAGACGAGCAACACCTCTTCCCAGCCCCAGCTCCTCTGCTCCACTGGAAATCAGGTGCAAATAATTTTTAGAGCTGTTCAAGTGAGACACCTAAAAATGGCCAACATACTCAAAAATAGTATCTTTCAGCAATTCATCTCTATAAATTATGCTCAAGGGAGCATTATGGTAGAAAATGGATTTTGCTTTGCAAATGTAATGATTCATATCATGATTATCTGTGCATTCATCCAGTCACAGCAGAAGAACAATGTCATATTACACATCTGACCAAACATAACTAATCAGTATAGATTGACTAAAAATTGAGATACTCACAGAGGGGTTTTGTTGTTCTTTTCTTTTCTTCCAACTCAATCTGTATAGTTACATAAAAGTAGTACAAGACACCAAATCAGTTAAGAAAATTAAAATTTTCTAATGAAGTCTAAAGTAGAAAATCTATATAAATTACTCATTTTGATTGAAATACTCCTCAGGTGTTAGAGCTACTCAATCTATAAATACATCTAATATATATTTATTTATATAAACTAAGACAGTAAAATAAAACTGGCTGAAAGGTCTAAAACTCAGGAGGATTTGCTTCAAAAGTTATTTATATCTATTAATTTAGAATATGAAATATCATTCAAAAACTCAAATTGAACTGAAATTTTTTTACACACATGAGGATTGTTTAAAGCTCCAGACCCCATTTGCTGCTTTTAAAGGCCATGACTTTGTGAAGATGCACATGCAAAACTTGGTGCAAATACATTCACTTTCATGGTAGAGAAGCTAGCAGGAGGTCATTTACAAGGTCTTTGCGTGGGACCTGAATGAACAGAATTAGGAAAAAACATAAAGGAGAAAAAAGGAATGCTCTTCAGCCCAGTCTGCTTGGAAATACCTCCCTATCTGCAATTTTTCAGAGGGCTTGTGCCTGCACAGTTCTAACTCCTGAGTGGGCTCCTGAGAGTCTCCATGTGCACGTAAGAGTCATGAGAAGGTGGGGTGCTTCACCCGGCAGCAGGGCTGCTGAAAGCTGCCTGAGGAGGTGCACCCAGAGGCAGATGATTCCCTGGCAACCTGCACTCAGAAGCAGCAGAGTACACTGCATTCCTAAACCACAAAATACAGGCCAGTCGGCTCTGCAAAGGCCTGGATCCAACTCTCACTAATGGCTTAAATTGATTGTGTCATAGCTGAAGTTCTGCATATGTTGGGAATTAGGAAACACGAAGCTGCCAAGCCCTTTGGTGTCTTGTCAAGCTCCAGGATGCTCGGTGCACAGGCATGGAAACAGGCAGGTTTTCCAGATGGCAGCTGGGCACCCTCCTCATGGCTACTCCATGGAGAGAGTTCATTCACAAAGGCTGGGGACCTGCAGACTCAGGTCCCACCACTCAGAGGCTCAGTGAAGTGCCTCACGTCTCCTAGGAAGGACATTACTTTGCACACCTCCTGTTGTAGACAGCTCCAGAGCTGGTGCCTGTTCTCTGCCGATCAGAGCTGGAAGGTTTGGCTGCACCTGCGGCCAGCTGCAGGGTGGAGGAGCCCGGTGTCCTCTGTGTGCCTGTCACATCTGCTTCTATTCACCCAGGAGTCGCCAGGTAACGGAGAGCAGGTTGTTCTGGGTCCTCACGGATTTCTGGCTGACATCACAGGGCTCTGCTGCCTGGCAGAGGTCCTGGCATCGCTGTGAGAGCCGGCTGGCGAGTGGCACTGACCCACCGCGTCCAGCGCCCGCCCCCGGGGGCTGCACGGGGCCCTGCCCACACCTGCAGCTGGGCTGCCGTGCCCCGAGGCAGAGATGTCCAACCCTCCCTGCTGCAAGCAGAAACCCTGGGCAGCGACAGCTCTGCTTGTAACAACATTGCCTCAGCTTGGACTGTTCGCAGGGATACGGTTCCAGAAAATGTCTGAGAGCCTCATGGGAATCGCTTTGGCCTGTACTGCTGGATGGGGACTGCTGGCCAAGAAATAATTAAAACAAAGGATGTTCAAGATCTTGAAAAAGGGAGGAAAGGAGACCTCCAAGTCATTTTATACGCTGTCAGAAATTGGATTTCTGGATGACTCCATTGTTTCCTCAGGTGTTTTTTTTTCATTTGCTTTGGGTCTTTTTAATCATTAAACAGTGTCATCATAACACACACTTATCATACTTTGGCATGATTCAAGCATGTGCTCTTAACTATGATCACATAAAAATACACATCAGAAAGAACAACTTTCATGAATCTGCTTTTTTTTTTCTTCGTTTTCCTGTTTTCCCTTGAGTATACTGATTGTTCTCAGAATTATTCGAAGTCATTGAGAATCCCAGTGATAATGGCAGAAGGAATTGAATGGGATTCTTACCTAGCACGTGTCAGCTCATTGTCAGCTACCTGCTCTTCAGCTGAGCACGTGTTACTCCCATTTCTCTGTCAAGCCCTGCTTTTTTATCTGCACATCTCAGCAAAAGCTTCCTTCCCCTTCTCTCCCACACTATAGTTCCATCATAAATCTCAGAGTACAATGAAGTGTCACTGTGTTTATCCAGAACCAGTAGGGCAGGAATATATCACAGCATGCAGAACAGGCTCTTAACTCTTCACTTGTTTATTAAACTGCTTGAAATGCATAGGGAGAACACGTCAATACCGCTAAGGTTAATGACATTGATTCATAGCAAGAGGGAACCAGCGTTTACAGTCAAATGATCCTTAGTAATTGTTGTAATAAAGTCTGCAGATGAGCTCTCAAGGTACCTGGTTACATACAGTGTCTCTGTTCAGCTCAGCTCACAGGAGGGACAACACCTGGGGTCCTCCTAGAGGAGTGGCAGGTGCTGAAGGAGCAGAGATGCCCAGCACACACCTAATTGTCACCTGCCTAAGTCATCACCCCTCCTGTGAGACAGGGCAGGGAGAAGCCCACTGCTCTCCCCAACAACCCTCTGATGAAGAGATCAGCTCTTGCACCTCCCACACTACAAGAGATGAAGCTGAGGACCCGTGCATGCTCCATTTTCTGTGTGGTTTATAACAGAGATATATGATGAAGTGAAAAAAAGTTGGCTCCACAGAAACAACCATTCTTTAGAACAGATTTGTGTCATTAAGCAGCATGTGGGAATTAACAGCACTCACTGTCACTGTTCAGATAATAATGCTGTCCCTTTCTGTAAATGAATATTCTAGCTATGTAGTTTGTGTCAAAAGGATGAGATTTGCTGGAAAACTTATTTTTAACCTGCAGCTTCAAATGCAATGCAGACAAAATTATCACAATTCCCACCAGTGAATGAATGACATCACAATAGTTGTGTGAGGACAGGTCAGGTACAGGTGAAAGAAGCAGAAGCAACTTCTCATCTGATGGTTTAAAGTCAACAGGAGGCTACCTTCGACAGGGGGACTGTTTTAAAATAACAACACCTAAAACAGGGGCTTTTTGTGTCCCTAGCTCTCCTCTGCAGAAATACTCACTGAATCACATGCTGCTTCTACCACAAACTAAGAAAACCACCTGAACTCTTCCTGCCTCAAAGATCACTGCCTTATTTTAGCTAAAATAACAGCTCTGAGTCAGAGATGAGATGAGATTCCAATCTCCTTTGCAGATTCCTTTAAGCTCTGGACTATTAAGTGAGAGGAGAGCAGCTCAGGGCTGCTCTGTGTGACGAGAGCACGCTGTGCTGGCCTGCCCCAGAAAATGCCACGTTCACTGCTGAGAGGGCTCTGCCATTGCATATGAGGGTGTAGCTCAGTATTCAGGCAACTGCGTGTGTGATGAAACACAGAAATTGAGGCACTTGCTTTTCTGCCAGTGAACTTCCTAAGTGCCTTTAGAGCTGATGTATTTCCAAGGTGAGACATGGGAGAGCATCACCCTGCCAGCCAGCGTGCGCCAGCCTGAGTGAAGGGTTCACTACAACACAAGTGGCATGAACTTTGTGACAGGGTGGGGAAAAACCCCTCATACTGTGGCTGCTCCTTGTCCCCTGAAAATTCTGTGGTTTGCTGGGGGTTGTTTTTGTTCTTCCCTATCCACCTCCAGATGAGAGAGGCTGTGGTGATACACAGCTGCAGTGCACCCTCTGTGCTGGTTAAAGCCACGTGGCCATTTAGGTAAGGTAACCACAGACTGGCTGACATTTCATTTAGTTGGCCTTACTACTTCAACACCAGTTATCCTGGAGTCACTTTATATAAATAATTTCCATCTTTTAAGTTTTGAAAGTTATATTTTCCAACTGTTTCCATGCAGACTGCATAGAAAAAAAAAAAATCACCATTTTGCATAGGACACATTATCGTGACCTTCACTGGCATGAAGTCAGATGCACTGTTCTCCTCAGAAATAGAATCTCCCTCAGTACATGTATTTGGAAGAGATATCAGTGTCACCCTGTTCTGCTCAAAGCCCTAGAAGAAAGAGTGAACCTGTGATAAAAGAAAGGCCTTAGTTCCATTTTAGGCTTTAAAATGGGATTTTTTTTTTTTTCAGACATCCTCTCTGCCTCTGAAAACATGAGGAACATCCTTCCTGTGCATTCCTGCGTGAGCCAGCCTGGATGTGAAGAACAAGCAGGAATTGCTGCTTAATTTCAAGGACAGAAAGGGAATGGGATTTGGACTTCATTTAACCTGCATCCACACACTGTGCTAAAAGAAGATTTGAGCTCTGGCTGAAAGGGAATAATTAGCAATAATTAATTTCTGCTGCAGATCATTAGCAATTTACAACTCCTACGAGCAAATGAAAGGAAAACCATGGTTCATCAAACTCCTAAAATTAGCCCTAACCAAGTCTCTAACACCAAGGATGGCAGCTCTTCCTAAAGGGCTGGAAGGCACAAGAGCCCTCCTGTCCAGCAGCTGCTGGCTGGCTGCAGTCCAGCACACGGAGAGGGCTGTGCTGGAATTCCAGCACATTCATGACACTGATTCCCTGGCACTGGCAGGTGGCAGTCAGGGAGGCTCTGAGGCCTTCAGATACTTTATTTTCCATAACTGTAACTTTTAACACCATCAGTTGCATTCCTGGTGGTTCCCCTTTTTTTCATTAACAATTTTTCAAAGTTAGAAACTGACTCACTACTCCGATGGATTATGTCAAAGCCCTCCAGATTTAGAGCTTTATTTGGGAAAATTAGCTGAAACAAGAGTTTCTGTTCAGCAGGTCTGTAGGATATACGACCTCAGTTATTTTTTATCTTGTATTTGGGACTTGAGAGTTTTCTTTCAGACTACAGGAATGTTATGATTCATATAGTTTATTTCTCTGCATATTCTAACTTTTCTTGACAGATACCTCAATTGTAATAACAATTTCCTTCATATGTTACTTGGGGAAAACCCTGAAGTAAAAAGATAACTACTGTATAAGCATGAAATATGTTGTATTATTTGAAATTAAGTACTGCCAGGATGCTAGAAACTTCAGCAGAGGGCTTTACTGCAACTCTCATTTTGCATCGTGCCAAGATTCTCTTCAATTAGGAATCCATTAACTGAAACCCGGAGCAGGTCTTTAACAGCCTTGCCCTGCCAACAGAATAAACAGTCCACATTTGAAATCCCCTGAAGAAAATTCATAAGCCAGAAGTTCGCCTGCCTCTTCCCACAGAGACACGCACATCTCCACCTGAGTCATACCTGGAATTTATTACTCATACTGATGTCACTGAAACCCTTACTGAGGATCTGTTTAAATGGACGGGTACTGTTTAATCAGCTCAGCTGTAAGCAAGACACTGACATGTGATGTAGAAAACAGACTGAGATCCAAGTTTTCTACAGCACAGGCTGTCCCCATTCTTCATTACAGATGTTGCTATGATTAGGCTGAAACCCAGGGTTTTAGGCTTTCCTGTGGCTACTGGAAGTAGGTAGGGAAAGGTATTATTTAACTTTAACTGAAATCCTCAGATAAGCACAGCTTCCCATCCCCATCCTGTGCAGCTTTCTAGACCAGCCATGACCCAAGAGCTGCAGGGATGCCACAGCCCAAAGCCTGCTGGAAGCAGAGAACAACCCCCTGGAACTCCTCTCACTGCGGAATGGGGTGAAATGCTCAGGACAGGGACTCCCCTGCTTCCCTGCAGCAGGACTGCAGTCCCTCAGCAAAACAAGATGCTACCCTGAAGCCAGGATCTCCAGCACATTTAATGGTAATTAGTAAGAACGACGGCAGCATCTCAAAACAAAATTTTCCGTATCACCAGCTGTTACCTTTTCAAATGCATTCAGGATAGCCTATGTACTGTGCATATATATCAAGAGTTTGAAAGGCTGTTAAATTAAGAAATGTAATCTATTTCTGCAGGGCTCAGGTTTTAGCTTCAGGTAGAACGTATTCATGAGTATAGATCTCAGCCCAGGAAAGATAACTTGAACTTTTAGCTTGAACTTTAATAATTGTCAAATGCCAGAAAGCACATTTTAGATTCTAGACTTGCAGATTAAAACACTGTAATCTCTTTACTCCAGCTACTGCACTGTTTTATTGCTACTTGTGTATATATTTACAGATACTCAATATCAATACCTATGTGGACTGTTAAAATAAGTGATTGTTTATGGATATGGTCTGCAATCCGAAGTATTTTTGGCTGAATTCCCAGTCTCCTGTATGAAATTCTTTGAGACCGTGGAAAAAATATAATTATTCTATTTCAGGTTTCCCCTCTGAAACAAGAGTGAGAAAATAATGGAGATAATGCCTCTTTAGACATTCTTCGTCTTACAGAATTACGTATAATAAGAGTAACCTCTTTGAGAATGAAGCACTTTTTACAGTATAAATTTGTGCAGAACTAGCAGCCTTGGGGGATCAAGGATAATATTGCAATATAAATGATAATTAATTTATATTTTACTGGGGAATTTTTACTATAAATATATCCAGAACAGCAGTCAATGGGAGTTCATTCTCTGAATCCCCAAACCAGTTGCAGATCAGGTAACATAAGTAGAAATACATCCATTTCTAAATACAAGAAAGCAGCAAATCTGTGTTGCCTATAGTTTTGATCAGCCAACACACAGACCTGCTTCTCCAGAACATCGAGCTCTCTGTGCAGAGCTCCTGCTGGGGCAGTGGGAACGGGGCTTGTGCAGGACAGGGCTCCCCAGCTCTCAGGGATGCCACGCCAACTCCCCAGCCACCAGTGCCAGCAGCCCTGCTCCCAGCTCTGCTGACACATGGCCTGAAATCACATGTGCTACCTGCATCTGCACAGGGCACAGGTCCCTAAAAGCTGCTTGAGAATCACAGAACCAATTGAGTTGGAAGGAACCCACAAGGATCATCGAGTCCAACTCCTGGCCCTGCACAGGACCAGTGCCAAGGATCACACCTTGGGCACGAGAGCATTGTCCAACAGTTTATTGAGCTCAGCCAGCCTTGGGGCTGTGACCACTGCCCTGGGAGCCTGTTCAGTGCCCAAACACCCTCTGGGTGAAGAAGCTTATCCTGATATCCAACCTCGACTTCCCCTGGCACAGCTTCAGGCCACTCCCTCGGCTCCTGTCACTGTCACCACAGAGCAGAGATCAGGGCCTGCCCCTCCTCTGCCCCTCACGAGGAAGCTGTGACTGCAAGGAGATCTCCCCTCAGTCTCGTCCTCTCCAGGCTGAACAGACCAGGGGACCTCGGCCACTCCTCACACGGCTTCCCCTCAAGGCCCTTCACCATCCTCATGGCCTCCTTTGGACACTCTTTAATAGCTTTATATCCTTCTTAAATTGTGGTGCCCCAAAACTGCCCCCAGCACTCGATGTGCAGTGCAGAGCAGAGCAGGACAATCCCCTGCCTTGCCTGGCTGGCAATGCTGTGCCTGATGCATCCCAGGACATGTTGCACTAAAATTCTGCTTTAAAGTCCAGTCCTTTGGCAAGAGCGGTTCTGACCTTCCCATTGTGTCAGCTCCACCCGGCACAGCATTCTGTCATTTGGGGAGCTTTTTTTCCTTTATCCCAGCTTTCCAGCTGGTGTCCTCCCCATACCCTCCCTAAGAGCTAGTGAAAGCAGCCTCAGCGCACAGCAGTGTCTGAGGATTTTCCATTGCCACATTGTCATCATGCCTAAAGAGCCTTTGGAGCGTGCTCCATGCTTTCAGTGGCAGATCTGCTTTATCACTTTTTGCTTTCTTTTCTCTCCAGGGGAAATAAAGGAATGAAGAACCTTTAGAAGGACAGCAACTCCTTGGGCACCCCGATCAGCTGCGAGGCAGGGAGAGCAGGCTTAGCCACACCATGCAAAATGCTTAGAAAACCAACATTACTGTGATGGCGTGGGTGAAGCCAGCAGCCCAAGCACCTCCCACCTGCTCCTGCCACCCTGTGCCACCCCCACTCCTCTGCTGGGCCCAGAAGCATGCGTGGTACCTGCAGCACTCAAGGACCATGATTAGGACACGGACCTGCCTACCAACAACTTTTACACTTGGTGAGGGTTTTGTGATGTGGTATCAACATGCACTACACACAGCCACAGGCGTGGTAGTGCTCTCCTTTCAGCATTTTCCATGGAGACTTTATTTTTCCATTTTCATGATTACTTATTACTATTATATTGGTTCCTAGAGCAACAAATATAATTTGGCCGAGTCTGTAGGCACCTACAAAACCTGAAACCAGCTATACCATGGTGAAAGAAAATGGTCTTTGTATCCATGCCAAATTTATCATTGCAAAAAATTGTATCACACTAGGTTTTTTCTATTGTATTATTCTTTTACTTCACATATTTTAAAATATTACTAAAAAGATTTTCTAATTTAAAGTCATATAAAGCCCATAAGTAAGCATTCTTTTAAATGCTGAGACTGGAGTTTTGAATCTTTCAGAAATAGAAAAACAAAATTACTGATGTCAGAAAGAATTAGCAAAACATTTTACTGTTGTCAAGTTTGCATATTTTGTGGAAAACTTTCATGTAGAAAGCTTCACTCAGCCCTCTGCCTCCATGAATTTTCCCTTTACATCCTGTTAGATGTATATCCTTCATGTAACCCTCCCACAGAAAGCGTCTGTTAATGGGTCACTGCTATGGCTGAGAAAGACAAAATTTGATCTCTCTCAAAATTAAATAATTCATTCTTTCTGTTTACCTCCATCAGCCTTATGTAAGCATTTCTATTCTGCACCCACAAACTCTTCTGAATTCCTTTTCCTGATTTGTATCCATTTCACTCTCCTAAGGCAAGGATACTGTCTTTCCTCAAATATTACCTCTGCTAACACATCCTAAAGAAACTATTTGAACAGTGTCTAGGTTGTATAGAAATAAGAAATTATGAGCTAAATCTCCAAGGAGGGCCTGGAGCTACAGAGCCCAGGGCAGAGTCTGTTGGGCAAAACTTCCTCTCGAAGGGGAGTAGAAGGAATGAAGCTCACTTTGATCGCCACCCTCATTTTTGCTCCATCCTTTCTTTAGCCTCATCAATAGCTAAAACACCACTTCTTGGGCTACCTCACCTGGCAGCTGAGCTCAGGCCGTCAGGGGCTTGTTGGTGTTTTTAAGGCTGACGATGCAGTGGCTCATGTGACAGCAGACATTTGAAGTCACATCATTTGTATTAATTGCCTCACGAAACAACGTGAGCCAAAATTGATTTTATAGTTTTGAAATCAGATTCTTTATAATAATTGTTTGATGAACAACATGAAGCAAAATTGATTTTACAGTGTCAGAGACTGATTTATTCAGCAGTGCATAAGTCATCACCCAGTGCCTGTAGCCTGCAGTTAACTGGCACTTTTGAATGTCCTTTCCAAGCCCTTCTTGCATCCACTTGAATATGATTACAAGTGCTACATATAAATCAATTCACTTAATTATGATTAAAGGTTTCGAAAGAAACCCTCCAGATGTGACTAAATCCATCTAAGTGAGTGGAGAAAGTGCAGCAGGAGAAAGAGTTAAAGTAGCAGCAAAAAAGTTCACATCGGTGCTCTGCAATAAATAGGGGTAATCAAGGATTTCCTGTTGGAATCTGACAAAGCAGATGTTTTCTCCATTCATATCTGTTTTTGCAACTTGCATTTCAGGACTCGGCCTGGAGACTCAGAGCACCTTTTGGATCCCCATCTAAGACCCGTAACACTCATAGGTTTTCTTGCCATTAATTACGAAGGTTGTCAGCATGAACAGCTTCTTCTGTCCAACACGTCAGAACCAGATACAGACTGACACTGGATCAAACATCTTTTGTTCATCCTACTGTGACAGCATTTCTATCCAAGCCAACGCAACTTAAGAGAAAATCTCTTCATTACAACAAAAGTTTTAAAAAAATTATTTAAATGTCTGTTACCCCACTTTTTCATACTGGTTTAAATTAAGTGACTTTTATCAAGTTGTATCAGATTTGCAGCACGCTAATTATCAGTAATAAGAGTATTATCGTAACGTTTTGATAAGTCCTAAATAACCCCTTTGTTTTCTGCATATACTAATTTTAAAATTCTAATTTAAATATATAAATAACACCAGAAAGCAATCAAGATTTCTTCACTGTATGCCTCTCACAGGATAATTTTCTCATGCATATGCATTAAGACCGAAAAATGTGTTCTGCATACTGGCAGTAGTTACACAGCTTGGTGTTCTTGGGTGCTGTGATAGGTCAACGTTTTTTCTCATTGAGATTTTAACTGAGCACTTTTTTTTTAATATAATGATAAAATATTACTTGCTTTGGTAAGTTCATTTTCTTATCAAAATTACAAACAGCAAAATATCTCCATGTGAAAAAAACCACCAATACTTCACAGAAAATGAAAGTGTCTTTCCCTCCTTTCTCTTCTTTATCTGCCATTAAATTACATTCACATTTCTAGCACCACACTCCACTAAGTCCCATCACAAGAGAAAAATCATGATGCGTTATTGAATAGAGAATCTGAGTATGGCACAGACAAACACAAGGCACTTAAATCATCTCCCCAGAGGAAACACAGTGGTAATACAGAATTAAAATATTTTTCCATTTGCTGCTGGAATATATCAGGTTTTGATTTGCAGCAGAAAACAAAAAATATTTTCAGCTGAAGTTTTTGCAGAAAGTTCCACATTTTCCAGCAGTCACTTCTATCGATGCTATAAACACCAGCTGAGAAGCATTTGTAACAGCTGAGGGATAGGCACAAACTTGCAGTATTTCTGGAGGAGAAACTTCAATTCCAGAAGTTGTTAATAACAAACTTTATTATCACCCCATCCATGATTCATGGTTTGCAGACTACAGCCGAACAGAGCCATGTGGGTGAGGGGAGAGGACAGCTCTCCTCACAGATGTGATTGCTAATAAATAAACATGGTTTATATCAAACACTGAAAGAACCAGTCTCCTTGCACCACTGGAGTATCCTTAATAACTTACTGAGAGTGACAATAAAAATGATATTTTTATTTTTTTCCAGCATCTTAATGTGCACCTCAGGGCATTTTTTTTCATGAAGGTGTGTTTAAAAAGCAAGTACTCCTTTTCAGCAATGACTTCGCAAGCTAGGCCTGATTATCCGAAAGGAGCAGGCATTCTTTAGTTAACTGAACTATCTTTAAAAAAAAAAAATTAATAATACCACATTTCACTGAGCATTAGTGTTTGTGGATGTGGAAATGTCCTACCCTGTATTTCCTGCCAGCAGATGGGCCACTCATTGAATGCACTCTCAAACGTCCACACTGCTATGCACCCAACACACGATATGCACTGGTCCTGCAAACAGGGCTTGTGATTTCTCAGAGCAGGAGCTGAAGGAGAAGTAAGGACTTTTGTGAGGTTTGTAGGTCCTGGTAGTCCTGAGGCTCCAGCTGCCCAGCCTATAGGGTTTTTCTAGGTGAACTTTGAAGAAAAACTGTATATAACAAGGGAGTTTTGCTAAGAGAACCATGACCAGTAACACAATTAAAAGTAGTCCACTGTTCCTTTATGTCTTGGGCTCTGTCACAAAGGAAGCCATTAGAGACAAGACATTTTCTCCTCGTGGATCTAATCTTTGCGTTATTTAGAGAAGTGTTTTGTTGCCAATAAGGAGGAAAAAGCAGTGGGAAATAAAGGAGGAGGTTTGCTTGGAGGTAAACCTGCGTGTGATCTCTGCCCAGGACACCAGCAGAAGATTCCAGGAAAACTCACCTCCCCATCCTTCATTCCCAGAGAGCCACAAATCACAAAGCTATCACTCAAATGATATTTCCCTCAACCATTTATAAAAAATTTAAATATTCAGAAGAGCAAAGCAAAACCCCTCACATATGCAACGAAATTAACAGGACAGCCAGTTTGCTGCTAAAAGTAGTATCCTCATTACTGACCTTCAGAAGAGGTGGGGAGGAAAGGCAAGGAGGTGAAATTAATAACCCTCCTTGCAGACAGCAGAGAGCTGTCATGAGTTATGCAACCTAGGAATTTTTATCCACTCCCCCCATCTTCCAGAAAGACGTAATTAATTTACAGTCATTTTAACCTGCAAATGACACTTGTACAGTTGGAGGAATGACAATCAACTTCCCATGCTGGCAGAAGGGCACAGAAGTCTGAGTGTTGCAGCATTCATGTGGATGCATTGAAAAATATAATTGATGGGACCTCCTACCTTGTCAAGTGCAGTAGCTATAACTGCACACAAGGCGTGAGGGATACACACATTTCCTTGGCAGAGAGAATCAAAAGAAAATAAATTAAATAGTCCTTTACAATACTGCCTTAAGGAAGAGTTAGCATAATACTTGCATCTGTTTTAACTCATAGGATGTGGTGGTGTGGACATACACGAACTGTCTGGTGCACAATTTTATCTGCTTCGGGTTGCAGTAAAATTGGGACATGATGTACACAGTTTCTGCTAGAACCACTGTAAATTACAAAGGTTAATGATAGTTCTGTGAGGAAAAAAAAATACTAGGAACAGGAGATGTGTGTGTATATTTGTATAATAATTCAAGGAACCACGGGTGACAAGGTGTCCTTTGCTGAAAAACTGTTCGAATAAAATGAGCCCAGTTTAACAAGATTGTAAATACCAGACACCAATTTCAACGCCTAGAATACCCAGAAAAGCCTTAAACTTACGAATCTCTCCAACTCTCATCACAAGTGCACTCAGGGCTTTATGGACAACACTGTTATGAGGTGGAACTGGCAGTCTGAAGAGTGGGGGAGCCTTACAAAGGCTTAGGGTCCTGCTTTACTGAGCCAGGCACTTTGGGTGACCCTCCTGGGTTACTGAAGTAGCATTAAAGCATTTTAGTTGGCAAATATCCTTAGTGCTTTTGTTAATGGAGGGCGTATTCACCACGAGGTTTGTCTTCAATCAAAATCTGCAGCCTTGTCAGGTGACCCCACATAATCACAGAATTCTGTTCACAGACTTTCTGGTAAACTCCTTACAGCTGCACATTTCCATACCCTCACCCCACTCCTTTTTATCTCCTCTACAGCCTGGCCTGGCATCCAGCATCCCAGCGTGGTGAATACCAGGCACTCCAAGAGAACAGCTTCAGGTCAGGTTTTGCTCAATAGCAAATAAAAAGAGGCAGTGCCATTCAGCTCGTTAAGCAAAAATCCTCCTCCATTTACCCAGGCTGAAAAGTTCCCTTTATTTGCTGGGGAAGGAGGACCTTTTGTACTTTGCAAAAGCACATGTGCAACCAGCCCTCTTTCTGTCAGTTCTGCCAAAAAGTCCCCTCCTCTCCTCACCCTTTCCCAGTTTTATGTATGGAGTCAGCAGTACCACGCTACCCTGAATTGTGCTGCTTTGCCAAGGTGCTAAAGGCACAATATTCTCTTTACAAATGCACCTGGTGTGTGATTGTGCTCTCCACGTCAAAGGAAGAGCCTCTGCCTAAGAAATGTCTGGGAGTGGCAAGCAGGGGAGACACCCACCCTGCTCTGGGTTGGACAACATGCACAGGAGATGCTTTTTCAAAAAAAAAAAAAAAGTTAGAGAAGCAAGCTCAAGCATGATAAATATCTGGTTTAAAGTGGTAGAGAAATGAAATAAGTGGTAATCAATTCACTATTTCCAAGCTCAGGTACTTAAAAAGTTTTCTTGGTTGTAAAATGTGAGGTTAGTCAGGAGTTCATTATATTTCTTGAGCAGCATAGCAAATATGAGCCTGCCTTCCAGAGGCGGGAGCCCTCCTCTTTTGTGGGAGCAGCGGATGCCCTCGGGGCACTTTGTCATGTGATACTGTACCACAGAGCTAAAAATAGGGAATTGTGTCAAACTAGATTTATAAGAGACCAGTTTTTCTGAGTGCAGACAGCCAGATTTTCGATTTATTTAGTTGCTCCAACTGCATAAAAGTGTTCCCTCCTGAATACCTTCAGAGGCCATATAAAAGTCCAGTGTAATACAATTCTAGTGATAGAACTGTCCCACTGCCACCCACTAGGATTAAAAAAAGAAAAAAACCCCAACAACCTAACAAACAAAAACCCAAAACAACATTCTAAATACAAAACCCAAAGGGAGAATGAGGGTAGATCTGCAAGAATATGTAACAAATGTCATGAGCACCACTTTCTGATCCAAAATTACACCTAAGCCCAGACATTTTAAAAGGTAGTATCAATTCTATCAGGTCAAAAACGGAACACACTTGCTTTGGTTTTAGTGCTTTTTAGCAGCCCCTCTTCAGCTAATCACTTTTCTTTCAATCAGAGCTAAACTTAGTTTCTAGTTTAATTTTTCCCTTAGAGGATCTACAAAATGTTTTCTGCTATGCCCCTGTTTATCTCCCCACCCCAAGAGCAGAAGACATGACAGTAAGGTATAAAAGTTTTATTGGCCTGTATTTTGGCTGACCAAATTACTCATGAGCAGTGAACTCATGAATAAGTTATGAAAGTCATTACTACAAGTGCCAATAAAACCTTTTTTATATGGGATTGCCATATATTCTACATATGCAACTTATTTTACAGAACAGGCAAAACTCTGTATAAGACACTTTTTAGAGAGTCTTAAAAAATTTTATGAGGACCATTTCTTCTATCCTTGCAACTGCAAACCGGGCTTTAATTAAAATAAGCCATGCTGTACTGTGCTCAGAGGTACAGAAAATTTAAAACATCTCTCAAACTTAATGCTGTCAGCTTTTACTTTCTCAGAACTCACAACCCACCAGAATCTGAAGGAAGTGCTGTCATGCTGGAAAATCATAGTTTTCCTTTTCCCATAAGTAAAAAGCTTCTAGATACAATTCTGGATGGTCAGGTAGTTAGAAACCTTACATTTATCAAAATTCCAGGGTAAAATATGGTATATTCTGAATGTTAATCATTAGAGTTTTCGAATGGAGGGAAAATTCCGAAAGGAAGAGAGGGAAGTGTTAGGTTAAACTAGTTTTATCGGAAAAATACCAACTTTCTGATGACACTTAAAAACAAAATAATCAAATCCTCAGATGATGAGTTAGGAACATGTTAATGAGGATATCTACCCTACTCCATTTTCATTTAATTCACAAATACCGGACAACACGAGGGGAAGAAGGGCAAGAAGGAGGAGCGTGTATAGGCACTTTCCCCCCCCCCACCCAAGATTTACAACCCAGTCTACTTTTAGTCAAAAAAGTTGGGATAGAAAAGACGTTTCTCAATACATGAACTCGTTCAGCATTCTTTGCAGAGTTAAATGCTAGCAGGTATTTTTTTCCTCGCTGAAATGTCAGACAAAGGCTCAAATCCCCAGGAGCTGGTAATTGGCATTGTTTTCAGGGAAGCTGCGGGCACAGAGGGTGCAATTAAATATAAATATAGATAAATATAGGTTTTTCCATCTGAATGGGTTATCTACATATTTTTTTTCTTCAGTAAGGAATAACAGTAGGAACTTTATCAGCACCCAAGGTAGACCAGTCTGAAGTAAACAATTTGAGCTCTGAAAGTGCTTTCTTTCCCTCAGCAGCAGAAGCTCTCTCCACAGCTCTCCACCACCTTTTAGGCATTTGCAGGCAAGGCAGAGGTGAATCCAGCCCACAGAGTCTAATCCTGGCTGCCAACGTCACCGGTTTGCTCCACACACCACCATTTCCACACATGTAAAATTAGGCATCAAAGACCTTTTAAACTCTGTAACATCATTAATCCAGATCCTACCAGGTCTGTGACTGCAGAGTGCACATCAGCAGTTAATTTTTCTGTGATTTTCTTTCTAACAAGAGGAGCACTGAATGACAGGGCTTCTACTGATGCTGGATCTGCAGCAGGGAGCACATTTTGACATATTTGCTAGATACGTAAAGATACTTCCTGGTGCCTTTTCTTCAGTTATCACTTGCAGTACTGTAATACCCTTTGCTTGCCTATGTTGATTTCTGAAGTGATCTGCCACTGCTGTCAAAACACCAGCATATCAAAGAGTGTAGACATCAGCAGTCCTTGATGATTGCTCGTTCTGTGTCCCCAGTGTAATTCTTTCCCAGGAAGTTTACAGGCACAATTTACTTAACCTATTAGTACTCATGTTTTGTCTTACTACCTTTCAAACTCTGAGATGTCAACTGGACTCTTGTGCTCTTGCCCAGAGACTTCCAAAATATATTATATGCAGCCAGTGGGGGAAAGCAAAGAAATGACAGACGTGCCAGGCTCCTACTGTTCTCCTGACTGCTGCATGGAGCAAAACCTCCATCCTCCTGCCAGAGATCCCAGGGTCCTGCTGGGGAAGGGGGCTCCTCAAAGCACGACAGGCAAGATGTGACAGGTAACGAAGGAATGGCACAATGTATGCAACAGCTGAATGAAAAAACACCCTGGTAAAGCACTCCCTGTGCCCAGGCAGCCAAGGCAACTCCGCCCTAGAAAAGCTGGGCTGCTGACTAAAGAGCCAGCAGTGACATCCTCCCCCAAACCCACGGGAAACGCTCGGTTCACAGCACGGGACAGCAGGGACCTGTGAGGAGGGGACATTTTACAGGATTTAGTCTGCTATGAGGAATTAATGTGGCTGTACTCTGTGTCATACTGGCACGGATTGAAACCTGCTGGACAGTCATCCACACACTTTGATGGATCTTGACTGACCATCATCTAAATCCAATGTGCGTCCTTTATGTCAGCAGTAGGAGGCAGTTTGGGATTCACAGGCCAGGGCTACACAGCATCCAACCTGTGGGCACATGGAGCAATTTAAATTATTTTCATAATGGCCATTCCCACCAGACTCTTCTGAAAATGTGATCTCTAATCCTGATTTTTTTTTCCAACCTGCTGTCTTCTAGCCCATGCCTTGCCTCTCCATCTCCATCACGTGTCAGTGGAGATGGCCTCACTTCACCCCACGTGCAAGCTGGTTGACTGCTTTAGGAATTTCCTTTTATTTCCAGTTAAAGTGAAATGACAGGGAACTGCACAACAGGGAAACAGAGCAGAGCACCGATGGTGCTGAACTGCAAAAGCTGGAAGCACTTGGGAAGAGGGCTCCTTCAAGCATCTGTCACAGCAAGCTCTTATCATCTACGACTGAGGCACTTACATCTAAACTTGGCAAAGGAGGGCAAGGAAAGCAACATGAAACATCTGAGTTACAGAGCTTTAGCAGAAGTTAAAGGAGGAGGTACAAAAATTGTTAGTGGGAAGGGAAGAACAGTAGGGAATTGGAGAACTGTGGAAAAGAACATTTACGCTAGCTGGGAAATAAATCAAAAAAGCTTGGTTTTGAAATGCACACCACCACCAAAAGTAAAAATAAAAAACCCCAACCAAACCAAAAACAACAAAAAAAAACCCAAATAAAACACCCCCCAAAAAGCAACAAAACAAGCAGCTAAGCTTCAAAAAATAGTGCTTAGAACTATATGATGTCACTTAAGAATATCTGAACATCCAAAATATTAGGCATTATCTCCAAAACCTGATATTTGGGATGGTGTCTTGCTCTCTAAGTCCTGAGCTCACTCACTTCAATAACACAGAAAAAAAGATATACAAGAGAGACAACTTTCTTCTTTTGTGTGCTTTGTTCTGCAGCCTCGCCCATGCCTGCAGTTTGTTTTGTTCTGTTCAGGTGTGGTTGTACCTGCAGCATCGTTTAGCAAAGCCCAGCCTGGCCCAGCAGATCCAGTGCAAAGCCGAGCAGTAATCCAGACACCAAAGCAGGAACTAACAGCACCAATTAACTCACCCCGGGCTCAAAGTTCGAAGCCACATTGTAACCTGCACCCCAGGCATTCCCATTGTGTTTTGCAGTCCTAAAATGCTGTTCTCTGTTTTTCCCTCCCAGTTTTACTTGCACTGATCTGAAGTGTAGCCATAAAGATGGAAAATGAGTTGGAGGACGCAGAAAGAATGTTAACATTTTACTTATGCCATTTTTATTTATACCATGGTGACCCAAAATAACTTCTGCATATAGATGTGGCTGTAAACACTGGCTATATTTATGCCAATTATTCTGACTGACTCCTTGATTTTGAAGGTAATTCTTCACAGGTTTAACACATCCCTGAACTTTTCTAAACTCCAAGAAAGTCCTGCCTGTCAGCAGGGGCAGCCACTACTTTGCTTGAAAGGAAGAGATACTGAGGGACCAGGACTTAAGTAACAAAAGTTACCTAAAAGTTGTAACAATAAAGGAGAATCAATATCAGGCAGATTAACCTGATCCAGCTTGTGATCATAGTCTGTGGTCAGTCTTAAGCAATGTATTTCGGGAACAGTCCTTCAGAGATCTCAGCATTCCTTGTCAAAACACAAGCAACTCAGGAAAACAGAAATCATTCTCCCAGGAGACAGTACTGAAAATACCCGTGACACGCTCCCTATGTAGGGCAGCAGTTTTAGACTCCACAAAGGTTTTTACAGCCCCTGGGGCTGAGACAGGCATGGTAGGCAGCAGCTCTGCCTGACGTTTCTTCAGACAAGCAACCAGCCTCTGCTTGCTTCTGCTCTAAATCTGGTGCACTTTATCCATTCCTCCCAACTGAATGCAAATCTCTCCCCAGAAAACCAGACCGAGCAACACTCGGCCACGGCCCCCGGGCTGTTCCTTTGTGACAGAGCACATACACGTACAGCAGCAGACTCTAATCTCAGTCAAGTCAGGGGTTCGCCTCCAGTCTGGAAAGGCCAGCGAGTTACTGCAGATAAGGCACGTTATCTCTGATGGCTCATGGGAAGCAGACACGGGCCTGCTGCCCCCAAAGCTGCATCCAGTGATCCCTCGGCCCCAGCTCTGAACCACCAGCCGGCCCCGCTGAAGGCAGCGCTCCCGAGCTCAGCACCAGGCTGCACTCAAATTCCTGAATCCCAGCCACCAGATCTTAATCCATATGTGCTCGAGCAGCATCCCAGCCTGCGCAACAGACGGCTGAGAACAGCTGTCCCTGAAACACCCTGAGAAACACCAATGAGCACCAGGAGGAAAACGGAGATTCCCAGGGACTTCTTCCTCAGCAAAGGGGTAAGTTACTGCTTGATCTTCCAAGAACCAGATAAAAGAAAAGCTCTTCTGCTCTCCCACAGAAACTTCTTGAAAAGCAGTCGGTGTTACAAAGCTACACAAATAGTAAACAGACTTTGCAAAGTGTGTTCAAGAGAAAATGAGAACAAAAAAAGGTAATTTAAAATCACCACTTCTATTCCACTCAGAATATGATTTCAATTCGAAACTGGTTTATAGTCCAGTACAAGGCCACACAAGGCTTGAAAGATGTGCCTGAAACATCACCCTGAAGAACATTTTCACTGACTTCCTTAGCAAAAATATCTTTTATCAAACATTGTATCAACAAAACTAGACACATTTACAAGACGAAATTCAAAGCAGAACTATTGATTTTGAATCACCTTCTCAAAAGACAAAAAGAAAGATGAAAGGAAAAGAGAAAGAGCTAAAATATGCCTGTGATAGAAGTACTGTACTTTTTTTACAGGGTATGTTTCTGTATGCCTGAGAAAAAGTTAAACCAATGTTTGGTATAGGCAGATGCTCACCTAGGCCAGCCTGGCTAAATCATTTCATGCCTTTGGTACCGTGCAGGGAATGGTGCCTCCTAAAAACTCCAAAGGGTGGAGTCCCTGTGCAGAAGGAGCTCTGAGGCGGCAGCTTTGGGGAACCGAGCAGACAACAGACTCCACATGCAGGAGCACCGTGGGTGTGCAGTGGGGATTCCAGCTGGTTCCCAGCCCACTGAAGCACAGCAGCAGCCCGGGCTGCGGGGCAGCAAAGGGCAGCAATGCACTGGCAAAGGCGCTGGCTCCTGGGTCGGATACACGCGAGGTGGGAGGCTGGAGGCTGGAGAAGGACTGAGGCTCCGGATGGGCAACTGCACCAGGCTGCCACAGGGGAGAGCTGAGGCAAGAACACTCTCACAGACCTTCCTGCAGCCCTCAGGATTTCAGCACGGATAACTCAGCTGGGGTAGGGTGGGGGAAATGCTGGAAATAGTGTCCTGCTTAGAGTGGGATAGGAGTCTGCACAGCAGTGGGGGTCTCCCAGCCTCAGGAGCTGGGCGTAGTTAGCAAGGTCCTTAGGCAGAGCTTAGAGCTGTGGGAAGAATCCCGGGCGAAAGTCCCAGGCTGGTGTGGCTTGGGTGGGTGAAATCTGCTCACCTAATATAGAATCATTAGGGTTGGAAAAGAATTCTCGGGTGCTCGAGTCCAGCTGTTAACCCCACACTGACAGGTTGACCATTAAAGCAGGGCCCCAGGTGCCACTTCCACCTGCCTTATGAATAGGGATTGTGATGCCACCACCTCCCTGGGCAGCCCGTTCCAATGCTTGACCGCCTTTTCAGAGAAGAAATTTTCCCTGATTTCCAGCCTAAACGTCCCCTCACACAACTTGAGGCCATTTCCTCTCCACTTGTCACTTGTTACTGACACTGACCTCGACCTCAGGTAGTTCTAGAGAGCAATAAGGTCCCACTAAGGTCTCCTCCAGGCAGAAGAAAAGGAGGCACAAAAGGAGCAAATGGAGGCACATATCCTGGATTTTAGTGCATTTCTTTCTTTGCCACTCTGCTTTTCTTCTTTTAACTCTTCAATTAATCAATGTGGAGAAGTCTTTGGCTGTGGTACCACTGTATGTTGCTACCTCACTTGTATTTCTGGCTAGTGCTAACTTGCAGTTGTGTTGACTATTTTCAACAGAAATCCCTAGAAATGGAATCTCACTCATGTTACAGCCAGTCAGTTCCCAGCAAGCTGACGGACAATGCTTCCTCATCTATTAAAAAATATGCATTTAGCCAGCTAACATACATGATTTCCTAAATACAGCACTGGATACATGGAGTATCCAGTGAGTACAACTCACATCTGTGAAGAGATTTGCTGATAAACAGTGATGCACTAAATGTTCCTGTTGTGTGCTTTTCCATACAATTTTAAGAAATAGACTGGGATGTTTTGTTCCTAAACAAGGCTTGGATACCTCTCCAACAGCTGAGAGACCACAGAGAGCTGAGAAAGCAGAGGGTCAGGCTGTTTAGCTTCCAACAAGCTCCTTGAAAGCTCTTGTAATTTCATTTTCTTTCAAGGAGAACATTCAGCAGGAAAGAGATTGACTTTTCTGACCAGCTCGTATTGCCAGCTCTGCCACAAACCCTGCTGTGAGACCTTTTGCAAGGCTTTGTTTCCCCATGTCCTCTCTGACTCTTCACAAGTTTTTCTTATTTAGAAGCAAATTCTTCAGGAGGCTTTTTCTTACCACATATTTTTGCAAGTCTTGGTACAATTAATCTTTAATCACTAGATGATGTCAAATAACACAACTGTGCCACTGCAGGGTTGAGAGCCAGACCCAGGGACTCTCACCAGCTGCACCTCCACTGCTCGGGCGGGGCCAGGTCCCAGCAGGACCCCTGGAGAGCCCACACTTTGCAGACACAGGCCAAACACGCTCTTGGGTGGTGTCAGCATTTAGCCAAACAGCAGAAGAGGGGACATGGCTGCCAGCCAAAGTCTTCCAAGCTTGCAAAGCACCTCGGAGACACATTCCCAGAGACAAGGCCTTCCCTTCAGCTTCCTGTGGCTGCACTCGTTAATTATCCCATTTATTACTGTGGAGGGTACACGGGTAACCCGTGCCTCTTCTGTAATTACACGAATGTGGTTGGTTTTATACTGATAGCTCTTTTCCAGAAATTTGAATCTTGTAGGTGGTTGACAAAAAACGACAAAAAACAAAGTCAAAACTATTGCTCTGAACTACATCCAAAACTGGATGCAGAAAAGCACAGTGGACCTAATTTGGCTTCATTTTGTGCACGATCAGGCTGCGTTAATTTTGGCAGAAATTAGCCCAGTGCTGGGATTGCTGGAGCCTGTCACTGAGCATAAACAACCGTGGGCAAGAGCCTGAGACCTACATTGCACTTCTGTACTCGACACGGGCAGTAGGAGCGTGTATTTCTCTTCCTTGCAAAAAGCACACACAAAAAGACACAGCCCTACTTAAAGGGAAATTAATGGCACCTTTTATCCCTGCCACCAGTTCTGTGGTTTCCTGAAGAGCAGATGGCAGTGCTGTGCTCTGCTCCTGGCCAGGGCCTTCGGAAGCACGTGGCAAGGGATGCCTGCAAGGGGAGGCAGACAGCTGTCCTAAAGTGCAGGGGATTCCTGCTCTCCCTTGTCCTGCCCAGAGCAGCCCTTTCCCCACACTCCTGTTTGACATAACAGCAATGAGGTCTTATGTAAATACATTTAAGCACATTTTTTACTCTTTTTTGTTAATAGAACTTTTAGAAGAACCATTCATTCATACAGACTGTTACTTCAGTAATAGTTAGGGACACAAGAACAGTATTTTTTTAACCACCCGTATCTCTATTAAGAACACTGGTACAAGATTGCTGTGCCTTCAATTAGCCCTTCCTGAGCCAGTGTGAAAAAAATAAACTAATCTCCATTGCAAGGGCTTTCCATTTTAATTTTTTTTTTTAAACTCAAAATGCAGCCTATACGTTTTGTGTGGTTCTTCTGAGAAAGTGAACGTGTCTAGCAATGCCTTTCATGTTGCAAAGGTGACTAAGGCAGTATGTTGGATAATTTGCTTATAATCCAACAAGAAACACCTTACACTGCAAAAATGGCTTATTACAGTCCTTGCAGATAGTCCTTCTGTATGCTCTGAAATCTGAAAAAGCCAAAAGCAGCAAGTGCTTTTTTCAACTCTCATGTCCCTGTTTTCTTCATTCTCTGAGCAAACTTTAGGAAATCTTCACCTCACATTTTATGTGACCCAGTGAGCATCTTCCAGAAATTATGGAATTGAAGAAAAGAAAGGTCTGACAACACAAGTTCAAACTATTTGAACGTGTGTCTCAGACAGAAATGCAGAAGAGAACAAGCTATGGAAGTTTAATATTTGCTCTTGCAACATTTCTCTAGGCAGTTCTTCCTTTGCCCCCGGTTGCACTCACACATTTATCATCAAATATTTTCAGTGTCTGATCAACAAGGTATGAACGAGGTGACTTGTTCTGCCTGCTTACCCTCCTGCTGTATTTTAGCAAAAGCAGAGCTTTGCAAAGGCAACCTACAATGCTAAGTGCCCATCCTTCTTCCACCTTTCCATCATGTAAAGGATCTAAGCCAGACATCATGGAAATGCACATTACCATCTGTCCTATACACATCTTCTGAGATGTACTTGCTTGCAAAACCACTGGATTATTTGCTATCTTCTGACTGCTGCTTATCTTCTGTCTTTGACCACCCATTGCACTGAAGCCCTTCCAGTGATTCCTGCAAGGCTGCTGTATTAGTCCTTTTACAGGAATATTTTGTGTCCTGGGTGCTTTCTTATAAGCTCTTAACTATACAGATTCCATATTCTACTAATTTATGACCGAAACCCAGGAGGAAAAGTATGTAATTTAGCAAAGCCCCAAGCCCCCTTGTTTTTTAACTGTTGGGTGGTCCTTGACACCAACACCAACCAACAGCTCTGACTGGGAGCACAGCATAGCTACTCTGTGTGGTGGTAAATGTTCTCTTATCACTACATCAAACTTACTGAAGGGGTCTGTGCTTGGATCATAAGAAACAAGTGAGCTTAGACTCAGCTGGGGACCAAGCTGGGGACCTGCAGGATGAACAAATAGCATGCCAACCTCTTTTCTAATGTATTCCAGCTACAGATCACCTACAGGGCTGAAATGGCAGCCTGAAGCCTGGTTTGGTTTTGGTTTGTTTTTTTTTCCCCAACACTGCAAATTTCCCCATGACTTCTTTTAAATACATTCCTTACTATAGCAACAATTATTTTTTATGCTTTTCACAATAACTGAGAAAATCACTGCCATTCATTCCCTTTGTGGGAGCTGCACAAGTGGGAAATATTGATTTCTTCACATATTGTTCTGCTTGGTATTACTGCTTGGCATGTTTCTGCTTTCATCTCTCATCCCCACTATACTCTACATTTCTAGTAGTTGAGCACTACTGAGCATTGTCATAGCTACATAATCGCATTTCGCTTCAAATAAACTTTTTGGACATCTGGAAAGAGTGACTGCTTTTAGTAATGCATGTGTTTATCACAGCCCTAAAATGGCCAAAAATATCAAATGTATAGGATTATAAACATCTTTTGTTGAGCTTTGCAAAAAAAAAAAAAAGCTAAAATTATTGACTTCTGACACGCATACAACTCAGAGTAAGGTAGATCATAGAAGAGGGAAAAAAAACCACTAAAACCTTAACCAGCTGTCCTCCCACCTGCTTTGTCTTTTCAGGCAGATTCATTACATGGTTTCATTTGCTCATTAACTTTCTGAATCACCAGACACAGTGCAGTGCACTTTGGACCCTAATAGAACTCTGCTGTGCCCTCCGAAGCCAATGCCCTCTCCTCCTCACTGAGATGATCTCCAGTGAAAGTTAAGCCACCCAGCTCTGCACCACATTCCTCCCACCCCCATGGGTTTTTCTCCCCCCGTGCAGGCCTAGAAGATTCCTGGATGGCCGGGGTGAGCAGGAGCCCCCCACAGCACCGTGCACCCTGACACTTGTGCAAGCGATGACGGCAGAACGTTGAGAACAAAACTGTTCCAGCCTTGGTGAGCAATGTACTTATCACAAGGAATAACATAGCCTCGGGCTCCTTGTCAAGAAAGAGGAAATACAGCCCACAATGAGTTTGCAAAGCTTATAAAAATTAAATGCAATCAGGAAATAACAGCCTGTTCAAACAAGAAAGAAAGAAATCTCCCTTTACACCTCTGCACAGGCCACCCTGCCTGTGCCTTGCCATATGCACAATAACGAGGAAAAATTGTGTTCCTCTGCTGCAGGTGCCCCCCAGCATTATGGTGCCTGAGAAGCACTCATCTATTAGCCAAGACATGAGTAACATCCACAAGATGTAGCCTAAGAGGCTGAGCAGCTTTATTGTTGATGTTACCTGCCAGTGCGAGGCCTTGCTTCCCTAAAATGGATCGAGGAACACCAAAGCTCCTTCCAGTGCAGACAACATCTGGAGCCATTTGCACCTATTAATTTGGGAGCAGAGTCAGGAAGAAAGAGGAGGTTTTTCAACTCTCAAGGAAAATATTTATTTATTTGCCTAGATACTGAAGGAGTGGTAACTCCAACTGATCCCACCTCGGTCAAGGGTGGAAGAATTGGGTCACACCCAATGCAAGCGGCTGGGTCGATTGATGGATTTTCCACACATCTCACTATCACAAAATTCTATCTACCCTGGGATGAAACTCACCAGCTGCCATTCTCACAGAAATATTCCTGCTTAACATGTAGGTAATTTTTAAGTTATTGAACCACCACTGTGCTGGATGCAGCCCATGCAGAGGGACTCTGCCCTGGCACCACTGCCCAGGCCCGAGCTACCATCCCTGCACTGGTCAGTGCCAGGGTGCTGGTTCACCAGGAGCTCTGCCACGGCATCACATGGCACCAGGACAATTACCAACACGCACTTTGACAAGTTCAGCAAATGTAATTGTCCTTGTTTTGCCTTGTACTTTACATTGATTTCCCCCCTTTATTTTAGCAGTTCCAGCTAAGCTTTGGCTTCCACAGCTTTTTGCTTCCTTTGAACCACACTGCTCCAATTATTGCTACAGTCAGTGATGCTTTAGTGTTTATTTTGCATCCTTTTATGAGCATGTCTTGAGTATACAGTGTTCTTCTTGACTATAAAACTCAGCCTTTAATTTGAGAAATGTTTGTGGTTTAGCTTTAATCTTTGAATTTTACTGGTTTCTCTACATCTATTAAAATAGTTGAAGGAATGTATTACCATTTCTATACTTTTCTTTAGATTTGGGGCATTTCTATACAGACTGAGTAGCTGCCGTTGGGTTTTTTTCCCCTCATTTTTTTTCGCTCTGTCAGAGCCAACATCCATTGCATAGTTTCAAAAGCAGGGACCTAAATTTCCTGTGTAGCCAGGGGAGGTTCATAGGAAACACGCAGACTATTCAGGGCACCACAGTCCAAGGCCGACAAGATAAACCCACACGTTTTTTGATGCCATCTAAAGTTGTCGTGTCAGTGTCTGCCCTCTAAAAAGCCCTCAAGAGAATGCTCTTCACTTATGTGGGACATGTTACTGCAAAGCAATGGAATATACCTCCTGCTTCTAAGGCAGCTGGCTCTGCCAGAAACACCATGGAAGTAAGACACCCTTCTTTATTAAAACAGTGAAGTTCCCAGATGTCATGCCTGGTGTTAAATTTTCTTATGCACGGAATTCTCCCGTGTTATTCCATGAGTGAGCAAATCCTTCTTTACAATACCATTATGAGACACAACACTGTTGGCCCTGGGTCAGAGACGGGAGGAAGAGGAAGATGTGCCTTGCCCAGCACAGACCATAGCATGAGGACTCAGCAGCTTCTGTGTGCCTTCTGCAGGGCACTGTTCCCCTCAGGTTATTTGACACGTGTGCCAAGGGGCTGTTTGAATTCTGCACTGGTCCCAAGTTCTGGTTCGACAACTCTCCAAGCTGAAATAATTTATTTATCTAGAGAGCAGCTCTCTCTGCCCTCTTGAAAACATTCAGTTCCTACCTGGCCTTATCCTGTAACAGGGAGGAAAGGACAATTCAGCTCCTGAGCTCATTCATTATTCATAGATCTCTAATGAGACTCCAGCTGAAACAGCCAACCTGCATCAGGTGAGACAATGACTACTGCCAGGAGAGGACCCCTGTGAGACCAGGGGTTCATTTCACACGGTGCTCAGTGCTCTGCTTGTGGCTACTGCAGCGCTAGAAGCTGAATTCACACTGAAGATGCTGGAAGTTAATTCAGCTCTGGGGGCTTCTAAAGAAGAAAGAGGAAAAAGCTGAAACCAAAAGAGCCTGAAATTAATTTTCTAAATATATCTGGGAGCTGTGCAGAGAATGTTAATTCCCAGAGAGCTGGAGAGGTTTAGCATTTTGCATTATTCCAGTTTGGAAATATTGGGAACCTTCAGTGGTTCAGGAGCCCAGGGCACCAGACACACTGTTTTTCAGAGTTTTGGGGTTTTTGTTTCCCCCTCAACACACAGATGGAGTGAGAGGACCCAGACAGACAGGTGACCTGGAAGCCTCGGAGCTGCTGGCTTCAAGGAGATTATAATCTTGGGGTCTCACACAGCAAAGTAAACTAGTAAAGGGCCAGAGAGGACTTGGACAGTCTCTCAGCAATCAAAAGAGCCCCCCAGGGACAATTATATCCCAAAGATTCTGCATGCACTGACAAACCTCTGCTGCACAGGGGGGTTTTGTACTGGGTCTAATGACACTCAGGTACAGAAAGCACTGACCCACTGTCGCTGACTTCTGCAGAAGCTGCTACCTCCGGAGTGCTTCTTCAAACAGAAAAACATCAAGGAAATATTTCCAGTCCCTGAACAGGCATTCAGAAACCTTCCTTCCAGTGCCAGTGCTTCTGCCTGGTTTAGGTTTCACTGTCAGGGTCACTTTAGACAGAAAAGCAAAACTTTGAACACAAAGGAAAGCTCCTGAATCTTTATCACTAATTATCTTATGAGGTCAGAGTGGAAGGACCTCTGGAGCACCTGAACTGGAGTCTCATTTCTCCGTGCCCAAGACAGACCCCTTTGAAGAGCTGCCTGCCTCGCTGCCATTCCATTTCGTTTGACAACTGCTGACCATCAGCACCACGAGCACCTTTGAAACTCCAAGTTGTTCTTGACAAAGCCCCTGACAGCACCATCAAATGTAACTTATGAAAGCTTTCCCAGTAAACACAGCCATTTGTCACTGCTCTCCCTCCCATCAGCCAAAGCAGCAAGCGTTTTGCTTTTGTTCTTCCTTTTCAAAGAGAAGTCACAAGCAAAAGCAAAAATGTGAGGCTTAACTGGGTTAATCAGGTCGAGAAAAGCAGGAACGACTGAGACAGAGCAGAAACGTCCCATTTATTTGCCATGGCCAAAGGGTAAGAGCAAGCAAGGCTCAGTGAGCCCCTAAGGCAGAAGGAGGACAGGGACGGGTAACACTGAGCTCTGACCCTGCTCTCAGGTACAGGTGAGGCACCTGTGGTGAGTTTGATTTGCCTCCATGGCCAGGTTTAAAACCTGACAGGATCAGCGACAGCCTTTGGTTGGCACTTGGCTCCTGTGAACCTAAAGAGAGAATTATGGTCAGTGTCCACTTCAAGGTAATTCACCATCGTCTGCAGTGCCCAGGAATGGGTTCTGAGAAGGGTCAGGGCAAAGAGAGCCCAGGGCCCCTTCTCTGGATTTACAGTGAAATGTTTCACACTCGTCAAAACCACTATACAGTCACTCTTCAGCGTGGTTTTTCCTTCAGAAATTTCCTTTGTTCTTTTTCCCTCAGAAATTAGCATGCACCAAGTGACTAAGTCTATTAGAGAAAATTGACCTTGGAGTCATTTAGCTAAGGATTTGCCAAAGCCCAAAGGTATTTATTATTCTTATAAGCAATGAGGCATATGGTTGACTTTTCCAAAGGCCATTTCAGAAAGAAAAGTAAATGACCGTTTCTTGAAATGGAAACAAGAGATATTTAAGAACCTTTAGTCCAGATCTGGGCAGGAAGATTTCATCATAAGGCTGTACAAAAATGCACAAAATGGGGAAAATTAACACTTGAGAGACCACATGCTGTGGTTCTCAAAGGATGCTACCACTCTACCCACACTGCTAAAGCACAGAAAGGTCAATGTCAACAGATGGGCAAGCGTTTGTCAAGTGGCTTTCACACCTTTGCTCCAAAAGTTAAATAGAGATGGTCTAGCAGAAATAGAGTAGGTTCTTTATTTAAGAGGTGCCCAAGGTCTAACACAAAAGCCTGGAGAAATTTCAGTTTGAGTAAAGTTTGTAACTCAGATTTGAATCTGCAGGAGGTCTGTTTAATCCAAGACAGCGGGTTCCAAATTGTCACTTTTTTTTTTTCATTGCCAGAGATCAAATGCTGTCTATAAAATGCTAAAATAGTGCTTTGGCAAAGGCACAAACCAAAAAAAAGTCATTGACAGAAATTTAACCCAAGGCAAACAGTGTTTGTTATCAAACTGCAAAAGAGTTAGCAAAGGAAGATAAAAGATACCATGTTCTCAGCCTCAAACCAGAGCAATACCTCTGTATTTGACAATCTTGTAGTCATCGTCAAGAATGTCAGAGCTTCTGTGCACAAGAATAAGGTAAGCAAGCAAAGTTCAGGGGAAAAAAAAGAGTAAAGAAAAACTCTTTTGTTTTTTTTAACACTGTTTTGATTATTTATCTCTGCTTCAGGAGTCAAGGAAGGCCAAACTTGCCTTAAAGAGAGTGTAATAGACTTAACTAGTAAAATGCAACATCTGTGTTTGAAAATAAAACTCAGTATATTTAATGAACAAACTCATTTAACAATTTGATAAGCATGGGCATCAGTGAAATTTTTTGTTAGTAGAGTAAGTCATTAGTCTCAAAAAAATCCAGAGCTAGGTTTTTATATGGACATAGAATAAAAGATGTTTTTCAGATATGCTACACTCAGCTGACTGCCTGTGGCAGGAGTTGGTGCTGCCAAATATAAGGGCTACTTTCCCAGAATCTAAACAGCCCTGGTTAAAAAAAAGAGGGGTGATAATATCCAGATTAATGAAGTGCACAGAAGAACAAAGCATGAAACAATGCAAAGAATCCCTCTGCTCAGGGGAAATCAGGGGGAAAAAACCCATTTCTCCATGTAAAGATGTTCTGACGTCGCACATTTCACGGGGACACTGAAAGCATGTTTGTCCTTTTTTTGCCACATACAAAGTCTTCTATAAATGGAGTTTTCAACCTGCTTGGCCAGTCAGCAGTCCTTTAGTTCAGACCCAGCTGCTGATGTCTTTGCTAACAAATAAACTGTGCTGCTCTCGTGTTTCCAGCGCTACACCCAGCCACCATCAGCTGCCAGGCAATGTTCACACCTACAGACAGGGACATTGACCCACCTGGGAAGGCAGACAAACCTCCTCTTCTGAACTTCAGGCTACAAAGGGTTATGTTTTGTCATGCTCTCAACAGGAAAGAAGGAGTGCCAAAGCATGTTAAAATACTACAACTAGAAAAACACAAGCATTATGGTTCTACACAACAGGAACATTCACATGGAATATTCCAGGCATGACTGGTTCAACACACATTTTGCTTTGCTGAAAGTACTAAAAATGCACTGGGATGCCAAAACAAAACACCCCAGTTCCTATGGAACATCTTTTGCTGCTTTTACAGAGACATTTCTCCACCAGAAAACAGCACTTTGTTAAACCTCAGCGGCTTGTGGGAAGAGAGTCACTTACAGCAAGCTTTGTTTGCTGGGGTTTCTTAAATATTTAAGTTGAAAGAATGGAATATTATGACCCTGCTAAACACAGCTTCTTTTGATGAAGGAGAACATTTTTTTTTTTCCTTCAGAAGATAAGTTAAATTAGAGTTAAAGAAACTAGAAACTAAGTGCTGTAAATTATTTTGATTTATGTATCTGTTGGGCATCTTGAATTCCTGGAAGTTTCCAAGACAGGCTGTTCATGCTAATCTGAGATCCAGAACTAAAACCTTCTCATTTAAAACATTATTTTGCATTACAGATTCATTTCAGCAACCAATTCTGTTGAAAACATTTCAGAACCAGTCCAGTGTGTTAACCTGAGGAGCAATTCTCATGCAGAAGATTCTGCATGGCAAACTAAACTCATTTCATCCCATTTCCAATGGAACAATTACTTGAGTTTTTAGGAATCACTTCCCCTGCTCTGTGTTCATGATACAGAGTCACTTGTGAGTAACTCGGGATTAACTTCCTTTGACTCAAGAAGCTCGTTAGGTGCTGGCATTACAGTTTTCTTTGAGCTGCTAATCTGGTGGTGCTAATTAAGGCTTCCAAAGACTGTTGCAATATTCTAATTACAGCAGCTACACGTCCTTTAAATCCATTTACTGTAGAACAAAGCGGGGTCTGCGATCCGCGTTTCCTGGCGCTACGCTCAGAGCAGTATGCTACCGCTTACCCATGTCAGGATTATTTTAAAATTCCAACCATTAGACAGACAAAGGAGGAAGAATTGGAGAGGGCAGTAGATATTGAATATCAGGGTTATTTTAACTAACCCTGCTCCTGGAAAATGCATTGTTGCAACTATGCACCAAGATACTGTGCCCGTTACAGGCACCCCCTGAGCCTCAGATGCTCCACGGATGACAGAATACTTTCCTCCCACCCACATCCTCCTGCTCTAGCCCCAGCCTGAGAACACCTCCCGGTCCCTGGGTTATTATTCTTGGCAAGAATAAATGGGTCTTTCCTGGACCTCTCCAGGAGTTCAAAGTCACGTATCTCCATCATAAAAATTTGCAGTACAGAGTCAGTGCTCTGGCCAGGCAGCTGGGTGTGTGTACATTTCTGAGGAGATACAGCTTTGAGGAACAAAGCATTCTTTCTTTTATGAGATTTTATTAAACATTTCGTTTTGCAGTTTCTAGTTAAACTTAATGCTCCCGATCTAATATATTCCAAAGTCTCTGGTTTTCTTGCCCACAGTGCTGAAAAGTGGCAGGGTCTCAGTTAATGGTACGTGATTTGGTTTCAGCTCATGGACTTGTAACCATCTCCTTCATATCCTTTGCAATCATTTCTAATCTGGCAGAATTCAGACGGCTCATGTTCACTTTACCTAATTTTGCCAAACATGCCTTGTTCTCAGCACGGTGAGTAACAAGGGAGCAGCAGAATGAGCTGGGACAGGGAACTGCATTCCCTTATTTCCATCACTGTAAGCCTGCATGACCCACTTGAGCTCACAGAACTACAGAACAATTCTGCAGCTCTTGCCACTACAAACTGGGTTAAAAAAGAAGTCTCTCAGAGGGGCCAACTGAAAATCTGAAGAAAAAAACCCACGCATTCAGTGCGTTCAAAACAATTTGTTTTTATTTCAGTTTCCCAATCACAGATTCACTTATATTTCAAACTGGAAAGCTCTCCTGAGGTCCAAAAGCTTCCTTTCCATATGTGTTAGAACTAAAATAAAATCCACTACAGTGTGAAAAGGAAAATGAAATGCAGTGCAAAGTGTATGGCTGGTGACACACCAAAGGGCTGGAAACCAGCGTTTGAGAAGTTTTTTTAGCAGTGCTGAAAAGAAGGGGAGGCAGGACAAGTTTGTGGAGCATCAAAACTTTTCATTTACTACCAAATAAAATTATTACCTGGCACACAGCTGTGAGTAAAGGGTCAGGTGAAATTGCAGGAAGATATCCCTCTAACAGAGCATGAACTCATCTAGTTAACTAATGGCAGGACAAAAGGTAAATTGTTGCTAATCCTCTGATGTAGAGCTGTCAGAGGGGGAAAAAAGGTGTAAAACTCAATATTAGTAATGTGGCCCCCCACACTCCTCAGCACAGAACAAGATCACAGGAAGCACTCCTAAATGTCAAAGCTATTAAAATACTACATACAGCTAAGTATAAAGAAAGCCAGGTTCGTCAGGTGGCTACTCCACGAACCTAATGACACTTGTCTTTTAATGTTTCTCTTCCTTCTCTCATTTACAGTGTTTTCAACCATGCTGTTTGGAGGAAGAGGAAAAGAGTAAAGAAAGGGGGAAACCATGCAAAACAAGAAAGTCCTCAGCACTATTTCTATCCCACAATTAATATTGATTGTTTTCTGATTTTCATAGGAATTTGTCAGAGTCCTGTCAGTGCAAGATTGATTTCTGTACATCTGGGAATGGTAGGTTATCAATATAATTGCTACCATCAGTGCTTTTTCACAATTCTTCCTGACATTTCTGCTCCGGGGGGCAAATTAGTGGCATGTTGACTATTTCCTCACCTGAACCAGCTACAAATGCATGAGGATTTTATTTTTACTTTCCCCCCAATAGCAAAGGTGAACACCTACTCAAGCCCCAAAGTACCATTTTTCTATTACTACTGAATACTAAAGAAGCATTAGCCAAAAGCCTTAAAAAACCCAAATATCTTTCTGACACTTATTTCTGCAGGTGGGTTTTTTCCAGATAGCAGTTCTGTGTGCAGACAAATTGCACCTGCACAATTTTTGTGCCTCCTTTGAGAGCACAGGGAATTTAGGGAACCTTAAAGCTTATGCTGCATTATTGCTCCTCACAGGTAAATAACACAGCAGCAGAGCCAGACTGGTGCTGGTCATGCAGATAAACCAAGCATGAGTTGCAATCAAACCCTGGAGCTCCAGGCCAAGAGGAGATTTTTGATATTCATCCCCTTTCTGCATCAACCTAAGAAAATGTGCTCAATCCCCTATCAACTCACACCTCTGAGCAGGGATCAGGTCTATGAAGGAGAACATTCATACACGTGGCACCCAGATTTCCATCATCCTCGGTGCATTGTGAGAGGAGAAAGCATTCTGCAGGAGCAACAGCACTCACCCACACATGATCCAAATCCAAAGCAGCTTCCTGAGGCCAAGCCAAGTTATTTATGACCTTCTCTCCAACTCCCCACTGAGAGAAAACCACACCAAAAGGGCTGATCGGGGACCTTTTGAAGTCACTGGGCTTTGGAGAAGGCCTTTAACTCCAGCCATCACAGCTTGCACATGGCTTCCCTACATCCAGAGGGGTGCCTTGGAAACATCACATCCCACAGTGGCAAAAGCCTCAGACTCTCACTTCAATTGAGCTTTGATTCACCTCTCAAGTGTTAAAGGATTTAGGATCTCCATTGAGAAGTAATAGCAGGAGCTTTACTTCTGTGGTATCCAAGCCTTCGTAGTAGTACATCCTGTGAAATACAGCAGGTCAGAAACCTTCCACAAAAAAATCCCAAAAACGAGTTGCTGTTCTTTCCCTTTTCAATCTCAGGATTTATTAAAGCAGAAGATTTCTGTGAGAAAATATCAGTTGGAGAACAAAGTATTTCTCAGGCCAGCATTCTAAATGGAGACCAGTGCTTACCCACAGAAAAAAAAAGTCAGGACATACAGCTGAGTAGAACGTGACTTAAACCCCAGCCTGTTTCCCAAAAAGGCACCTGTTAGTAACGTAGCATCCCTATCCCTGGGATACTCTAAACTCCAGCACTATTTCTAGAGACCTCCCTCAGAACTTTGAATGTTCACGTGCCCAATTTCAATTCCAGAGAATTCAAACAAACAAGGGTTGAAAAGTCCATATATTTCTTTTGGTTCAGTGGAAGTTTCTTTGCAAACCAAGCCCAGGTCTATAATTCTGCCATTTCTTTGCCACCCTCAGAGGCTTTCAGGCACCTCCAGCAGCCCTGTCCACACGTGGCTGCAGCGTGGGGAATGACATGTTAGGAATTCATCTGCTGATAACAGGACTGGAAGCAATAATGTCCTCACTGCAGTGAGCAGGAGCTCACAAAGTCTCTGATAAAATCCTGCTTCACTCCATGAGGCACAGGTTTGCTGTAAATCTCTAACAGGTATAAAGGTGTCCTGAGCCAACCCAGATAATGGAGTTTGCTGGCAGCCTGGGTGATAGGCTGAACTGAAGCTGGACACAACACCAAGCCACCATCCCGAGGTGCTCCTAAGCGTCCCCTAAGCTTTACTGTCAACGTGTAACCACAAACAATTCCCCCTGAGTTCAGCACAGAGCTGCTGTTTGCAAGGAGGAGGCTCATCTGGACGTTAGCAGGGCTGGGGAGCAGCACTCCCAGCAGCATTTCAGGCTGCAGAGGCCTCTGCACCCCAGAACTGATTTGGCAGCAGCTGTGGTATTACAAGGTTAGACACAAATTCTCTTTTACTGAACTCCTGGCCCGTCAAACATACATTTACAATGGATAAATATGTACAGCACAAACAAGTCTGAGGGATTACCAGGATTAACCACAGTCTTCTCTGCTGCTGCCAACGTTTCAGGCAATCCCTCAGATAGAGTGAGGGCAGCACATCACAAATGCACAGTACCCATAAATCACATCCACTTGATGAACCAATGCACTCACTGTGAAATGTCAAAGATATATGTAAAAAAGGGTTTGATATCTGCTCCTTCCTGTTCCTTGGAACAGTGCACGCCTATGAATAGCACCACAAGGTCAGCCACTGCCAGGCCCAGCTCCATGCTGGAGCTGACAAACCAATTCCAGCATGTGAATCTCTTTCAAGTGAAGCCTTAAACATGCTCAGTTATTCCTGTTAGCCCTCCAAAACACTGGAGGCCCGCTCACTTTGGAAAAGCTTGCAGAAGCATCCAGTTATTACATCCAGTTTCTGCTGTCTGGAGGACACTGAGGGTTGGAGAGCCCTGTACCTCCTTTGGTAGTTGATGCTTCACGCCCCCAAACACAGGAGCATCCCTCTCTAGGATGGAGAGGAAGCACCAGGGTCTGCTACCAGCACTGGAGGCTAGCTTCAAACCAAACAGATTTTGGGTTTTTTTTGGTTTGGGATTTTTGCCTTGGTTTTGTTGTGGGTTTTTTTTTTTTTTTTGTGGGATTGTGTTTCTTTGTTTGGGTTTTTTTTTGACTTGGAGAACTTGCCAAGTTTTATTCCAATCCATTACAAAGTTAACATATAACTCAGTTAAGCATCTCATAGTATTTGGGGTGACTTTGGGTGTTTCTGTAACAAGTGACTGTGATCAATTAGAAAGAGCCCCCTGGTCCTGAAAACTAGAGGGGTTTATCTTCTATGAAATAAAATAAATGCTCTCTGTAATATGCAAGCATGGACACACATCCAACACCCACCCACCATTTATTTAACAAATAATGCCTCATTTATTAATATTCTACAGTAGTTAGGCTTGTCTAGTGAAGCATTAATATAACATTTCTTAAACAAAGTTCTTGTTCTGCTTGATCTATTTGGTAAATGTTTGGTAATCTATCTTGATACACTCCTGTCTGTCAGGGGCTGCTGCCTCATTCATGCTTTCACCAGGCAAGGCAGGCAGCAGCACTGGGAGGTACCTTCCTAGGACACTGTAGCCCTTCTTCCTTAATTATATATTAGAACAGTTTCACTGATTTCAAAACTGATGGGAAATATTCATAATTAGAACTAACATGCAGTATTTTTGATCAGCATTTAACGGTATGTAAAGAAATAGCAATGCTTAATGTGAACTAGAAATACTTCCAGTCTTTGTTTCCCACCCAAAGGATGAGTACAAACTTTTCACCAAGGATTTAATAATGTAAAATCACAGGATAACTTGCAGGAAACATACAGCTTAATTTTTGAAATTTATTCCTGCAGTACCTTTTGGAGGCAAATTTTTGAGGAGTATTTTTTTTTGGTCCTAATAATTTTGGATTTTACAATCTGGGTTAATTTTGTGTCATCATCCACTCACTATAAACAATATCTAATTTGATAGACGCATAAAATGACTCACCAAGGATCTTTTCAAAGAAAATACTTCAGTGGATTCCCTCTGTGGGGTTTGCTGTGCGTTTTCCAAGATGCTGACTGTCCATATATGTTTTGTTATCTCAAGGAAATGATAAAAAGCTTTTTTTTTTTTTTTCTGACTGTGCAAACCACAATAAGCCTCTACATTCTTCCAAATCACCAAACCTCTACCACACTTCACTGTTGCAAGACCGTGACCGAAAAACAATCCACAAGGACTACCTGTGTAGTCACATACACGAAGCTCCTGACACAGCACTCCATTCAAAACCAGCAGGTCACACAATATTCACAGTGTTTTGGGAAGCTTCTGGAGTAGGTACTCCTTCTAACAGGTGATTTCCAGCACACCAGCTGTGCAACTGGTGCCATCCACTCTGATATCAAGGGCTTTGTGCCTGACCAGACAAACCACCTTCAACTAAAGGAGCAATGCCCAAGGAAAACCATAATGACTAGAGAAAGACAGCAGCACCCGTGGTGGTAGGGTTGGCCAATGGACAGGGCACAGACAGAGCTCTCACTGTGTCACTTGTCACTGAATGCTTGTACACAACAGGCTGAAGTTCCTCAAAAACATCCAAATCCCTCTGAACAAACTGGAAATAGAAACCCGGGCATTTCAGCACACTGGGTTTTAGGGTGGATTGAGAAATCAAGAGGCAGAAAGAGAAATTATTTCACTCACTTTTTGGTGACTTCAACCAAGACCAACCATTAGAAAACTGCTGAGAGAAGTTCTCTTGCACAAGCACAGATGTCACTGCGCAGGGAGGGGAGGCAGGACAGGGTAGAGCCATGAGAAGCCCAGCTGCCCACGCTGGCACAGGGCTGCCCAGCTCCCCCAAACAGCACCTGCACATGGAGGGAGCACTTCTGAGCAGCCACCAGAACCTGGCAAAGGTGAAACAGAGGTACCTGCAGCAGTGTGAAAGAAGGAAGGAGCTGGATGGGGAAGTCAAATTAGCTTTGACACTAACTAAAGCTGTTGTTCTTCACCCAGCATGAGTCCTCTCTCCAAAGGGCAGGGCATTGCTTAGCTGCTACACCTGGACTTTGTGTATCTCCTAATACTCCTCTACCATCTGCTAATGGAATTTCAGTGTAAGAGTTCCTAAATTGCCTCTAAGTGCTGCGAGTGGTATCTTTTCCATGCCACTTACTAGAACAATCTCTTAAAAACAAAACTGCACTTGCTATCTAAGTTTGCATGTGTTGGCAGCAAACTGAAGCTAAGATATGAAGCCAGGGCTTGTGGATTTAAGAGACAGGATTTGTGGTACACAAGAGCTAGGACTGTGCATGGCCTCCAAGGAGCACATTCTCTGTTTTTTCCCCTGCACAATCCTTGAGTTCCTCCTTTTTGAGGACAGCAGTAGAGTTTCCTCTGGATTCTCAAGCACCTTGCCCTTCAGAGATACAAGTGCTCCTGCACAAAAAAATAGGGATGATTTTTCAGAGGAGTTTTAAAGCTGTAGAAAATTAGCCTCTCTTTCAGAGGAAAGACAAGTCTCCTGGCTGTGAGCCAAGGTCATCGCTAATCAAAGAACGAGACACAGAACATTTGGAGAGGGGCCTCCATTTCAGGCAGTCAACACCTCTTAGCATGTGGCAATGAACAAATAAGGATTTCATTGGACATCACCTCCACTTTTTAGTGAGGAGAAAAAGGGACCCTTTTTCTGTAAGAGGCAACAGCTGCCCAACACCTTTTTCCTCTGTGCAAGACAGCTCCAGGTGAGGTGTCTTGCTGCACAGGGATGCAGGTGGGGATGTATCCTGGAGCTCACACTTCCCCAGCACCGTCACTGGGTCAGGAAATGCAGCTGCTGGTTAACCCCAGACCATGGGGGAAGCACCCCCTGCCCAGCACTTGCACTGTGTTCCCCATGTTTTAAATAAACTGTGAGTGTCTGCACCCAGCCACGCGCACACGGGAAAGACAAGACCCTGTGGTTACTTTAGGGGAAGAGGCTCCTCATTAACTCATTATGAAACAGTCCCACACTTTCAATCCACAGACTCCACCTAATATTAATAAGTGCTGGAAAAGTAGAGTAGAAGTGGTGGATAGCCTTTAAGATTTGGGGAAAGTTTGAAAGGTAGGGTTCTTTGTCAGTGAAGTAAGATCAGTGTTTGGAAGAAACTTCTACAGATCTCAGGCCCAGGCACCTTGAAACAAGAGCGGTCACTTCTCATTTCTGTTCAACCTTGAGATCATAATTGCTAAAGCAGCATCACCGTGTTTCTGTTGGTAATTGGCAGTCACTGAGCTGAAGATTAAGCTAGCATGAAGACTGAATTACCACTCAAGTCTTATAATAAATTGGAAAAAATAGTTAACTAGCCTATATTACTGCATAAGAACTAAAGGTTAAAAATGGCAACTTCTGTCTTTTGGGTTCATACGTTACCTGATGCACTGAAAATAGGATCAGTGTTGACTTTACCATGATACAGCCTGCAGCAAAGAGAGAGAAGACCTTTCCCAACTATACTAACACAGAAACTCTGACTTTTTTCTTCCTGTGTTTTATTTTAAGTGTTGCATAAAAAATGCAGTGCATAATGAAAGGACGCTTGGAGATTTTGCATGGAGTTCCTTGCTAATTCTGCAGTTTTCTAAGGAGTATTTCACAGCAGTGGAAACTGAAGTTTTTGTAGTTGTATAATTCCAGGAGTAGAAGAACCAGACCAAGACAATGGGATATATTCTGTGGAATTGAAGAGCACCTCAGACATTGTTTTCCTCTCTCATGGAGTTAAGCCAGCTGTCACCCTGCTAAAACCAAGAAAGCTGCTTGGGTAAGGCTAAAAGGAGAACCAATGGACTCCATCAGCTCCCTACTCAAATGCGCTTGTAGTTGCAAGCTGTAATCTACCACAAATAGCCACATTTAGAAAATGCAATTACATGGAACAAAGCTGATGACTCTTTCAGTGCACAGAGATCATTAGAAAATGGTAACCAGTTGCAACCTATTATTTCTTCGCACCAGAGAGATAAATTGATCACGCGTCAGCTGATTTTCCGTCACACGCAAGTGGAGGTGTGCTCATAAAAACTACTCAGGCCTGCCAGCTCTAGCCCTGATGTTTGCAGGGCAGGCATTCAGAAGGAAGACAAGTTGGCTTGAGGATGCCAAGGAGGCCACAAGAACTCCATTTGCTGCGGCAGACACTAATACCCAGCACAGGTGAATACAAATTAAAGCATCATTGGAGCTGCTCCAGCTTGCCCCAGAAAGCAGATTAATGTCCAGAGTTAGGGCTGACAAATGTTTTAGCATGTTACTTGTACATTAAGGCCTAATAAGACAGTTTCTGAATGAGGCTGAACTTGATACATTTTCACTTTTTGCCATCCTTTTCCAGCAAAAATAACACAGTTAACACTGAAGGACCTCCTGGCCATTTATTGAGCAGTCAGTCTCTCACTGCAAAGGGAAGCAGTCAGAGCTTACAACAAATGCTGTCCATCAGGTGAATCTCTAGTTCTTTTCCTTTTTAGTAATTAACCTGAGGTGTTCATTATGCATTCATCTCACCCAACAGAGGAGAACCTAAAGAAGCTTAGGCTCGCTTCAGAAGGTTTTCTGTGCAAAGGTTGGTGACATCATTCTGGGTTTCCAGGGTAACCAGAAAAAAGTTTAAGCTCCAAGTTCTACAGCATCCCAAAAGAGTGTGCTTAGGTGATTCCCAAACCATAAGCTGTAGTAAACTAAATTCTGATGTATTTGCTACTGTTATTCAAACATCTGTTCCATTTACTAGGAAGCAGCTTTTGAATCTATTGCATCCAAAAATGACTCCACTGTCTTTTGCCCTGTAGTTCAGCTGTCCTCAGTGATGAAGAATTTCTGTCATTCAGAAGGAAGATTTGTTGAAAGCAAAGATTTTGCTGTAGAACATATTCCAGCAAAGTTTCTTTTATTTCAGTTCTATTGTTAACTCTCAGTACAGGAATAAACTGATATCCCTTGTAAAATCCTTTGTAAAATTTTCCCAATACTTTGCATTCTAAGAAAATTGGATTTGCTCCCCATTTTAACTGGGAAGAGGGGGGGGTGGGGGACGGAGGAGGGAAGTCTCCCAGTAGTGATAAAACTCACTCAGCTTACCCCCAGACAAACTCCACAGAAGCACCATTTATTTTAGAAATTCTGAACTTGTAAAACTTTAAATAGAGACATTTTTGACCATGAATTGAAATATCAAGTAGTTCACATACAATAGAAACAAACAAGCCCAAGAAAACCAAACCACCTTCAGAATCTCAGTTTAAAAATAAACCCCTCCAAAACCCCAAATTCACACAAAAAAAAAAAAAAAAAAAAAAGTTAAAAATTTTCCCTTTAAATTGAGAAAAACCTTGGGTTACCCCATGCAGCTGAAATGAACACAGCCCCAGGGCTGAAGTGCTCCCAGGCAGCCTTGGAGTGACCCCGTCCCCTCAGGAGCCAAGGCAGGTCAGAGCCCCGTGGCTGCTGGAGCTGCTCCTCTCCCGGGATATCGCGGGCATCGCTCCGCCCGCCAGGCAGGTGCTGCTTATCTCTGCTGCAAGGCTCTGCCCACAGCCACGACATTGAAAAGCAATTTTGCTGATCACTATCTCTCAGGGCTTAGATTAAGGGAGAGCATGTGCCGGTGGAGAGGCTACAGAAATCATAATGGGCATTTCAGAGATACCAAGAAAACCTACTGCTTGCATCACCCATTCACAGAGAGGGAACTGTACCTTAGGAATCTGCAGCTGATGCACCTCAAAAATCAGCTCTCTTTCCTTTAACCTGCCTTCTCTTACTCACATTAAAGGGTTAAACACAGTCTCTCTTGGAGCAAACACTAAATTCCCCTTTGGATTCACAGAAAAACTTATTTCACCCTAGCAATTTCAAGCATCTCAGACATAGGAGTTATGACCAAAGGAAAATTTATGGCAAGTAAAACCTTGGGAAAAATAAAAAAGCACTGCTTTCTAAAAATATTTAAATAAATACTTTATATGAAAAGCTTTCAACAAACAAAACCAAATAAAACAACATTAGAGAAATTTATTTTCCAGATATCATGGTGGCATGGTCACAGCTTCATTACCGTCAAAAAAAGCTTAATTGCTATAGACTTTTCCCAGCTCCATCTACCCCTCACTTCCCATTCAGACAGCAGTATTAAACATAAAATAGAATGGCTTCTCTTCAGGAAGTGTAATTAAATAAAATTGGGAATATAACTAAGGAAATGAGCCCTTTAAGATTCATTTAAGGAACAGCACACTGGTGCTGGTAATCTAGCAAGGACTGTAAATCCTGGCTGAAGAACAGGCACAGGGACTTCCAGAGAGATTGTTGGGAGTCTTCCAGAGGCAATAACTGATTGATAAAGGCAGACAGAAAATGTTACACCAGCAGAGGCTCAAATCCAGAATTTACTCAGGGAATTTTAACCCAAAGATGCCGGGTGAACTCACACAGTGCCAGCCGTTGGATGTCTGGAGAAGGGAGGCTCCACAGCTCCTGGGGTCCCACCTGTCACCAAAACTTTAAGGAAACTTCCCAGTGTGACCATTCCTGAGACTCCCTGGCAGTCATGCTCCCAGTTCCAAGACTTTCACCGCTGGTGCCAAAGTCCCTTCACATCAGGCAGCTCCAGTGACTGACAGGTCCCACTCGACTCCTGCACATCCCACACTCACAGCCAGACCAGCTTTCCTCACCAGCTCAGCCCCAGGTTTTTTAATCCCAAACTGCTCGGGCAAGGTTGTAATAATAACAAATAGTATCCAGGAATATAGGCAGAGTATTAGGTATTCCTCCTTTCTCCAGGAAAAAAGTTTCTTGCAAAGAGATAGTGCCTTCCAGAAATACCCAGCTGAATTAGAGATGTTGGTGCCAAAGCCTTACCTACTCTTAGAAGACCTTGAATTCAATTGACCATTGGCCTTACTACAGATAGAAGGAAAAGTGAATCCGTGCCATATGTGAACAGCAGGTGCCCTGGTATATTTGCACTCTTTCACCTTCTGAGGCAAGAGCTGAAACCTCTATTTGTGTAATCCTCCAGGGCATTTTTCCTCATTCTACACAGAAATTGTTGGGGTTTTTTTCACATTGAAAAACCATGATAACTCCTAATACTGGCTCTCTGTATGCTAGGAATGGCTGTATGTTCTTACCATTCCTAGCCTGTAGCCTGACTGGGGCTCTGAATCCTATGAAAGCTGAGATTTCATAGCCAGCATGGAAATCCTTTCAGCAAGATCACTCTGAAAATATATTTATGTTAATATACAGTGCTCTCTCTCTCTCAATTGACAATCAGCTCCCACAGTGACTTGGCAATGACCAGGAGGGTCACCTTTGCCATACTCTAATTGTGACACCCATAATGATTATTGGGATTGCAAAAACCACAGTGACAGTCACTGACCTCTCATCTCAAACAGGGGAAGGGTTTGCTGCTTTGAGATGCAACCAAGTGGTTTGTACCCACGAGAGCTCAGCTTACAGAGAGCCACAGCCTTTAGAGAGCTGCCCTGGCATAGAGAAGGCAACAGCTATAAACTGCTTCTAGCTGAAGGAAACCTGAGCCAAACCAAGTGGCAGATGAGGCAATGATTCTTTATCCTGGCCCCAACCGGCAGATTACAGCAGTTAACAAGCTACAAAAGTGGCATTTGGTTTGTCATCCTGAGCAGGAGATGGTCCCCAGGCCCAGCTCCTCCATGATTAACCTTTACAGCAGGCTAGGCCTTTTAGACATGCCTCAGACTAAAACAATCTGGTGACTTTGGTAGGCAAGAGAGGCAATGCTGCAGAGGGAAAATTCTGATATTCGGGAATAAACTTGTCATTACATTTGACTAAAAATATTTCATCTTCCCTCAGAGTCACCGTTTCTCAGACAGGGGCAGTGAGTCTTCAGCAACAGGTATCATTAAAGAGGCTTCATTCCCCTAATTAGCTACTGCTACAAGTAAAAATGTATCGCCTAGGAACTGGAAACAGAGAGTTTACCCTAAACCCATAAATCATAAGATTTCGGTTTAACACAGAAAGCATTGGAAAGACTGTAGTTGGTGACAATAGCTAAGACGATAGCAAGATATACAAGGTAGGACGAGGAAGAAGCTTCAAATCTAAGCAGACTAAAAGGACAGCAAAACCACTTTCTACCCTTCCCAGATTTTCAGCGTCTGACACAGAAGCTTCCCACAAGATGACCAGTGAGGGACAGACGAGCTTCTTGACATTTTCCCTGCCTCAGTGCCCTTGGTCACTCTTGACTCAGCAGCACAGAGGGAGCCGTGGGTCAGATTCCAGCTGGAATCACAGGAAGATCATTCCCCTGCACACTCCTGAGGGGAACCTCCACCTAGCAGTGAGACAGCGAATTCCTCATCACAGCACCACACTTTCTTTTTGACAGCATACAGATAACCATCAACATAACAGGCACTGAAGTCAGGTGAAAAAAAAACATTTTCTCCCCACTGCATAGCCTCGTCATAGCTGAAAATTGTGCACCCCAAGCTTTCAGACTTTGGGCTTTAAATACTGCACTGGGGACAACACACAACTCTGGTGATCCCTTGGGCTCCACCCTTAGCACACGTTATTCCCCTGGGGAGAAGAACTTCTAAAGTCTGCTGTGGGGGCTTTAACTATGCTGGCACTTTTATACGAGTGTTTGAAACAAAAACACCGGCACCACCACAAATCTGTCTGATTCTGGCTGGACAAATAACAGTTACTGGAAGCCAATGTCTGCTTAAAACAGTTTTAGCTTTATCATGAACTTTACTTAGAAAAATAATATTCAGTGCATCACTCAAGAATTGTGGTGAAATATCATTACTGTCTCCAAAATACAGAGCAGCTCTGAGTGACAGGGAATTATTACATCCTTCCAGACAAGAACACAAAGACAGGCAGCTTCTTTATGAAATCACTTCTCACAGAGACATTGGCTAAGCTCTGATCCAACAAGTATTTTGGACCAGAAATCTCCAAAGGAAACACTAGCAAGGTTCAGAGGATGGGAACTGACCGTGGTCAGAAGCTTTAAGGGGTGGGAGATGTCAGTGGCCAGGAAAAGCAGAAGTTAAAGTGACGTAGAGCTGGATCAAGTAAGGAGGATCCCATCCAGTACTGTTTGCTACTCATTTATCCCACACCAGAAAATTTCTACATCGAGTTCAGGCCCACCAGTTGAGTTTTACCGGCTCAGACAGAGACTGTCAGCCCAGAGGAGCACAACGCCGTGGCAGAGGGGAGCAGGAGCTGGGCAGGAGCAGAGCCAGGAGCCTCTGCACACCCTCAGCCCCCAGCTCAGCCGGCTCTGGAAAGGCAGCCCCACTGCAGGCTGGCAGCGAAACCATCACCGAGCAGGGGACACTCCGGTCTGGCTCTTCCTCCAGCCCCAGCCTCCCAAATTAGCAGCACAGCCATGCAGCAGGGTCTGTGCAGGAACAAGCGCGTGAGGCGGGACAAAACCCCGCACGCACCACACCACGCCGGCTTTCAGGAGGAAAAAGCCACACTGCTTAAACCCCGTGGCCTTTTGAAAGGGTCACAAAGGATGAGCCAGCTGACATAACAAAGGCGCATTTTCAAAAAAGCATTTGAAGCTGTTTCTCAAAAGGGCTTCTTAGTGTAACTGGGTTGTTAAGAGATAGCAAAAGATCTTTTCTTGGATTAAGAATGGATTAATCTTTTAGCAATTTATCTCTTTACACGACTAAAAAACATGAAGAAATAAGGTTAAGCAAGTGGTCAGTATTTAAAGGAAATGCATTCCAAGAAAAGCCATCTCCTGGCTTTCAGGCCAAAAATAGTCTTCCTTCCAGCTTCATACTGCAAAAATATTCATATCACTTCTGAAGGTCAGGAGGAAAACAATATCTTTCATTATACATAAAAAAAAAGCTCAAAGATACATCTCAAATAGCAGTAAAAGATTAATCCATTTTTGGCAAAGGGAGGTATTTATTTAATATACCACAAAATTTTTTTTCATTATTATTCAGCATTGAAAGAAGAAAGGCCTATACTGCAGTATAAGAGTAAATATTTCAATTAAACTCCATTGGGATGTGTCAGAATAATTCCAAACACATCTATATTTTAATAATGTATCAGTGAGATATCAGTTATTACGTACCAATAATCCAATTAAAAACGCACTCTGAATAAACAGTCTGGCCCAAATCCAAATCTCCAGACTATTTAAACAAGTTAATGGAAACATTAGGTGTCAGGCTGCATATTTTGTTTTCTAATTAAGGTGGTATTTGGCTGACATAGAACCAATTTACATGTAAAAGCCAAACAATTAAAAAGGTCACACAGCTAAAACTTCGGCATTTCACACAAGCAAATTGAACTACCCAGTAGAAAACAAACCCACACAGGCAAACAAGAGTGAGTTACACTGCACATGTAAGCACAGAGAAGAGCCACAGAGACGTACACTCAGCCTGTGATTTCATCAATGTCCGATAGCTGCCTACAATAAAACCCAAAAAGAAAAAGTTGTGTAACAAGATTTTAATGAATGGTAGATGAAGATTCAAGCCCCCCGGCCCGGCCAGCCCTGCAGAGCCCCAGCAGGGCCGAGCCCCTGCCCGGGCACCTCAGCTTCCAGCCAGGGGACGTTCAGAACAACGGGACTGCGGCATGGCTGAGAAGGCAACTTACTAAGAGGGGAAAAAAAGGAAAAATAAACGAAAGCAGCAATTGCCATGCCTCAGAGCGTGACAACTCACTTGGTTTTCCACTTCATCCAGCACTGACCCCATGGGTGAGGCCGTGCTCTGCTGCTGCAGCAGCTCTGGCACAGCTGCTTTGTCCAAAAAAGTTATCAAGAACCTGCACAGGCCAGGCCGAGAAATCCTCTTGCTTACACTGATGATTATTTTAATGCAAAACTGCTAATATACTGTACTGAAGGAATAAAGTCGCAAATCTTTACTGGCTAAACTGAATTATCCCCAGACACTGAAATTTAGAATTTGAAATTATTTTACTATTAATTTTCTGCTGAATTGCCCCACACACATCCCTCATCATTTTTCCACTCCCTCAGCTGCACAAGTGTATCAGACAACAAGAATATAGGTATTCCTAAATCCCCAAGTTACTCTGTGAAAAAAATAAGTGACACCAGTGGAAGAAATATTGTTTATGTGGGCCATGTCAAATGAAGAGCAGATCACTCCTTCAGGAAGGAAAAGGATTTTCACACAGGCAAATCCCAAACAGAGAAACAAGGAGCAGTTAGAAATCATGGATAAGCTCTCCTGGATATCCACAGCTGGGATTGTTGAAGTACATGGGGAGATCAAAAGAGAAAGCCCAGCTAGAAATCTCATCTTCCCGGGGCAGCAAGGCAGATCTCCATCTCAGCAAACCTTGCTCACAAAATGTCATTGTCCACCTGCAGCCCCAGTGAGGAGTCACACCCGATGTGTGGGCACACGGGGCAGCAGCAGCACCGGGAGGACTGGAATGCTTCTCTTTCCCACTGCTTTGCTTTTCCTTCAGTTATGGCCAGATGGGGGCTTTATTCTGCTTGGAACATCTGAGAAAAGGGCCAGCTGTGCCTATGACAGCGCAGAGGGGTCAAGCCTGAAGGTGACATAATTAAATCACATTTCATAGAAAAATTATTCTCATTTACACCAGCCATAGCGATACATCAAAGCTTTCAGTTGTCTGGGAAGTTGAGTAAGAGCTGATTATGACTGAGTCACAGGGAGGACAGATCCTGCCAGACAGAAAATAATTCCGTGCTGTTAAGGCTGAGACCTGGTGGCCATTTTCTTTGGGACATTATTCTTCATCACAACAACAGGAACACCTACACAACCCACAAACAAACAAAAACCCCAACCTTAAAATCCACCAAAATCTTCATATGCCACATGTATCACAGCAACCTTAAAAATAAACTTGCAAAGGAAAGCCAGAGAAACACTGCACAGTTTGTCTTCCTGTCCAAGATTTAAAAAAAAGGCATTTCAAACACTTGACAGTGAAACTAAAAATCTATCTAAAGACAATAACAACATTTTAATTTCAAGGTTTTCTGACAGGCAGAAGGACCCTATTATGTGCCCCATTACTCAAAAGTGCTTTTGCTTTTTCAGCCAGATTGATTCACTTGCACAAGACAATTCTTTGTGCTCTTAAAATCAGTGCACTTCGAATAATAGCTGCGATACAGCAAACACAGATAAAAATAAATATTCCTTCCTAATCCCATTGAAAGAGGCACCTCTGTGTTTATACACTAATACAATATTTTAAAAATCTATTTTATCAGAAGCTTGAGAAATTATTGAACTAAATTAACTAAAGAAGACTGAAATGTACAAACAACATTAGCATTAATAGAATATAAGCAATTTTTACTGCAGTTTATTTAATGGTCTCTGCATTAATAGTCCTTGAAATGCACTTTCCCTCCCTATATACAGCATTAGGAGTGAAGTAATAGCTTTTTACAGTGCTGAAAGGCTTCTGCACTGCTTTTATTTTTGAACAGTTGGGTTTTTCTGTGGGATTTAAGGTCTCTCAGGCCCACAAAGATGGGCTATACAGGATATCTAATAGAAGACATAGGTAAAGATTAGATAATTGGAGATTCAATCAATTAGAAATACTGTACATTATCAGAGTTCACAAATGCACATCTCTTTCTATATTATGTATCGTACCACAGCAGAGACCAAAGACCCCGTGGCATGAGGCTGTACCCAGAGACAGAACAAAGTGGCAAGTACTTAAAGTATTTTGGGTAATAACTGTGATTTAATGCCCTCTTTTCAGTATTCTCTCCTGGCAGAAGGAAGCAAAATTTGTCTAAAGTTTTCCAATTATTAAGATGAAAACTTATTCAAAATAATGAAACTTATCAAAAAAAAAAAAAAAAAAAAACCAAAAAACAAACCACCAAACCAAACCAACCCCAAACCAAAAAAACCCCACCTTCCACAAATATTAGCGTAAGGGTTTGAATTAATCATCCAAAACAGTGAAACAGCTTGGAAATCTCAATCCATGCATCTGACATGATATGCACAAGATAATGCTGAGCTGACTTCTGCTTTGATCAGGGACTATCAAAGGGGCTCTGTAGAGTTAAGCTTATAAATCCCATTGAAATTTAATAGTTGGGAGATTTTAAATATCTTAGATTCCATCATAGCAGTAACTTTTACCTTTTATTTCTTGACTGTCAGAAGACTTGTGCTATTTCTTTCTAGTGCTTGAAAAAACAAAGGCAAGTGACATCTAAACATAATCAACATGTGCCAGCATTCAATCTCTCAATAATGACTTAATAAACCCATCATAACTAAAGCCAGGTGAGTAATTTAATGCTAATTATTTCCAATTAACTGCTTCTTTTAAAAACAAAAGCAAAGTGAAATTTTAATGTTTCTTTATCAACTATGAATACTTCTAATTTGCAACTCACAGAGTAATCATTTCGATTTTTGCTGGTGTTCGTATAATTGACCAGCTAATTTAAAACCAAAATCCTATACAATTCCCAACTAGATGAATTACGGACCCTCAGTTCCAATGTAAGCTTTAATCAAATCTCAACTTTAGGAAATTTCAAATAATATATTCCAATGCAAAAAAACCATCCAGAAGTACGGGAGAAGCAGAGCAGGAAATTTTTTTTCTCTGGTATTTTTTTCTTAATACATTGTTATCTTAGCTGTTCATCAAATCCCACATATACAGAAGCTTTTGTCTTCGAGAAAATAAGCACTCCATTGGTGAGGAATAAACTAGAAATTTCCCTTAAACTTTATGAATTATTTTTTAAAAAATCTGTCTTAATGCTTGTTCTTATAACAGTTTGAGGTCAAGCAGAGAAACAAAGTCCCAGCCACTGCCAGTCCCCAAGAGGTTGGTGTTGAGCCTGTTCCTGCCAAGGCACCAGCGCACCCTGACTCAGAGTGTCAGGGTAGAACCAGTTCCCATCCCCATCCTAACTAAACCCCCGAGATCCCAGCTCGAGAGAGGTGTAATTCCCGGCTGCTGGCCTCGTGCCGTGCTCTCCCACACGGAAAGGGAGAGCCAGCTCACTGCTCCCGGGTTTCTCTGCTGCACCACGGCCGTACCTCTCACTGCCTGCTCCTGCTCAGCTCTGCCTCCACCCCTGCGTGACAGCATCCCCAAATCCCCTCCTTCCCTCTCCCCGCCAGGACCTCTACAATTCTTCCCTGAAAAGCAGGGAAGGGTTTGCCTTTAACAATCCACACAGGTAAAGGGATTACGTGATAAAGAGTAATTATATTGACAGTCTAATTTAACACTTTCCATCTTGCGTGCTTTCGCTGTGTGCTGTTTGAGTTGTTAATAAAAGGTTTAATACACTTTTCATGGCACTTAATACTGTGGAACTAAGCAGCTTTATAACTAAAGGACTTGCCCAACTGTTTAATATCCAGGCTGGCACTTTAGGATGCTTCTTTTGCAATCTCATGGCTTTTCATGGCAAAATACCTATGCCCTAGTGGAAGTTTTGCTCTGGGGCCAAACAAGCTGCTTACCTGTCCCACAATCCTGTACTGGCTCTCCCTAGTTCTGAGATCTTTCTATCACTGCCTTCCACCACCATTTTCTGGATGTGATATTCCAGCCCTTAGAGGTGTTCCTCGATGTCCAAATCCCACTAGGCAGGGCACAGGGAAGCCTTCACCCTTGGTGTCCCTACAGATTTGTGGCCAGATACTCCCTCCAATCCAAACCCCTCTCTCTGTTCTCAGGCAAGTGGTCTCTCTCTGAAACCCTGGAAGTTTTTCAGGTATTGTCTCAGAATAACTGAAGTTATTGACTGCACCAGCCTTCAGAGCAGCCCAGGGATGATCAGCAGCTGCATTGAGCTGTCAGGAGCCAGAAATGACATGTCTATGGATTAATGGCCCAGCCTGTCAGGATGGCATGTATTTGCTGTGTGCAGGAGATGAAACATCTACTTTCCAAAAACCAGGATTTGCTTTACAATAGACCTCTGCATTGCCCAGGGCAGCGATATTTTTCTGTCACTGAACGTAAACAAGCTACAGTCTGGAGTAAAATATGGTTTACTAAGCCACTGAATTGAAAGAGCTTCATATTCCTCCGTGGCAGATGTTACAAATATGCAGACAGACAGTCCTTATTGATCCAAATGGTTTGCAGAAACTCCACTTGAAAGCATATGTTTCTCTGCTTGACATTTTGACATGAATGACAAGACAAAGCTAGGAATGCAAATGCACAAGAAGAAACTGTTCTTGTGTTGTAAAAGCACATTCCCCCTGTCAAAGACTTGGGTGAATGTTGCACAACTAATCACAGCCCAGAAAGATGTGTGAGCCGACCTATAGACACAGAACAGGAGGGGAAATCAAACAGCACGGACTCAAAACAGCCTGATAGGATCTGCACAGCCCCATACAATGACTACTTGTTCTCTCCACACGCCAGGACCAGTCTGACAGCAAGTTCCACCATTTAGAATCACAGGAATTAAGGGAAACCTTTGTGTAAATAGTGACAGCAGCATCCAGCAACTCGCATGTTCCCCAGTGCACAGGCCAGGGTGCATTCATACCCCAATACAGCGTTTTCACCGTTTCATTTCCAGGCCTCACCAGCCCTTGCCGATGGACCTGCACCCTCAGCACTCCTCTCTGGTGACCTGCAGCCCCCCAGCTCCTCCCCTTGCTCTCCCCAATTCCCTTTCCCCAGCAGTTCCCCACCCCAGTGCAGCTCTGGGGTTCCCAGCCCTCCCTTGTTCCCACAGCAGCAGGCAGGAGCTCTCTGGGAATCTTGCAGCAAACACTGCCTTTAAATTTCACCTCACCCCACTGTGAGTAGAGCTGGGGGCTCTACTGCCACCTTAGTGTCTGCTAGACTGGAAGCTGAAAGCTTTCATAACCAAAGCACCCTCCCAAAAAATTAGTTCTTACCATCATCCAAGCTGTCTTTAGAATCAAGCAAAACATTGCAATATATTTTCCTGGCCAGCTCTTAAATGGCAGCTGAAATGCAGGAACTATTGCATTTCAAGAGCCTGCAAATGCTCTACCTGCCCTCACCCAGCACCCCTCAGGAGTTTCTCCTGGCACGTTTTCTGCCCAGCACAGCCAACAGAGCCAACATTGCAGAGCAGTGTCCTTATGGATGGAAATGTGGGGAAAACCCACAGCACACACAGACACATTCCACTGCCTCACCCACAGTGGGACACCCCTGTCCCTTCTTCTGGGGGCAATGGGCAGCAACCAGGACCCAGCCCACTGCTCTGGAATCCTTAACAATGCCCCCAAAGGAAAAATAACCTGTAACCATACCCACTACAGCAGGCTGAACACAGAAACACCTCAGTGTCTGCTTAGATGTACTTGCAATTATGCATTTCAGCACTTTGGTGGGCTGGAATATTTTGCTTCTGGTAAGTATTTATTTTGACAGAATTGCTTCAATATAAATCATACAAAAACACATTAAACAAAAGTCATTTTTTTTTTCTACTGATATATAGAAGAAGCTACATAAATCTGGGATCTCTCTTCTTCACAGTTCTTTGTCAGGGTGTGTAGACCCTGGTGCAACAAAGCAATCAAGACTTAAGGTTAACTTAAAGCAGCTGAGTAGTCCCAGGGAGTTTGGCCAGCTCACCTGCTTACAATTAGGCACATAATTAATTTGAGCCATATTTTAACTCCACCACCAATCCCTTTTGCTCTTTTAGCTGCAATTCCCACCTGAAGTGTACGGCTCTGTTATGTTCTACTTAACCACTTTGGACATAATTCCATCAGGAAACACATACACACATTTTCCAAAATGAGAAGAATTTCAGAGAAATATTGAAATGTAGAAAAAAATCCAGGACACTTCCTTTCATGACTGAGTGACTTTTTAGAAGCAGAGTCTAAAAGCAGACTGATAATTACCTGCAGCTGTAGGTAATAAACACTCAGCTTCCCTCTCCCCACCCATACAGTTTCAGTTATGGCACTATGACAAAACAGTTACAAAACTAAACAAAATTCTTTATCTTGGAAACAACTTGGGGCACAACGAGCTGTGATGTGGGGTTTCCACCTAGAAATGTTTCACATGGTATCTACACTACAAGCTCATGCAGCATATTATTCAGAAATCAGATTCTGTCCCAGCCAGTCATCCAAGCATTTAAAACTTTGGTAAGAGGGACAGAGATAATTTTTTTTTTCTTTTTTGTTCAAGCTTTTTCCTTACCTTGCTGTGTGTATTTATGATTCTGAGGACTTCTCCCCCTCTTTATGTGATATAGAGGCCAAACAGACCTCCTCAAAATTACAGAACTTTATAACTGCAACAAGAAAACTAGTTACTGAAAGATAAGACATCTTCTAAAGAAACCTATAAAAAATGAAATTAAAAAAGACAAAACAAAACAACTTTCTCATAGCTGTGCTGTACTATAACATGATGTGAAGTTTCTACAAGCATTAATTGATTTCAAAGAAAGCTATCAATTTCAGTAGGGATAAAAGAAAGTAATTTAGGGAGTACTCCTGAAAGTGTACAGTTAAAAAAAATCAATAAAAAAAATCTCTACTAAGGTTGACAGTAAACTAAAGAGAATACAAAACTCAGTAAAAAGCTCAAGCTTTACATTTTAATTGCTTCTCTTACTGGTTACCTTGCAAGCTTGGAGAATCCATGTTTCTGTTCTGCCTCTCTCCAACACAAACCAGAAAAAGCAGCATCCATCCCCAGGAATCCAGAGACATGTGCAGCTCAGAGCACAAAGCCCGACCTCTTCCCCACACCCGGAGAAGTGAGAGGTTTCTGGGGAGCTGATTGGAGCTGATTGAGGCTGATTTGTCCCAGCTGCAGACCTAAACAGCCCTCGGGAGCGTCTCCCAGCAAACAGCCCACAGCTGCTTTGGGTGAAATCACTCATCAAAGCTGATTCTCCGCAGCTGAGCAACAACCACGCCAAAAAACAGGCACCACCAAACAAATAATTTCAACTCTTAAATAATATAACAACTGTTTCTGGTAGAACAAATGCTGTTTTTATTTGTTTCCTAAAAATTAAGAAAAATAATAATTAGCTGAGGCAACTGCTTGTATGATGGAATTGAGGCTTCTCATACAAGTAATACAGCTTTACTAAACATGAGTTGTAACCATCCCTTTCTCCCTCCCCCTTCACCACATGTCTGTTTTTACCTTTAATTTTGCTTTTCTTCAGAGTTTTCTTCTGACTTTCTCCTTGCCTTTCCCAGGGCTGCCAAAGGATGTGGTTTCTCTGAGAAATTTCCAACAGGGTCCCCCAAATGTGTTGTGTTAAGATTTATGTCACTCTAGCTGCTCACAATGTAAGTTCAAGTCAGTAAAACAAAATAAAAGAAAATAGCAAGGTCTGAACACTGTGGTTGCTGTACTGCCCCACTAACATGATTTCCTCTCAGTGTTCCACTTGTCACCAACCCAACAGCTTGAAACCTATCTCAGAGTAGGGCTATTCCTTAATTCGGAAAGATTTTTGGAAGGATTTTCTTTCTTTAAGCAATCCCAGCATGAAGTTTAAACTGTAATCCATGTTACATGCTGAAAATTTTAACGAAGTTCCTCTTTCTGGTTATTTTTTGAGACATTTTCCTTTTCAGAGCTACCCCTGAATACCAGTTTATGGCAAGCAGTGCTCTTGAGCCCAGTATTAAGACCTAAACCTTCACCTGCTCAAACTTGGTATGCTTGACCCATTCCCTGGAGGGAAGCTGATTTACACAGGTGAGAACCCAGGTTTAAGTGGTTTATTCTATCAGCAGACTAAGAAAGAGTGAGTTGTTTTGCTGAGACTTCACCTACAGTGCAGCAATGGTTATCAAAGCAAGGCAGATATCGGGAACTTCACTTTTCAAGACAAGGATTGCACACATGTAGTTGTAACTCAGCATAAAAACATTCTATCAAGTTTCAACTCTGAAATTAAAAAGTACAATTACGCTTTTTTTTTCCCATTGCAATAGGAAAACATGACATACTAAGAAATAAGAGCAATGCATTCTTCAGATAGAAAGCAGATTACCCATGGATTGCAAGCAAATAGAAGAAACTGAGTCACATTTTTGTAAGAAAATAATTTCTAAACTAATGGGTTGATAGAACAAGACGCATTAGAAGTGCTGTGCCACAGATGTCACTTTTGTGAAAGCTCATCATCAAAAGAGCACAATAAAAGGAAGGTTCATTTAATGTACAACCACCTTTGCAGTGTAAACATCCCGGAGGAGCTGCAATATTTGGGATCATACGTTATTCCCTATTTTAAGTACACTCAGGGGAAGTTCCACTTGAAAATCAAGGGCACAGCTTGGTCTTCAAAGTTCTCAGAAACTTCTGCAGTTTTTCTATTTCAACTTGCCAGATATTAAAGGTGAAGGGTCAAATCTGCAGGTGGTGTAAATAAGCACAGCTCTGTGAGAGCTTTCACCTTATGCTCATTTACATCACATGGAAATTATATTTCTCACTTCTTCTGTGAGTAATTGCACATGTATATATATATATGCATGTGTGTGGTGAATACATATTATATAGAAAGTGAATGCTTTGATCTGTCAAAAGAAAGATACAAATATAAAACAGGAGACAGGATATGAAAATCATACATTCTGCATTTACTTTGAAAACTGAAAGTTATGGGGAAAGAAACATTGTTTATGTTCACGGAGAACCTGGTGATTTGCTTAAATAATCTAAAACCAAACCACTAGCACATGACGGATTTAACAGCTTCCTGTCAGGGCTGACAGGCTCAAGCTATGACTTGCTAACTTTTATATAAACAAATAATTACTAAACAGCGAGAGAGCCATTGCAGATTCCTACTTTTGCAGTGTAGATCCTGGTGCAGCAAAGCACTCAAGACTTAAGGTTAACTTAAAGCAGCTGAGTAGTCCCAGGGAGTTTGTCCAGCTCACTCACCTGCTTAAAATTAGGCACATATTTAATTTGAGACTGCGTTTTAACTCCATCACCAATCAGCAATGCACTTCACCTGTGCATAAAGCAGGTGTTCCCCACAGGGCTCACACATGCTTAAATACTTTTCTGAAAAAGGGCTGCGTGGTTTGACTCTTCAAGATCCTGTTCATCTTAGATGTAGTCCTGCAAAGCATTCAAACAGGTGAGTCATATTCTCTGCATGAGAATAAGGGAGATCCAGCATTGCTTCTAAGTTAAACCACACTTCCAAACTTTACAGCACGTAGCAAGATTAAGCCAGGAGGAAACAAATGAACATGAAGAATGTTAAAGTTAATCCCCAAAACATAATGTATTCACAATTTATTCCACAAATGCAGGTCAGTTAAAATGACTCATACGGTGTTTTTGTTCCATAATACGATAACAATCTAACGTGGAAGCAAAGATGCCTCAGTAAAAGAGGGTTTCAAGTCCCTGCTCTGGGCTTTGCTGCAGCAATCAGCAGCACGTTTTGTTTTGTGAGGAACAGTGGGGCAGCAGCTCAGGAAACCCCTGACAGGTTTGTGTGCCACAACACCCTGCACCCATGTAGCCACTCAAGCACCTCTTCCTCAGCACGTTCCTCTGCTGCTGCTAAAATCTTAAACTGTCATGAAACGAGAGATTTTTCCAGTGCAAATCCTTGCTCTCTTTCACCAAAGCATCTTTACAGATTCCTGTGTGTGCGCAGTCTTTTAGTGCAGCTATTTCTGCCATAACTAATTAGTGTATTTATGGAAGGTTTTTTTTTCCTGTAGCCATAGGTTTGTTAAGACAACCAAAAAAAAAAATGACAGAAGAAGAAAAAAAAAATCCAAAGTTTTTGTGGGCCAAGTCTCTAAATAGCATAAATCTAGTCAGCTTTATTATTCATTTTTAATTAGTTTGAAGCAAATATTGCAATTTGTGCCAAGCTACAAAATTGCACTGTCTTCATGAGGAACCAGCTTGACAACAGAGACAAATTAATCCCTGTAAGAGTACTCCCTCTGTAAGCTCCCCATCAATATTCCTCATTTAAAAACTAGTAGGCTGAGTATGCTCTTCCATAAGGCTGGTTTTATGTCACAGTTTGACTTTTCCTCCCTACTGCTTAAAGCAGAAATGTAAAAATGTGGGGACTTTAATCGCCCCATAAATACACGTGTTGCGTAATTATGCAAATAAAATTAGGAGCAGTGAATGGAATGTTTATTTATCCAAAAACCTGACCCAGATTGCCTGCTGACTTTCCTGGGATGTGAATGCATTTTTACCTCTGTTCAAACAGAATTTTTCACCTTAATGTAGACAGTGATTTTGCTGCACCAGGATCTACAGCCTTTTCCAAATAGCAGTGTTCTAATAAAGTGAAGAAATCCAGCTACAAGGGGAAATTACAACCTAGTATCAGGGATACAGTTGAGAAGACACAAAATTATCCCAGTTTTGAAAGAGAGTGATGGTCCATGAAGAGGAGGCAGGGGGACAGGGATCCTTATGTTTGGCATTCAAACTTCTGTTTGGGAAGGAAACAATGCATTAGTTAGATTTTGTTTTGGTTTTTTTCTGTCATATGAAATTGCACGGATAATATTTGCATGACAAGACGTTAAATTAGCTATATGTGTTGCTCTATCTTTGTCCTCTGTGTTTCACAGACAAAAAAAAAAAAGGTTTTGTACAGCCATTTCTACCACGATTATAGACACGGCCATTAAAATGTTTCCCTTTACAAAATCAATGGAAAAAAAAGCAGAGCTCTGCTTATAGTCTTGTCGTTCAGGGATATGACTTCAACAGGGAGCATTGTATTCATTATGCAACAAATTCAGTGAAATCTTAAAGAAAGAGATGGCACCAGAGGGCACAGCCACTGCGCTGCCATTATCTCTTGCCCTTACAGTTCTTCCTTGCCTCACTCCATTGGTTCCTCCCCATTCTCAGCCAGGTACACAAGAAACAAAAAAAAGAGCTGAGCAGTTTTTAGTTTTTCTTAAAAGCTTTCCCCTTAACTTAAAACCTGTTGTTCATCAAAGCATTTATATATATATAATATATACGTCATAATATATATAATATATATTATATATATACGTATAACAAAACACAGAAAGTTAAATAAAAAGAGCCACACAGCACAGCAGACACGTAAAAACACAATCCAATAATCCTGTGCTTAAATTTAGAAACGGTGTGGAAGTTTAAATCCTTGTTAGAAGGAAAATATTCTCTGTTTATTGTTTGTTGGATTTTAGTTATAATTCACCTTTAAAGCATTTTTTACTGCTATGCTAATACCAGCTGTTAAGTTCTCTGAGTGAATTGTCATTTTGGCTATAAAACAGGGGTCTGGGGAAAGGAGAGATCTGAGCATGGTGAATTTTTCTAGCAAGAAAGAGATAAATTTTTTGCTCTTAAAAAAACCATACCTGTGAGAGAATAAGTGTTGAAATCCATGGAAAAAAAAGAAAAGTATGGCCCTCAGTCCCAGTAACAGGTCTTCTTTGGCACTTGAGAACGACCACAAGTAGTTTGCCTTTTTATTCATATAGAACAAAATTTACAAAGTCATTCATACATTTTTGTTTTTGTTTTGTTTTTTACTTACTTCGAAAATTGGGAATATTCAAAATACACTTTTACCCCACTTCATTCTTTCATTATTTACAAGTATATACAAGAAAAATGTAAGAGTTTGTTTTCTTTTTTTTTTCTTTTTTTTTTCTTTTTGTTTTTTTTTTTTTTGTTTGTTTGTTTCTTTTAAATTTTGTATTAAAAATCTCTGCTGGTTGTTTTTACTGTTTGTTTTCGTCATATGGACGTTCCATGCGAGGGCTCCATTGCTTCTGGAATGACTCCGCCCGGCACGGCCTGGAATGACATGGGGATGGGGGTTTTCACGGGGCTCTGGCGGAACAGTCCCCCGTTGGGTGACCTGTGTTTGCACTGTATGGAGGGCATGGTGGCCGAGCTGCTGAGGGGCAGCGGCAGGCTGCTGCCCGAGGCCGCCGTCAGTGTCCTGCTGGCCCCATGGGCTGTCTGTTCGGGTAGAAAGGTGGTGACGGAGAGCTGCGTGTTCTGGTACTCGCGCACGGGCTCCAGGGCCTGCGCGGGCGGCATGCCGCCGATCTCCAGCGCCGAGATCTCGATGGACGCGGGAGAGATCTGCTTGTGCGCTATGTCTTCATCGATTAAACTGTTCATGCGTCTGTGCACCTGCTCCAGATTCACTTCTTTGTCCTAGTGAGGAAGAAACCAGAACAATCAGTCCAAACACAGTCTCCAGCCCCGCCTGGCCCCCCTTCATTTCCTCTGTGACCAGGGTTGCTGATCACTCGTTACATCACTCGGATTTCAACTCTGCCTGTGCAAAACCTCAAGGTCCGCCGACATCTCCAGCTGAAAACCCTGCTGAAGGAAATGCTGAAGAAAACACCAGCTCAATCTCAGCCTGCTGGAGCTCCTGATGCTGCCAATGCCATCCTCCTGGGAGGTAAACTGATGGCTGTGCTTCAGCTAGCAGGGTCTGACATCAGGGACCAGCACATCCTCATGCCCTTAGCTCACCTTGCACAAGCCCAGAAAAACACACATGGGAGGCAACAAAGGAGCTGGAGCTCCAAATTCCAGTGCGCAGCTCAGTCCCTTGTCACCATGTGACAGCTCCTCACTGTCTCATCTATCTGCAGAGCATTTTCTAAAGAACACATCAGTAAAAAAACCCTGACTTCGGGGCAGTTGCTTCATGAGTCGAAATCTACTGGCCAGGGGTTGCAGTGGTGATGAGTTCTTGCCTTCCCATCAGGAAGCCCTGGATCACCTGTGTGGCACAGAACACAGACCTACTGGAACAGCACCGAGAGAGACCCACTCTGGGAGCCCTGGGGAGGGGACCACGCATCTGTGTTTGGAACAGTTGCATGACAGACAGCAAGATGTCTGTCACCTTGACACGTTATCTGGAAAAAGTCTGTCTGTGGTCAGAGCTCAGGAAAACAATGCTGGTCTTTAGAAAATGCATCACCATCTTCTGAGAATGCGTTTCCTAAGGTTCCCAGAGTGGTCTCTTCAACTGACTGTCAGGACCACTCACTCAACACATTTCTCTCATGACAAAATACAGGAAAAGGAGTTGCCTTTAAATCCTGAAGTAGCAAAGACCTATGGTGGGCTGTTTATCACCTCAGCACAGTATTCAAGATGCTCACATTGGGAAGCAACAAAACTGGCAGGGTAAAGTCAACCACCTGGGATGCTGAATGACTGAATTTTAACAGCTAGCATTGTATTGCCAATAAAAAGGTATTATATTTTATCATTTCTCTACATTTCATAAAGCACAGCTATGATTGCAGTTGTAGTTATTCGATGCAAGTGTAACACACAGCAGAATAGCAGCAAAGCATAACAACCCAACTACCCTGGAACTGGAGAAATCCCCTGGTCTGACAGAAACCTGTAATTACATTGGTCAGACAGCAAGACTCCAACCTAGGCAGCAGGACCACCCGAAACTTTTGTGTTCCAGGAACCCCTGACTGCCCAAGGTCAACTTGTGCTTAAATGTTGGTTCAACCCAACAGCAGCAGCCTTACTGATTCATACCAAGATCTAGGCTGAGGGAATAAAGAAGTACAAGGTGTCACTGCCACTCACTCCTCTTAATCTTTTGCCCCTGGTGTTCAGGTGGAGCACAGAGAATTACAATCCTATTCCACTGGTATCCTCTGCTCTGCGAGTTTGCTTTCCCCTGTAAATTGATGAGCCAACTCTGAAGTCCTTGATTCCAGTCAATGTCAACTACAGATTCAGTTCTAACCTTGTGATTTAATGCCCCTTCTACATTACTCAAAAACCGTTGAATTTGCTGATCCCTGCATGGGTTTGGAAATGAATTAGTGTTACATGACGTACAGTCCAAACCTGTGTCCTTAGCTTAGGCTAAATCCATATTGATTTCAACTGGAATACAACTGCTCCACAATTACAGGGCTGGGCTGCATGTTACAAATTCTTTGCTAATCAGTGGAAAATGAATTCCTATTTAATTTATGTCATAAATCCACCAAAATCCCAATGCAGCTCCCAGAAACCTGGGGGATGTAATCTTCCTCACCAAAGAAACAAATAATTTTTTTTAAATCCTGCTTTTTCAGCCAAATCCTCTAATCAGATAATTTTGAGGTAGAGAAAAATCAATGGATAATAAAATAAAAAAATAAACTTTTTTGACATGAAGGGATCACACAACACTTGATTAGATAACCCCTGCAGCTGTATTAAGTCCTTCCTGACAACAATCACACCTGAGCTGTCAGGCCCTTCATTCAATACATTAGACAATGCACTAAGCTGATGATAACTCAGAGGCTCTTCCCTAAATTCTGTAGCTAGGAAAATTAAGGATTTATGGTACAGTGGCCGGAGGATTACATGGATTTAATTCGTAATTTCCTCAGTTCCTTTTTCTTGAAGTAAAATTGTAGACTTGGGGCAAATGTGAGAAAAGTTCTTACATTGTTCCCTGATGGGAGTAAGAGCTCGACCTCTCTGGGTGGGTTGCTTTTGAACAGATGTCCAGCCACTCACTGCTGCATTTTCCTCACCTGTTTGCCAACAAAAGCTTGCTGCAAAGTTCTGCTTGTCCACAAACTTCTGCTACCACCACATATGATGTTATTGTGTCTAAGGAGGTAACTCCCAGAAGCCCATAATGCAATGCCTCCTTAGGTACCCTGTACTATTTTTTTTCCTAAACAATGCTGCTAGCTGTGATGTAGATTCCTAGCTGGCATTCTGGGTATCTGGGACTCATATTCTTGTCAAGCCTCCACTACAAAATAAGAAAACAAAAGAGAACTCAGGTTAGATCTGAGCAAATATTAGAGCAAATATTCCTAAATGAGGCTTTGGAGAAATGTTCATGACTCATTCACATTTTTCTGAGCTTTTGCCAAATACTAATGCCTTCTTCAGATCATTTCACGTGAAAATATACATCAATGTTTTATTTATATTTTAATTTTTTGATTGCAAGTACATCCTGAGTGCATTCATCCTGCCTTGCTAGTGGAACAAGTAAAATGTGACTTGGATAAAGCCAAGCCAGAGGGAAAGGTAAGGTTTCAATAATTGCAACAAGCAGTCATTAATTGTTTGCAGAGTGAAAATAAATCTGCGAATGAAGCAGGATGATCATTTGGAGCATCTGTGCACAAAAAGGTCATAAAATTCAAAGCATGAATTAATCCTGGTGACATATTTAGCTGAGCCCTTTCAAGATGTAAACGTGAAGAGCCACAGCTGGGATGCTCTTAATACACATCTCCTGGTCCAGACCTCAGGGATTATTAAGGACCACATCCTTTGGAATGCTCCCCTCTCCTGGCCTAACAGGCCTTTTCTCTGCGATGCACAATCCCTCCTGGGACAGCATTCCTCAGCAAATGGGGAATCTGCAGTTGCTTATGTTCCACAATACAAACTCATGTTTCACTGGGCAAAAATTTTCATTCTCAATAGAAATTAAAACCAGTTCCTGCACACAGACATCACATTCTATCTACATCAGAACACTTCATGAAGTATGTAGAGAAGTAAATGCTTGGGATCTCTTTAAGTAGGGGTGAGGATTTTATTTGCTTACTTCTCTTTCTTCAGCATTAAGGACAACTTTCTGGCCTTATTAAGATCAGAGAAAACTTTTTAAAGGCTTTCAACAGACCAGGAATTCACATTATTCCTTCTTTTCATTGTCAAAATAAAATGTTTGCAAAGGTTATGGAAAACAACTTGTCTCTGAGGAATTATAAAATCACATTTTTAAAGGTTCTTCCCTTTTTCTTTGTCTTATTAGACAAAGAGCAGCTAAATAACTAAATGTCAAGGTTTGTATGAAAGTATCTTAATGGTGAATGAATGATTTTTCAAATACTTTTAAAAAAACTAAGATAAAATTCAGAAACCCTTGAAAAGATTAGTTTGTCATTGCACACTATAAAACTGCTTTGAATACCAAGATTTCGAAAAGTGAAGGTTTTGGGATAGCTTTATGTGACAAGCCAACCTTTCAGAATTCCTAAATTTTGTAAACCTAATCTTTTTTTTTTCCTTTATTGTTCTTCTGGGAAATTCAGTAACATAGTATATGTTACTGAAAACTAACAAGCTAAATGGAAAAAGGTTTAAATGGTAATAAAGTCAGAAAAAGAAATCTTAAAAGGTATGATGTTTTTCTCCATTGTCAGCTCCATATTTTCCTTTCTTTTTATGTCTGTACTTCTCATTAAATAACAGTAATTTTTAAAAATTTCTTTTTTGCACTTAACATACAAAATTTAGTTAATATTATAAATATGTCACATCTCAGCCATTTCATGCTAAATCAGCTTCTCTTCTATGGCTGTGTTGGAGACAAGTATATGCTTGTGTTTATAGAAAAAGATAAAATATTTTTCCTTTGCCGGCTTCATAATTCTATTTTCAATATTAATGTTGTACTCCAGATAGATCAGTTGAAGAAATTAATCAGTGAAGGAAAGAAACATGTAAGGAAAATTAATTATACACCCAGGCTTATCCTCTGCAGGCTTAAGGAAAACACCTCACCAAACGTTGCTCCTTGTCAGGAAATTCTCTCATTCATAAATACCAAGTGAAATGTCACTCTCCCCCAATGAGTTTGAGTTCTGGAAGGGCGTTTGAAGGGCAGGTTTCTGACATGTCCCAAGCACTCGATCGTGAGCAACAGGTTCAGTGGCCTGACTGACTGCACGAGCACACCCTGGCTTGGAGTGGATTTATCTCACCAGAATTATCTGAAAATGACTAAACCTGCATGGCCACACCTACAAGAAACCAACCAAGGTTTGGCCTCATCACACTGAGAGAAATTTGGGCAAGATATAAATGCAGACAGCATGATTTACAGAGTAATCAATTTTTTTTTCCTAGCTTATTTTCTGTAACTCTTGACAATGGGTTCTAATAAAAGCCCGTGGGCAGTCACATTGAAAGAATATGGAATTAACTGGGACGTTTGGAGTCAGTTAATGTGATCAAATTCAAGGGTGTTGGAAGGAGCTACTGGCTGATGTTTTCAAGAAATTGCCTACATCACTCTAAACACAATTAATTAAAAGGTAATACTGCTCAGCTGACAGGCTTGCAACACTTGGGATTTTCCAAGGGAAACATTTTTTGAGAAATATATTTTTATTAAGGACACCACTGTTTCATCTGGTTTTTCACTTGTGATTTCTCTGAGCTTATCACAGAGTTCAAGAGGAGTCACCTGAAGATATAAAAATGCTACAAGATGATGAAACAGTTCCAGCAAGGCAAAAAAGGAAGACAAATGCCCAAACAGGAAAGTCTAATATCTGCAGAAATGTGATGCTAAAACTATGCCAAAACGGTGCTAAGTTGCATCTGCATCCAGCACATGCAAATAAAAGCACACGACTAGAAAAGGAAAAGATTGATGGCCCTGACCCCAGAAGGACTAAAATTTCAGAAATGTAGCCAATATGGGCAGACAGGCTCATACAGGGAGGGAATATCTTAAATATGTCAATACCTCCCAGTCAGGTGCTGGAAACAGTGCCAAGAATTAAAAGCCTGTTAAAGTAGTTCTTAATAAGACTCAGGAGATATGCAGGAAACTGCTTTTAAGGTAATAAAGCCTTAATCATCAATCAGGGCACATTTCTGGTTTGTTTGTTTCCTGTCCTGGGTGACAACATGAAGGATTATCTTTCGGTGAGAGAACGAAACCAAGACAAAAATGCTAATATTAGATTTTCATTCTGTGCAAGAACTATTTTTAAAAAATGTGATGATTTTGTGATTAGGACTGGGATTTAAAATTTGAGAAAAACCCAGTGTCAGACAGACACTTTCTCTTCTGGCCTTGACCAGGAAACATGCTGGTCTCTGTCCCACCCATATAAAAGTCCTCTTGACTCATACATGTGTGTTCATAATGTCACAGCTCATGAGACACAGGCGCTGGGAGGCACGCCTGTACCCAGTTAGGCAGAAGGGAACACTGAGGCACTTCCCTGCACAGACACACATACTGCAAAACTGAAAAATGAGGCCGAGAAATAAAATGGAAACAGCAAAGTTTCCATGCTCAGGTACCCCCAAACCATCCTCTTCTTACTCAGGGTCAAAACCCACAGCTCCACCCAGCAACCAACTTCAGGCTGTGGGGTTCCACACATCATGCACTCAACTTGTTACGGAGAAATAAAGCAGCAGCAGCTCTGCTTATGTACAATTGTTTTGGATTATTTTGAAATCCTCTATTCACCCAGGGTCATTATCTTTACTTTCAGTTACAGCTACTGCATATGCAAAGCTGTAATTTTAATTTATTCCAGAAAGCTCTGACAGACTGGCAAAACCAGGCATAATTGGCTTGCTCAAGAAGAAAAAGCAGTGATGATATATGAAATGGATGTGCTGCAAAACAATGACAGTACAGTATGGTGTTACATTAATACAAATAACCCCTTTTTAATATGTGTGTGACACTCATTATTCCAGAGATTCCGCAGCTGACAATGCAGTGAAATGCAGAGAGACGTGTAAACAGATGCAGTGATGATCTATGTCTGCTGTCATTAATTTAACACAGGCAACTGACCCAGTCAAATAGCACTTAATGTTACATAAAATTTGCTGAGTGGTTTCTGAGTGCGCTCTGCTCGAATCTGCTTTGACCATAACAGAATCTTATTAGAAATATGCTGGGATGCACCTCAAGAGTCTACTTGAAAAACTGCTTTTAGAAATAGGCCCAATCCTGCAATCAAGCTTCTGCTCTTATATGTGGAAGCTCTACCATGTATTTTAAATTAGCAATTAGCTAAATTATCATCCATAAACCAGCTGTTAGAAGAATGCACTGAGACTGACATCAGGTGAGGTCCAGTTGGCTGTTACCTAATTGAAATAATAAAAGAAATGAAAGTTTTGCAGTATGTTAGTTTCATTCAATGTGGAATCATCTGCAAAGAAACAGAACTTCATAAAAATTGTGTACAAGAGGCCACCTTATTCACTAGGTGATGCCCTCCTTCACCAGAGAGCAGAAATTCCTTTATGAAGAGACAGTAACACTCTTTTTCCTTCTAAGTAAACCTGAAAAAAAAGTGAGATATTACAGAATACTGCAAAGTTGATGTTAATGTGATAGAAAATTGTTTCAAATACATTGACAAAGTTTATTTCCAGCTACCCACAGCCAGAAAATAGGTGCAAATAAATTATTACCAAAAGCCTAGACATCAAACAAGTAACAGTGACTTGTTACAGAACTGGTGCAAGTAGCGAGAACCTTCATGAAGCAGTTCACATCTTCCCACACTCCTGTTGCACACCTCACCCAGGCTGGATTTATCTAACCTGGAATCACATCTAACCAGGGGTCTGATTCTGAAGTGTCCCATGGGTCCTGCCCGTGAGCCTTGCCAGGAACACCCCAGACAGTGATCCCCCCAGCAGGCCAGCAAGGCTGACAATGCACACCACTTTAAACCAGCTAAACCTCCCTCTTTGTCTTAGTTATTGTCTTAGTTATGCATCCCCACCCCTGGCATTGTGTGAATAAATACACAGGACAGTCCTGATGGGAGAAGCATCACACATGAGGTGACAGCAGCTCACCCCACAGGGTTTTGCAGTGATCTGCTCCCACATTCGCCACCATCCATTAACTAAGTGCAATCACAGAGATCCCAGTCTAGTCCTCACAATTCACAGCAGACCCAAACCTGCCAGCGAAGAGGCTGTGATAGCATTTTCATTTGTTACTTGATATGAAAGGGGACATTTAGCCTCATGCTGAGATATCCAAGCTTTAAAATCCTTACCAACCTTGGCTGACCAGCTGGTAACCCAGCTACAAAGAGAACGAGCGAGCGGTTCACAGGGTACAGATGTTTCCACAGTTTTCATGAGGTTAAAAATAAACAGGACAGTAAGAGGATGCAAAGAAACATTTCTCAACACAAGCAGCAAAATGCAGTACAGAATGAGTGCTGGTTGATGAGCATGCCAATGTCTCTGCAAAGGAACGTGGGAGAAAGGAGAGCTGGCAACCGGAGAAACCTCTACAGTGCACACACTACAGACTGCAGGGACAGGACTTCCAACAACACAGGTCAGGAGCCAGGGGAGTTCCAGGGGAAGGCAAAGATGGGGAGAAAACTAACAGGGATTCATCTGTGCAGGCACTTTCAACAAGAAACCAATCATCTGTATGTTTATTAGAAATTCTCACCATGCTTCTGAGGCCCAACCTCACATCATTGGCCATCTCCAGATGGAAAGGGAAAGGAAGATGTGGGGAGAAAAAAAAAAAAAAGGATCAAGATAGTGAGGCTAATAATGTAATTAATGTTTCACTCTTTTCAGCAAACATATTATTTCTTCTTTATTATGTCTGAAATAGCATTGCAACAAAAAAGGATGGCCCTCAAGAGGGTGGTCTTTTAGGAATTTGACATCATCTAAAGTTACACTGTGAGGTGAGAGATTACTCTTTTATGAAGCAAAAATTAAATTCATGAAGGTTCTATTCCAAAACTCGCTAAAACTTAATGGTTTCTTTATATTGCTTTACACAGTTTTTAAGCCAAAATTATAATCTAGTCCATAAGGGATGTAATTTTTCACTCTAGTGAGCCCAAATCAAAGCAATGCTATTCTTTAATACTACTGAATTACTCTGCTGGAGCATCAGGCATAACAGATTGCTCCACACCCTCCTTCTTCACCACTCCTGTCTAGTCCAATCCAAATCTCAAAAGTTCCCATTTTTTCCTGTCATGCCAGGAGTAAAAGAGAGTTGGCACAGGAGACAAAGAATTGCTTCTATGACCTGTTTGATGCCCAGTGTTAGCTGACTTACAAAGCCTCTCGTCTCCACTCCAGCTATGTAAAAGCCTTACTAAATCCTTATTCCTGACTATTAGGCAGAATTTTTTCAATTAAAAACCAAATTTTGAAAAGTTTTCTGCACCTCCATTGAGGGCTCTATTTTGGAAACTGCCCAAGCTCCTATTTTGACATTAGACAAGACATGACCAGCCAAATGATTAAAATAGCTCAGCATAATAAAAATCTGGACATCAGTTTCCCAAAAGATAACTCTTGCATACTGAATAATTCTGAAGATATAGTACTTCTTATGTTGAGTGAGTTTGAGTAGCTCTTTCATATATATGTGCCTAAAAATATGGGTCCGAACTTATGGAAAATCATAACCAAGCCATTGATTAATTTAAAAAAATAATATTTTCCACAGTATTGGAATCTGTGATACCTTAACATTTTGCTAATATTGACCACAGGTTATTTCAGGTACTATAAAATTATTTAAATTCAATTCATAAATAGGTTTATAAATTGCATGTTAATATTATTGCATTGTCAGGTCAATCGTCAAGCAAATAACTTAAATGCACATTTAACTCCCAGTTTCTGCTTCATATATGTTGGTTTCAAAGCAACTGAAGTTTGACCCTGTGCCACTGAAAAGAATGGAAATGTTTTGGTGCTCTGGGTGAGATCAGAATACACCTCTTACCTAATTTTACGTACATGCTTGAATGCTTAGTCAGATCAACACCTAAGGCATTTTACAAACCACAAAAATGCAAAAGAAATTTGAGAAAAAGTCACATTTTATGCTTTTTATTTTAAACTTTTACTGATTTTGTTATTTTACACCCCCTTCAAAAAGTCAACTTTAAAATACCGCCGTAGGCTGACGATAAGACATACAAAAATTAGCTCTGTAAACATTTTGTGAAGAATCTAAAAGAATCTGACACATTAAGGCTCCAGTTCAGTAAAATACATAAGCTCATGCCAAGCTCATGAGTAGCCACAGAAGTTCTCTGGAATAGGTAGTGTAATGCAAATTAAGCAAGTACTTACACTCATCACCAAACTGAAACTTTAAACAGGTTATTTCTTTTTGATTTCCCTGCATGGCAACATTAATTTTTTAAGCTTATTTCTGTTGAATAATTTTCTTCTCCCCCTAAGTTTCATGCCAAGTAAATCCAGATTATATCCCTAAGGATCCCATTAGCAGGGTTTTCTTACATGACAGAGAAAAATTAAACTAAACACAAAAATCTCTTCCTTGCAGTTAGGGAAATATGCTGGTACAAAACTCAATTGCTTCACCACTGCTTTGGTTAGAGAAGCCTGGGCCCAGTGCCATAAATCACGGGGATGACATGTCACTTTTAAATCCATTACAGCCTTGACCGAAATCTGTGGTGATCAATAGCAAGAGTTGACTGATTTAATTGGATTCTGGAAGTGCACCCTGCTGGGAACGAGGAATTACAGAATTTCTGCTTTACTATAGGCACCTCCAAAGAGAAAATCTTGTTTCTTCACTCACATAAAAAGCTAACATGGAGTTAGTTAAGATGCCCTTCCAGCTATTATCAGTTCTGTACAAAGTAATTTATATATTATATCATGCTCTTTTTTTTTTTCTTTTGACTGATTCTTCCAGCTTATACTTTAACATCAAACAATATTAAACTTTGCATTCTGGGATGACTGATTCCTAACACCGCTTTTCTGATTTAAAAATGCTGCTTAAATGAAGTTTCTCAGCTTATTACATTCAAAGCTGGTTTGAAACTGAATTTCTAGATGGCATTAAAATGCATTATTTTGCCAATGTTTGCATGATTTATTTTCCCCCAAAAAACCTTTATTTATTCTTAGAAAAGTAGAATACAACACAGTGGTACAAACAAATGATAATTTATATGCAACTGAGCAAAAAATGTACAAAGATTTCAGATATGTCATTAAAATACAGAAAAAAATAATTTAAAATAAAAACAAGATAAAATATAGAGAACATGCAATGAAGGGAAAATAAAATATCAGTTTGATGATCTCATGTTTCCTTTCACTCTCAAAAGGAACCATCCCAGGGCAAATCAAATTGTCAGATAAAAAGGTAACACCACAAAGGAGACAAGGTAAATGAAGTGACAAGGAAAAAGACAAGGAAAGTGAAATTAATGGTGAAAGCCAGAGACTCTTTAATAATCAAAACCAACACTGCTGACACCACGCTGAAGGTACAGAAGCCTTGATTGCCATGGAATAGAATCTGGCTGGAGAACTAAAGTGAGATGAACACGGTGCAAACCACAATTCTTAGCAGTGACAAATTTGGATCCATTGGACTTGTGTCTGCCAGCCCCTATTTCCATTTGTAAGGTACACTGGGATTCCTGCTCTTCTAATACCAGAAAAGAGTCTTAGTGGGTAACTTTCATGACTGCTAAAGCTGGAAGAATGGATTTTTGAGGTAGGCTGGGATTTGCACATCAGTGGACATGGAAACAAGGGAGTTTAAGGCACATCACAAGAGGCTGCCCTGGTCAGAGATACAGGGTTTCTTTCTTCCGTCCTGCATACTGCCAAAATACTTGTGACAATTTTTAGAGTAATTTTGCTACCTGCCACTATCTCACGGAGCTCGCAGAGTCTAGACTTTTTGAGATTCAAGATATTATTAAGCTTGGAGTAGCAGGAAATAGGCATTATAAGGTGCTGTTCCTAGTACACAAGACTGTTCGCACTCAGGACAGTACCTGAAAAGCTGCCTCTTTTAAATAATTTAAAAATAAAAAGTAAGGACAGAAAAGTGAGAGCAGTCTATTGAATAAAATGTTTTTGCAGAAGCGTGAGAAAGCAAAGAAATCACAAACTAAGCTGTGAAGACTGTGATTGTTAATGAATTATAAATTTGACACAAGTTATGAGACAATGACTAGAAGCAACTCAGGAGGTGGAAAACTGTGCTGTGCCTTAACCAGTAAAAACCCAAATCTTCTTGCACTACAGAATCCAAACACACTGGGTCCTGTTTCTGAAACACTCACATTGCTAGGAATAGCACAGTTGGTTTGGAAAAATAGATTTCTGATTAATCATATCTATTATCTGTCCAAAGAAAGAATCAAACCAAGAATTTTTTGGGGTCATTCTAACACTGTCTTTCAAGAACTATATTAAATATAAGTGAATCAATATCACCTCTTATAAGAGATACAAGAAGTATCAGTTCACAGAAAACAAAAAATCATCCTGTATAATTGACTAATTTTGTTTAACATGTGGTTGCCTGTTAATTTTTTTTAGTGACTAATCTCATGCACAGTGCAAAATATGAGAATTTAACTTTCTCTCCATGAATAGTAGGATATTTTATCTTTGCTTATAAGTTTCCATTGTTTTGTAGTATGTGGATGAACTAGGAATGCTTTCTTAATAGTTCTGAAGAGATCTCAGAAGTAATAATCTTCAGAGGAATAGCACATCACTCAAAGACACAGCTGATAAAGCACAGAGGATGCTGGGGAGCCCATTGCAGGAAGCAGACATGCTGGATCATAATGACAACAAAGATGTGAAAACTGCCTTTCATTCCTTCAAAGGGGATAAAAGATACCAACAATCTGATGATGTGGCAAAGCCCTTGGCTGTTAAATGATCCAAATTACATTATGGCTTAGTGATATTGTGAAATAAATGCGTAGGACTCATACAAAAAGTTACAGAAATTCAGAGGCAATTGTCAAAAGTTCAACATTTGTATGGTACCAGGTTTTAATAACTTTGTCTGATTGCTCAGTCATTTAAAAGGGACGTAAAGTGACTGAACAAAGACTCCAAAATAAATACTAATTTTTCACAACTCCCTAATTTTCTGAAGCTTATCAAAGTCAAAAGATTAGGTATCAGTATTTCAGGCTGAGTAGCAGCTGGGTACATTCAAGATTTTAACACACAGAGATAGATGCATGAGCTGGCTAAATTTCACTGTGGGCATTGGATGGCTGGGTACTAACAATGAGGAGAGGGTGATTATAAATTCCAGAATATCTTTTTGGAAAAAGATGGTCTAGTGTATAAGTTTTTCTGAATTAGAAAGTAATAAGGCAATTTTAAGATTACCAGATCTTTTCCAGCTTGAAGAGATTGCAAACTTGAGCCCTAATAGAAGAATGTGGCATGATGTTGCAGCAGTACATTTTTTTCTGATGCTGGAGCTAATCTTTCTTTTGTTAATCTGATCTGATAAGGATTAAATGAAGAATTAATAGGGATAACATTAAAATTTGTACAGCAGAACTCATTAGAAACATTTTTACAAATCTCCTTTAAATAGAATAAAAATATCTTGTGTCAACATCCTGAAAAAGATCAACCCAGCCTTCATTCTTCTAGCAAGAAATTTCACTATTCCTTGAAAGATGCAACTGTGAACCAATGGCAACATGGAAAATAAAGGAAATTCATCTTTCCTGGAGTTTGTCTTAATGAATTGACTTAGTGCATAGGAACAATACTATTTTAAGAAAAAAATTTGTGGGGTAGAGTTTCTTTATATGCAAAAAATGTAAAGAAGTATTTAATTGGAAGCAGTCTCCCCCTGACACAACTCTTCCTATGAAGCCCCTACAAATGCAGATCAGGCTAATATCAAAGTCCAGGTTATGTTGTCAGATTTCAAAAGATAGGGTTCCTGTTCCTCCCAGGTACATGGTTACACTAAATTCCTCACACTCATTGTAATTAAGAACTGTGATTTATACCATGGAGACAGCTGAGTCCTTGGCCATCCGTGTATTGGCTCAGCCTAATCTCCACTCCATGTAAGGAATACAAAATGGAAAAAGGAAAGACAACAAACTGGCAAAAAACACCACCTTAATGTCAGCTGAAAACATTTCTCCAATGCCAATGAAGGCAGTGCACATTCTTCTGGCCACAGACTTCACTGACCCTTGACATAAAAAATAAGAGTCTCTAAAAAATCCTTTTTCTCTCTCTCCACCAAGCTGCATGCCACCCAGTCATAAATCTGCCATAGTAGTTGTACATTCATCATCCCAACATTTCTCTTTTTCTTCGAGTTGGCAATTGTTGACATGATACAACCAACCAAGTGAGTCATGCCAAACAGAGAATGCTACACAAGGGCTCCACAAGTGAGGACAACTCCTCGTTCAATTCTGGTTCCGCTATAATTTTTTCCAAGGGATTTATAAAGCTCCTTACAGGGTGAGGGGCACAGAAGCCAAATGTTGCCACTGTCTCTTTGCCTCATAGGCAACACCGAAGTCTAATCCTAGACTGCAAGAAAATCAGCCTTTTCTGTGACCCTCCACAAGCTCTGCTTCACAGAAGGAAGTGGTTGGGGGACATCCCAGTTCCCACAATTTTTAGGTGATATTACAACACTTGTGTTTTGCCAAAGCCTTCCCAAATGCAGAAGAAAATCAGCAGCATGACTTGAGTTTGCAGCTGTTACTGAAATAATGACTTGGCTGGAGTAGCAGATGCAGCTAAGAGGCAGATTTTAATGTTCTCTATATGCTACTCATGCTGTAGCTCTGTCATTACAGCTCTTGCTGTAGAAATGCTGGATAACACAGTGTTAGAAATGAGATATCCTGAACGCGCTCCTCCTGGAGATCAAATCCTCCTTGGGCTTTTGGTCCCCTATGCCAGGCTCAGCCACTGCTCCTGGCTCAAGCAGAGGAGCACCCAAGACTCCACACTCCCCTCAGCCCTGGATCCTATCCTTCCCACAGTTTTGGTACTTCTAAACACGTCAAAAACCTTCAACCTCTATTCACCATCTCTTTTGAAACCTGGTTTCCTACCTTAACTGCAGTAGCCATCAGATACCCCATTTCAATCCCTCCTCACTGGTAGCACATAAATAAAATATGTCTGGCCACTAATCTGCCAGGAAGTACTGCTACATTCATTTGCTAATTTAGTTGAGTGGATGTTGTGCTCACTGTGAGCAGAGCCCCAGCCCTGGTCTGCAGCGGGGCCGGAGCAATGTGGCCATGTGGCCATTGGCCTAGGCTGAGTGTTCCTGAGGATCCTGCCTGTCCCTGGCTCTGGGCAGCAGCCACCCTTCCCTCGGGCTGCTCTGACCAATCCAGAGGTGCCTCTAGCTGCCTGCCTGTCATTGCACCCAGCTGTCCCTTCCTGGGAACCCCTCATTCCCTCCCATCCTGCCTGGCACACCCTCCGTACGCCTTCCTCCCGCCGGCTCGGCCCAGCCCCATGCCCTCTCACTGGGAACATGCACCTCCTCCTTCAACCTTTACACCTGCTTGTGCCAGGCTCCTGCTGACTCTGCTCCCCCTTTCCTGGCAGCACCCCCTTCACTGATCTTTCTGGAACCTGTCCATGCTCTGTACTCAAGTCTAATTTGCCTCTAGCCCAGCCTAATTGTGTTCCAAGGGCAGGCCCAGCCCCACACACAGTGATCTCCCCAAGCACAGTTCTACCATTGGGGTAGCTTCAGCTTCCTTTAAAACACAGAAGGTTAAAAGTATTCTATGTTTGTTAAAGAAACTGCAAAAGAGCACTACAGATGTACAGAGCAACCTTGATCAAGAACCCAATGGAGGGAAAGGGGAGGAGGAGAAGGATGGGAAAGGGAGAAAAGATGGGATGGGGTAGGCACAGATATGCAATAATCCTTCTTACAGTTATTAAAAAGAGAAATGAATGGGAGGGGTGAAAAAGAAAATATTTAAACTCAGGAACACAGATCCTTTTTCAGCTATGGAAACTCTATGCAATAAAAGAGTGAATTACTTCACCTTAGCTATATGAAACTGCCTTTAGGTCATGTTCTCATCTCACTCTACAAAGATACACAAAGGCAAGTCCCTGAGCGTAGAGAGGAGAACACACCACACAGTATGGCCAGATGAGTGCTTGTGCACACAGCATGAGGACACTTTGGAAGCATCCCTGCCCTTGCCCTGAAGGATTTCATGGTGTGCAGTGAAACACACACTGCTGGGCTTTAGGCCTTCGCAACACTAGCATGGGGGCACCTTTGGGGTCACAGCAGGAGCAACTTCTACAAGGCAGCAGGGAGAAATCATAGGATATGGAACCGTTTGGGTTGGAAAGGACCTTGAAGATCCCCAATTCCAACCCCTCTGCCATGGACAGGGACACCATCCACTAGACCAGGTTGCCAATCTGCCAAAATTGCTTACAGGCGACAGGTATGTCAATTAGATTAGTGCTCCTGCAACTTGAGAAACATAGATTAGAATTGATGGCTACGTACTATTTTCCAGCTGTAGTGCAGCTCACTGCTATTATTTGCTTGTAACAAACATCTGTTCCAAGATGAAAGCACCTACAAATGCCTCAGTGTCTCCAAAATTACAAGAGGTTAGTTTGTTAGACATTTAACCTACATAAACAAATACAGGATTCATGCAAGACAGATCTGAGTATAGACAGATTATTCTATCTTAGCATTGCCAACTATCACTGGCTGCTGTGCATGGAAACCTCAAACCCAAGAAATTCTCAGATACAATTTCCCAGATAAAACATGTTCTATGAAGGTCAGCTTCCTCAGAGGCTCCTACTTTTAGGAGTAAAACTGACTTCAAAAGAAAGGAAGCATTTAAACAGTGTCATGGCAATATGGCTTATTCAATTATTAACTAGCTGATTTATTTTTAATTGCTCGTGTACCTCTTCCAACTCAGCCTAGGTCAGCCATGAAGGAGAGCAGCTACCAGACGTCTGGCAGCTGCAGAGCCTGTGCAGGATGGACACGGATCTCCCAGCCAGTGGATGGGGGCTCAGATCAGAGGAAACATCACCACAGATGGCACAGGCAGGTGCCCGTGACTGGCCTCCCCGTCACTCACAGCAGAGTGGCCGAGGGCGAGTTTCTGAACCACTCTCTTACCCCTAAAGGTGGTCTCTCCAGGTCAGGGCTGAGGCACATTGGTGGGGCAATGAGGGGAAGTTTGCACTGCTGCTGCCCATGCTGTATCTGCTCTACAAATAAATAGAGGACTTTAGTCTCCAGGGCTGTCAGTTTGGCACCTTCCATGTGCACAAAAGACACTTTTGTTTGTTTGCTTTTATTTTCTTAGAAACAACCACCCAAAAAGTTATATGCAAAGCTTAGTATGGCAAATCAAAATAAATCAAATTTATTGCATGAGAGCACCTAAAATCCCACAACTTCCACTTGCTCTCTCTTTCTTTTGTGTTTTCTACTTTTAATTGTGATAAGAATAAAAGTTATGGACCTCTTTCGGTGTTTCTTGATGACAACGGTTGCTGTTCCACCACAACTCCAATGCTGCCACCAAGCAAGCAAGAAGAAGGCCTATTGCTAAAATGCAGAAAACGCCTGCAAAACTGTGCAGCTTGAGTGCCTTCCCATCTGTCTGTGCATTGGTATGGCTATTCAGGTCACAACGTCCCATCCGTGGCCACCACTTCTGTTTAAGAACATCCAAATCTCCACTTTCTTGCAACTCTAGGATCCTGCAGAAATTTCAAAAGACAAGTATTATTTGCAGTGATACTTTTTACAGGTTTTTTTGTCTCTTCCTTATGCTTCACAACTCTTACGTCTACCATCCCACAATTCAAAACTCCATCCCCCTCCACCACCAGAGTGTTGTATTCTTCATCTGAAACTCCCTTATACCAAGGTTTCTTACTACTCACAGCAGCAGGTAGACTCCACTGGGTAACTTTGGGAAAAAAAGACTGTCAAAAATTCCACTGCAATGCAAACAGCATTTCCAAGGGAAATCACCAAATTCCAGTTAGTTATGCCTGGTCTGACTACATTCAGCTGCAGCAGCTGGTCCCACTAGTGAAATGCTCAACCCACTCCACTGCTTCTCTCCTACAATAATTCCGAAAATATATGAGGCTAAACATGCTACTGTTTGTGCACCACTTAGTACAAATCTGTTTAAGCATCGACCAACTCATTTACTTCAGCAAATGTACTTTATTCAAAAGGATTTTACTTCAATGCTGTTACTTAATGCCTGAATTACTGTGTTAACAGTTGCTAATTAATCATTGTTTTGTCTCCTGTGAAGTGTCCCTTCTCTGCATGAATGATTCATTTTGGATTTGGTTTGATAACTGTTTTAGCTGTTTACTAACAATCTTTTCTCTTGAGGCAGCTTTGTCTCTAGTTATGCAGCTGGAGGGCTGCTCCTTTTTTTAAAAGAGGAGCAAGATGAGGCAACCTTGCTTCAGTTCCCTGCCTGGAGCAGAGCACCCGCTCACCTTCTGCTAAGGCCACACATGCCTGCACAACTGCCTGTCTTCATTTCAGGGTACACATTCACATGGACAAGAGATACCCAGCTGATAGCTCAGAGATCACTAAATGACATTGTTTTATAGTCTCCAGGTCTTGGCAGTCCCATGCAGTTCTCGTTTCCCTGTGCCATTGCGAGTCTTTGACCTGCCCCTCCTCCCTCAAGGGTAACCCAGGGCATTGTCACCTGCTTACTGCAGGGAGCAGCACATTGCCTCCGAGCCTGCAGAACATGGCATGAATCCAAGGCCTCTCTTCAATCTCTCCTCTGCCTCACACAGAGCTCTGAGGACATCAGTCCTCTCTGCCAGAGGCAGTGCTGTCTGCAGGTGTGAGGCCACACGTCACCTCCCGTCCCCTCCTCCCAAACCAGATGTGCATGGAGCAGAAGCAGCAGCAGCTTTGTTGAAGCCTGAACTCATTACCTCTCTGCTGTCAGGTGTTCATTGTTTTCTATTAATTAAATGCCAAAATTAATGTGAACCACAAACGGTTGCTGGCTATAGAGAGGAATCCTATAAAACAAGCTTTGTTTCAGTTTACCTCTGGGAGAAAAGATCTCTGTAGGGACTTCCATGCTGGAGTGCTATCCCATATCCTTTGCTGCTGATGCTGTTTCCAATGACTGTCACAGAGCATTCATCATCTGTCAGCGCAGCATATTCCACCACTGTCACATCCCACAGGAAAGCATAATTGCCTTTTTTTGCCTGTAGATACAGCATGAACACAACACAGTCTAAACTAAACTGCATTTCTAGGTAGGACAAAACCCAAGCCAGCAAACAAATCCAGATCTTGTCGTTATTCCTTGGTGGTATTTCATTAGGTCACAGCTTATCCATATTAATACATTTCTAACACTCTTTCCTCCCAGCAGGATCTCACCTACTTCAAACTTTGCTAAAATATCTTGCTTTTTTTAGTAGGAATACACAGGATAACACAGCCAACTGTAAGTGTAGGTGAGGCTTATGTAACAGGTTATTAATTATAAATGAAAGCTATTGTTTTAGATGATGGAATTTGATGCATGTTTTGTAGGAGACATGGAATGTGACTGGTTCCATGCATTTATGTAACAAGACTGGCATAGTATGAGCATTAAGTGATGAGCATCACATGCACAAAATTGTAACTTCGCAGCTTTGCTCATATAAACATGTAAATAAACAAATTTCCCTTCCAAATAAACACAGCCCTTCTGAGAGCCGTGTTAGTCCTGTAATGAAAGGCATGCACTGAGCTGAAAGAGTTCCCTCTTTTCTTCACAGGTAAGAAGATTCACAAGCATCTACTATTATCTCAGTTTTGAGGTAAATATTGTTTTATTTTAACACACGCCCATGCAGATATCCTTAAACATCTGCACACAGTGTGTATAATGAATGTAAATCACCTTACTTAACACAAGATGTAAGAAACATATCTGGACAGGGATTCAGTAAAGTAAAATAAAATATCATTTTGTTGGTTAAAGTAGCCATTGGCTGCCTGATATATTTAAATAGCTGAAGTCCTGTATATATTTCTTTATGGGAACTGATTCACAAAGCTCCCTTAGCAAATAGCTACATCTCTGGCACTGAATTAATTCATCCTTCTGCATACTTTCAATTTTTGTGTGAGCTCAGTCTTCAATTCACCTGTAAGTTTGTAAGACTCCGTCAGTTATTTCATTACACTGGATTCCTCAGTTGAGCAAATAAGATAATTTACTTCATCACAGTTTGATATAAACTATACCTTTCAAATGTGCCTTACAGTTGCTTACACCTGGCAAAAAATCTAATGGGTGAGGTATCTCTTAGTAGCCAGAATTTGGGGAAATAAAGATTAAAATTATGTTGCCTGGACTTTCTGCAAGCTACTTGCTGCAATCCACCTCTCCTCCCTGCTTCCCTTTTAACTGAGGCAGTCAAAGATCCACAAATTCATTTGCTTCTGGGTTAAAACAGAGTAGAAATGTTATATCCTTTCTCTTTGGTAAGATTTTAACAAGTCTGTGCACTGAACCCTTGGAAAATATTATTTTTATTATTCAGGCACGCTGTGTTCCATGGTAAATAATAATACATAGCATTTTGCTACCTAAGACAGGAAACTGTCAGCATTAATAATATGTCCTCATGCGACCAAAACCAGCAGCACTTGTTATTGTACACAGAGTTTATTCAAAATCCATGCTATTAGAGAACAAAAATCCTGCCTGATGGATGTACAAAAATCAGACACCCAGGAAAGATTTGGCTTTAGTCACTGTGGTAAAATGTGTTTTCCATTTCTCTGGGTATTTTTTTTTTTGTTGTTTGGTTTGGTTTGGGTTTTTTTGTTTTGTTTTGGGGTTTGGTTTTTTTTTTTTTTTTTTGGTTTTTTGGGGTTTGTTCAGTTTAAAGAGCTGTATCTATCTCTTGCTCTTTCAAAACTGGTCAGTAAATCATCTTTTCAAATTTACAATTTAGAAAAGAACACTGACAACACAGAACTTTCCTTATCTATCTCTTAGTAACACCTGGGGAATACAATGTTTCTCAAATATTCGATTTCCATTACAATGCACAGGCTAAAGAGAAAAATCACATTATTGATTCTACTTTTCAAGCCTCTGTCTTCTGTATGTTATTTTATACAGAAGAGCCTTCTATACTGACTTTCAATGCTGGACAGCAGATCTTTTGTAAAGGTCTACTTCTCTTCCATTTGTAGCCTTGCTATCCTAAATTACATCCTGCGACTGTAAATGGTCAATAAATCAAGTCTGCCAGATCTCTTCACATCTATTTTATGTATTTTGAATGACATAAATCATTCTATCCAATGTCATCACACCTGTAGAACATTATTTCTCTGACAACCTGATCATTTTAGCATTATCAGGAATCTGACTTTTGAACTCTTGGTTGTACATATGTCTCAACTCCCAGAAATCCTGGGTGCAAGAGTGCTGATTGCCAAAACCAGAATCTCCAAAGATGCCTCAAGAGTTAGTTGTTTCCAAATTTCTTCCACTTGTGAATTTTTCTTCCCTGAAGAGTGGAGACTCACACTGTTAGTGTGTTCGTTGTGTGGAAAGTTTTCTCATAACAAAATGTTTAGTTGCTGTCTAAATTCAGCATCCTTCACTTCCCTGTTAATATCTGTTGTGACAGCTAAGCAGTATCATTTGTTCAATTTAAGGAAAAGCTGTCAAACTTTGAAAAACATATGTACAAGACACATAAGTGCACACATATATGTGTGTTTGAAGTAGGCTGGCTTTTTATATGCCTTCACTAGGCAAGCAGTAAAACCTAAATAAAATCAAATTGACATTTATTTTTAATGAAAAATCAACCTCAAATTTTAAATGCAGCTTATACTTCCTTTTTTTTTTTTTTAATGAAAGACTGCACTCATGCACATGTGCCTGCCCCTTAACTTCCAGGCTGTCAGGGTAGGAAGACTGGCAAAAGGGCCTGTGGCAAACAGCAGCTGAGAATAGGTGAGATAGCTTGAATAACTGACTGAAATTAAACACAGAATAATGAACTCATATTTATACTTTAGTCTTCTAATTGTACTTCATATTTGACTCTCAGCATACAGGCATGCTGCACAACAAAACAAAAATCACTTGGTTGAACTTTCAAAAGCCTCTTTCTGATAAAGTCAGCCAAGGCAGCACTCATTTATTCCACCCAGGTAGAACAACTACTTTGGCTTACATCAAGGACACCAGATTTATCTTTGCTTTAAGAGATTTAAGAAAACAGATTGAAGAAAAAAGGACCCTCTGAGAAAACCTTATATTAAAAAAAATATTTATTCTTCACAATCTTAAAAAAATTAAAAAGCCAAAGAAGATTGCTTCCTAGACAAGGGAAGGAGCACAAAGAAAATAATACTCCAGGAATGCAGTAAATAAACCCATAATGTCACTCTTCACCGTGGATGGAGATAGAAGAATATTGTTCAAAGGGGCCTGGCTCACTGATGGTTAAACACTGTTGCTTCAAAGAAAGCATGGTAAGAAATAATAATAACATGAAAAAAAATTAATTCCAGATTGATCACTGATATATCTGTGATTTATCTGAAACTTATGAAGAAGCTATCATACTAAAGGCAGTGCCAGAATAATGCAAAATTAGTCATTAATTTACTGTCAGAACAGAGTGTCACTGTAGCTGATCCCATTATATGGCTGGAAACACAGAAATATCAAAAAGTGACCTTTACATTGGCATTAGTGGAGCAGTTCAAAAACACGCTTGGATAACATTTATTATCTATAAAAAAGTGCTTTAAGAGAAGCAACACAGTTCTAATAAAAAGAAAAACACGCCATTTAATCCTATTGAAATGTTTCAAACATTAAAATAATTACAGAACCACTATAGGATGCAATAGATTCCGGTTTAGGGAAGCATTTGTTCTTGCTTCAAAGGCTGATGGGTCAAGAAATGGAGAAATTTATGAAACTCCATGAGAGCAAGTCACAATATAAAATTCATTGTGGACAAAGTCATTTTTAAAAAGTCATATTAAATGAACTTTAAAATTACTTCTACTCTCAAAATTAGAATGAAGAGAGGTGACTGTTCAAGAAGATCACTCTGCTTTAATGCTCAGTGATCATTAAGGAAGCAAAAAAGAGAAGGAATAAATTCTTACTGTGCCATTGCCTAAATCAATGATGGATTCTCATTTTGTGCTCTACTTGGTTTTGATTGCTTTTGATCAGAAGTGATACACAGGAAGAAAAGAAATGATTCAGAGAAATTTTGGCACCAAATTGATTGGACAGGGGAACAAACAATCTCAACTAAAGCAGGGCATTATAAAATGCAATAATGAGTTTAATTCTCCTATCTGTATATATAACAGATGCAGGATCACATGGGTATCATATTATTTCATTCTTTCAAAGCAAAAGTGGGTGCTCCCAAAGAAAATAAAAACCACAGGTTATCATGTATGTTGGTGTAATTAATAATTACCCTGAATAACTGATTGCCACTGGATGTACTGCAAACAGTTCACTGAGACCGTGGCTGTAGGAACTTTCCTGTGGCAGCATTAGTCAATCCTCATCTGTGGTAGTCCCAGACAGCTCAAAGTGGCAAAACAGCATTTTGGATGGACTGGTGGTTTGTGTGGTTTCTGCTCCTGTGCTGAGCAGAGGTACTGCTGAATAGGAGGAGGTTTTCCATCTTCAGTGACCACTTTCAACTATCCTGGGAACACTGCAAAAGCAACTTTCCACCCACAACCCTCGGCTCTCCAGAGTCCTCCTGTCACTTATGTGACACTGAAGTGCCTTCCTGCCTTTTCTGTGGCTCTCCCAGTGCTGCAAAAGATGTGCCTTGCCCATGGGAGATGGTGGCCGTGGCTGCAGGGACCCTGCAGTGTCTGAAGAGACACCTCTGCCATGGCAACCAAACGCCATAAAAGCTCACAGACTTTCTTCACTGCCATCCTTTAGTTTTCAGACAGTCAAAGGGAGTAGGAAAATCTCTGTGAAATGGAGAAAACACCTGAAATACCTGTCTGTGGCATAAATAACCAGCACTCCCTGTTTTGCACTGAAGTGGCTTTGCTTTGTTTGTAACTGCAGCTGAACTGTGATACTGTCTGAAGAAAATGGAAAGGAGAAGGAGGGAAGAAAGAATAGTAGTGATTATTTTCTTTTTTTGCATTGTGTCAGGCAAGTCCTCATTCAGAAAAATGTTTTATGGATATTTTTATGCTAGAGAGATTTAGAGTTCCCATTTTCTACGAAATACATTTGTAAGGCACATTTACATCTCTTTCATGCAGCAGTATGTGTTTATGGATGGAAACTCTCATTTCCTTGGCTGACATCAATTCTCCTTTAGAAAAAACCCCAAATTTTTAGCCATAATACTTGACATAGAAAACTTGTCTGTTTATTCAGAGAACTCAATGAGCTAGGAAGAGTGACACTTAAACTATAAACACAATAGTTTAGTTGACAAAGTTATTAAATATTAATCCCAATTTATGTAGGTGTCTAATCAAATAGCGGCCTCGGTCATCTTTGGGGACTGAAGTAAAATTTAGTTGTTGTTGACACTAATTGAATGAGCTGATCTAGTTATATAAAAATCACCCTACAACACTGGAATCAAACTTAGTATGAGAAGTTATTATCACATAGATAGGATGGAGCTGCCAGCTCCATACAGACAATATAATTGGTATTCTCAACTGCCTGCCAATCTACAGTTACATTTCTGGCTTAGCAAATGTAGCTATCATAAATGGCAGCATGCACCAGGCTTACAGAATAAGAGTATTTACAATTTCATGGATAAAGAGCATCCACTGCCAAAAGAATGTTATAAAAGAAAAAAGAAAAGTAAAATACTGTACATTTTTCTAAGGTAAAGTGTTTTATTATTAGCTTAAATGCTAGGGTACCTAGAAAAGTACTTAATGTCTCTATTTTTCCCCTCAATGCTTCAAACACATCTCAAAAGAGGACTCATTTTCATAAAGCACTGAGCAGATTAAGAAGAAAGAAAAAAAACATCCACTGTATACTTTGCTATTGCCAGAGCTCTACCTTGTCCCAAGGAAGAGAGGATTTTGGAGCTGAGGGCAGAGGGCTTTGGGGAAGATCAGCTGAGAGACAGGCAAAAAGGCAGGGTGAACCCAAACTTTTGACTGAATACTCCTATGCTAAGACATGAGAGTGTTGCATAAAGATTTTGTCCAAAAGTCAGGCAAAGAGTTGGGAATCTTTTGCTAAAAGAATTTGAACTGGGAAATGGGATAGTTTGCATTACTCGTGTTCATCCTCTTTATGGCACTGTAAAAACAGATTTTGGATACTTTCCCTCTGACTGTTCAGAAAAGGTTTCAAAAAATCAAAGTAGAAAAAAGAAACACAAGCCAAAACCATTTTATTACTTCCCATGCACAAAAGCATAAAGAACTAGTAAATCAGTGTTTCACTGACAAGAGTGTCTCTGATCAAACATTCACTATGGTAATAACAGCTGTTAGCTTGTTTTATGAAAAAAATCAATTGGCAGATAAAGAGGACACTTTTCACTAAAGGAGCAGCAGCACATCAAGGCTTTCATCATGTCTGTATCCCTTCATGTAAGGTACTCCGGACATGTGTTTGATGCAAGGTCCTGTCTGGTTTTGTGGAGATTCAAGATGGGGAGCAGAGGGGAGAGGCAGGCTAGGAGAGAGAGGGTGGGCATTTGTAATGGCCAGTACTCTTTATCACAGGACTCAGAACTAAGATGCAGCATCCTAAGCTGTTATACATTAATCCTTGAATCCCACATTAATTATCTGTTCTGCAAAAAAACATGTGTAGTTTTATCTGAGAGAAATAAAATTTTGGTAAAACGCAGTGTCACGTGAATGCATTTTTCAAAGTCAGGAATTAAGAAAGAAAAATCTTGCATTAAATTTCTGTTTTAAGAGAAATGAGTATACATTCTGTGAATCCCTTGATTCTTACTCATGTTTCCAATCATGAACTCAGAAAAAAGAAAACAAACTCAGAAAAAAGAAAACAAACTCAAATAAGCAAGGGACAAGAGTCAGTACTGGATAATGTAAAGAATTACATTCAAAAAGGCATTATCAAAGCTCCTAAGAAACTGAGAAACCTTATGACCATATCCAAACATACTGAAGACTTAGGCAGAGCTAAAGTATTTAAATTCAGAACAATGACACCAAAATATGATTCTTATCTGCCATCGAGGTACTAAAAGGAACTTTAGATAGGAATTTAGGGGTTTTTTAAATAACTGTAATGTCTTTCCTGTGACTTAACAATAACCCCACAGAAACAACATTGGTACAGAAATCAAACGAAAAGCCCTGCGATCCAGTCTTACCTTCCTGATGCCTTCAGAAGGGTTTGATACGCAATTATCTGCCCCATTATTCTTACTGATAGTCCTCCACAGTTCAGCAAATGTGTTATCCTGCTCCAAAGGGTTGGTCCCTTTTGCTTTAAAGTATTCATACACTGCTGAGTCCCTGACTGTACCATAAGATATATCCATTTGTTTGGACAGATCCTGAAATGTTCTGAAATTCAAGCGATATTGAGAAATTAGTATTACGTAGGACATTAGCAAGATTTCATTAATTTAATGATTTCTTTCTGTGTCTGTCATTAGTCAGAAAGCACTTACCCTTACCAAGTAACACTTCCATATTTCATTCCTCACACCATAAAAGAAAACCAAGTAGTTATTTAATTGTTCTGAGATCATATGATTTTAACTAAACCCAAGCTCTCCTTCACCCCAGTGAAGATTCTTTTTTTTGATAGATAACATTAATGTTGAATATGCCACCAAGATTGCACAAGAATATGTGATAAAGACTTACCTGAACACAGGAAAAACTCAGATTATAAATATAAACTTCCAGCCCTGTAAACTTCACCAGAAATACCTCGCAGAATTCAGTGGAATTAGTTTGCAGTTATACCAATGCTCCATCTGACTACAAATCAATACAACTATTTTAAACAAACAAATAAAATCTTACTTCCAATTTCTACTAAGTCTCTCTTGCTCTCTCTTTTCACAGCCTCTGGTAAAACAGGCATTTTTCATTCACACAGAGGCCTAACTTTCATTTACTCATCATATACCACTCTGGAAGTGTAAATGGGCCTCACCCTGAGTGGCTGTGAATGCACAATTTATTTTCAAATTGTACAGAATGTAATTCACTCCTGTTTTACAGCCTTTTCTGCACCAAAGGTGTAAATCACTGCCTGCGTCAATGAAAACCAGCCCAAGCTTCAAAACATTTAAGGTGGCATCACTGCCATCAGAAGCAGCATCCTGGCTGCTTTCCCCCCCTCAGACATTCATTCCCATTCCTGGGCCTTCTTCCTTTGCCCTCAAGTATCACCTCTGTGCCGTGCCACCATGCTTCCATCTGAGCATACAAATATACAAACACACATTCGACAACTGACCACCACACACAGCAGCAGGGACCAAACTGGATCTCATAAATAATGGCTTATTTTTTGCTTTATAAATGTGCGATTTCACGTATTAACAACATGCTTCTGATATAACCAACTAACACTGCTTGACTAACTAAAGCAACTCCCCCTGCTTCACCCCTGCCCCCTGCCCCATTTCTTTTTCCCCCAAAAAATCTGTCAGAAACAAAAACTTCCTGATCAATAGATCTGAAAGGCCCACTCTTGCCACCTCTCCCACACCTCCTGCTTCTGGAGACACAAAATTTTGTCATGCAGCTAGTGCAGATTTCTTCACAATGCTCCTGAGGAGCCTTCCCTTGGCCCATGAGCCAAAGCTGTTTTCCACAGCTGAGCACTTGTCATAGACAATATTTTTCTGCCACCCTCTTCCCTGTTTCGCTGGGGAGATGCCACTGCTGACACCTCACATGCCTGCAAGATTCCCTGCTACACTATTTAAAGCAAAGCAATCTGGGCATATACACAATACCACAGAAAAATATGTAGAAAATTCTCTCATCTTCTCCCTCACATCACTCCCAGGCCTCCCAAGTTTAGCTGCCGAGGGCACCCTTTTTGGGACTCCTGGTGTGGCAGCCCTGTCCCCAGGCCACAGCTCCGCAGGGCTGCCTCTCAGCACACCCCGCCCCAAACTCTTCAAACTCACCAGCTGCTTCCAACAGTTTAAGTGGTTTAAGTTCTTAAATTGTGTTAAGGGCTTTTTATCATTTTAAGCTGTTAAGCAGCTTTAAGTAAGACTGTGTGAACAGTTTCTCTCTATATACATTGCACACTTGTGGATTTGGGCTAACTCTAGGAGTTCCACCAAACTCCAAACCTCCTCTTATTTCCCTAGCTCTGTATATGGCAATTGATAAGGTACAAAACAAACATCCTGGAGGTTGTTGAAAATTCAAAATGCTAATGAAAAATGGGAGAATTTGGTCAGATTTTATTTCTTTCTATAAGAATCCTGAAGGGTCAATTATGCCCCCCCTAAATGTTTCCTGTACATTCTATGGAACTGTTTTTCCTCCAGTCCTGATCTACATCCTTACATGCTGCACTTAGTTCTGTCTTTATTTTTTAAAATAAGTTTCATCATATCCCATGGAATTGCTTACATCCTAGGAATAGATGACTTGGCTGTTAAAAGACACATTTCTGCCTATAGGGCAAAGAAAGGTACTCAGTATACACAGGAGGGTTTTCTGTGGCAACCTTTCCCACCAGGTTTAGTGTAGAGATTTTGGCATGTGTAGAAAAGCATGTTTGATAGAAGCATAGCAGCAGAAATATGTTTAACTAATATACTTTAACACAGCTTGCAGCTGGTAAAAACTTTACAAATGTCTACTGCTCATACTGCTATTCTGTTTGAAAGTTTGAACATGAAGATAGTTAAAAAAATAATTAAACCTGCAATTTTAATATTATCAGTATTTTCTGTTTTCCTTTATTGCCATGGAAGCTTTTACTCAGAAATGTGCATTTTGTTTTAGCTAAATTGCACTTTATTGACAATCAGTATTTTTATTTTAGCTAAATTACATTTTATTGACAATCAGTACTGCACAAAAGCACAGTACAGGTTGCTTTACGAGCAGCACAGTTTGTTCAATTCTCTAAGCATCACAGGGCAGAGCGAGCAAATCTGGGGTTTAAATCAAGGGCTTGCCATAACCAGGCAAGCGTGCAGGTGGCAGGGAGGGAAGCACAGCCTTGGCCTGGGTGTGGGAGTAAGGCAACTACCCCTTCAGCTGGCAGCATTTCCTTGGAAAGGAAAATGGGGAGTATTGTGTGTCCTAGGGATTTCTTGCAGTGCACTGTTTGATATTTTGGACCACTTAGCCAAAAACCTATCCCAGAAATTATCCCGACAGGGAGTGGTCTCAGCCACAGTTCTTAATCGGTTTTAAAAAAATATCTCTGTGCTGTATTTCTGCACTGCATGTGGAGGTGATGCTCAGCACCTCCATGGCTACAGAAGTGGTCTAAAGATTTGGGCATGGTGGGCATGGGCACATACATAAACAATACTGAACAGAGAGGAATGTCTCCTGCTTTTACAGGCTGAAGTAAGATAATCACAAGGACAAGTTTTAAATACTGGTATTTTAACTCCCTCAGGTTTGCCTTTGCCAGACAAAATCATTCACTGCTAAATTTCAGATACTGGCTGTATGTTACCATTGTGTCATTTTCTAAAGGCAGCTGCTGTCATTGTTCTTAAGCTTTATTTTGGCAACCAGCTGTTAGCTGGACCCATCTCCTTTAGCCATTCAAATTCTTGTCTCACTTTCCTATGGCAAAGTTTTCATGCATTTAATATACAAAATTATTTGGAACAAAAATGTGCAGCAAAAGAAGATGCCCCATTAACCTTACCACCTCAGTTATTGGATCTCACAAGCCATTAAAGGCTCTTTGTAAGTGTGATTAAAGATAAAGCCAGTAAAGCAGAAAAAGCCAATGTTCCTCACTTACAGGAGCACAGCCTCAATTTGTACATAAATACATCCACTGTGTGATTGCTATAATTGACAAGTTCATGTAAACTAATTGATTTAAGTAAATGTATCTGCAGTCAATCTAAAGAAAAACGTTGTCTTTTAAACCTGTATTACCAGCCAAAACATTTAATGCCCATATTTATGCCTGCTATATGAATGCAACAACTGATATGTATTACCAGTGGAATTGCAATTACTTCATGCAGAGTCAACTGAAAACTGGGCTCTCTGCTTGTTTTGTTTTGTTTGTTAGAAACTTATTGACATAAAACAAATGCTGCAGAAAACACAGAGAGACAATAGCAGTATTAGCATTTATAATTAGGCCACTAGAAGTAATTGCCAGAAAAACAATACTGGTTAAGATACACTTTTTGGAGTTGTTCTCTTACTTGTAAAAGCCTCGTGTAGCTGTAGATACACAGACTAAAACTATGCTGCCAGTATGGGTTTATTTCACTCTGTTACTGCTATATGCCCAAGACTGCTGGATGAATAATAAGTGACAGACTAAACTTGACACCAGGTGCTCCAAGGTAACTGCTGATCAATTAACTCAGCGGGAGGTACCTGGATCATCAGATGTGACCAAAGTATTTTTCAAAAGAAAAACATGTTCTTGTCATTTCAAAAAAAAAAGGGGGGATTTTATTTTTTTTTGTAGTGACCCTGAGATTTCTGCTCAATGCAGCATAATATTCTAGGTGATGGCTGCCATCAAGACAAAGTGTCCCAGAGATGATGAGGATTTTAAGCTGCTCTGCCTAAATGAAGCCTTAAAAATGCATACATAAAATGTACACTACAAGACCTAAATTTCTATCTTTAAATGCCTTGAGGCTAATTTATTTTCTTTTAAACTTTTTCTGTTCAAAAGTTAGGAATTCATTACATCTACAGAATTAAATATAAGTGCAGTTCCTAACAAAAACTGTTTTCTCCACACAATTATGTGAGAGTGAAATATGTGTTTTATGCACTGGGAAAACTGTAAACCCAGTAAACTTCAAAGTAAAAATAGAAGTATCTGAACTGATTTGACAAGCTTATACCACCCTTGTAAGCCTATGAAATACCTATGAGCTGAAACCTAGAATATAAAATCCTGTCTAAAAGGAGATTTATTGGATAAAGTTACACCCAGTGGAAAGCAATGAGTTGAAAGTGACCTCTGCCTACTGTGAACTGCAGGAAAGTGCAGAATTTTGAGACCTAAAATTGCTCAGAACTCCTCCCTCCAAGGAAGAATTTTCCATGACAATGAGGACAAATAAGAAAATGGTTAGTTGTTGTCGACCACGTAAATCCACCCATTGAGAGATGAACGTGGAAGCCAAGCAAGCCTTGACAGATCAGACTCTCATTTGTAGATTCCACCGGTGAGAAAAGAGTCTGCAAAGCTGAATCAAGGTTGAAGTGGTACTGCAAGGGTACAGATAATGTCTCCACAAGCACATCTTACCATTCAGAACCTCAGTCCTGATCTGAGTACTGATTAATTTTTATATCCATTTATATTCATAAATGGATATTTGCTGCACGGCAAAGGATTTGAGCCTCAGTCCATTGCTCACAAATGAACAATCTTTGGAACTCCAGTTTCCAGTAAAATTTATGAGTGGGTAGTGTAAAGCTTGTCTTCAGACATCTGAAACTGAGTTCAAGCTTTCACAAAAAGACATTCTCTAGAGCCAGTCTACCCAAGTTGAACAGTTGAACTGTTTGAAGAGCTGGAAGAAAATAAAAATTCCCCTCTGTTATGGATGTAAAGTACCACTAGGGGATGATAGTCTCATTGACTCAGACTTGCATGAAGAGTTTCACTGTCTTGCTAAATGCAAGTTAAAAAAGCACAAGCCCACTTAAAAATGGAAGAGATAGCAGTTAGGGTCTCTGAACATTGGTGCAACTGATATTTCGTGAGCCTTCAATTGTACAAGGAAGGGGGATAGATTGGCTGAACAATGAGGTAACATTAGAATTGACCTGTCTGTAGCACCTACAAGTCTAAAAAGTAAATATACTTAAAAAAAAAAAATATATATATATATAACGACGTATTTTGGTAGATTTTCAACGTTTGTTCCAGCCCATATAGGAATGTTATTAGTGTGTGTTAAACTGGATATACATAAACTAAAAGATGGGCTACTTTAAAGATTATTCTTAGTGGAGCCAGTAAAACTGTTGAAGGTATTCTTAGAATGGCAGTAGACTTAGCACAGAGAATATTAAAATGAAAACAATTTTATCTCCTCATCTTATAACCTTAGACTACAGAAGAATTGGGTTCATGATTTTAATTTGGGCATCTCTGATTTTCTTTGAAATCAAATTTCTTTGAAATAATTAAGCTGAGATCTTAAACCAATCTTTAAATTGTCAACCTCTCTATAGTGACGTGATCAAATTCTGCATTCTTCCATTTCACTGCAAGTCACTTTTTAAATGCTCTTAATTCTGTCTCAGTGCAGTGATGTGCAGAGCAACAGGTTTCTTCATCAAATACTCTCAAAATAATTTTAACTTTAGCAACAGAGCCAGTCCAGTAGAGATCAGCAGCAGTACTTGCACGCTTAGTATACACTTTTCTGGGTCAAGTCCTTCCCCAGCAAATATATACTGCTTTATAGTTCATATAAAACTCATTTTATCTGCTCTCCATGAAAAATACCATCCACTTTAAACAAAAGCCTTAACAGAAACAGCCTCGTGGGAGTTTCTACAAGGGAAGCCATAAGTACTGACAGATTAAACGACACTGAATCAGTGCAGCCCTTCACAGCAGGGCTGAACCTTTCCAAATCACAGGAGGAGACAAACAGTGCAGACAGGCAGGGCTGTGTCTGCTCTTGTCCTCATCAGTGGGGCAGGAGCAGCTGCTACACAGGATCTCAAAGAAGCAGGGACTTTCCTCCAGTGGCAAAACCAATCAATTGTCATGTGTCACGGAACACGTTGCCATGTCAACCACCTACTCTTCCTATAGTTAAAACAAATAGATATTGAACTCCTCAGCAGGTGATGGCACTGCAGCAGCTTTTTTCATGATCATAATGGTCACTGCTGCCAGTGTGGCGGCATCTCTGAGACTCTGATTGGATTGGGACTCACTGCCCTATATTAGTTGCAAGCAAAAGTAAAATGTAACATTCAATACTAGGGAAAGGAAGCTAAAGCCAGCTTTATTTCTGCCCCAGGAGGGGTTGCTACACATCCCACATGCCACGTGTGATGGCAACAGTCCTGTCACCCACCTGCTGTAGGATCAGGACCCTCTCTTTCCTACTGCCCCAAATAAATTTTTTTTTGTATGCTACCTAGCAGACTCAACAGGTAGAGCAGTACTACTGAGATCAGTGAAACTAGTCAAGGTTTCCAGGACTGGAGACAAAAATACAAACAGTAAGAAAAACAAAAGCAAAATAGCCAAATAATACATTCACAAAGCACTAGAACCACTGAACTTGTACAGCCTCCAGATTTCATTTCTTTCAAAGGACTTCCAGTAGCCTCTGTTCCTACATGGAAAGGGAAAGACAAGTAAACTAAACCAAACTGAACTGTTCTCTTAAGTCCTGATACAATATGACTTCCCTGCAGATTGAGGGTTTTCACTGGAACTCTGATCCTGCAGAGCTACTGCATGATTAAGTTTTAAATGAAGGGAACAAGCAGAACGTAAACCACCGAAATGCAAAGACAGGCAAGCCACTAAAAAATGATACAGTGTCCCGTTTATGGTTTTAGTAGTAACTAATTACTAGCTATACACATTGTATTGGCAAAACCTTTGGAGGCTTTGTGTACTTTCTAAGAGTCTGAATGCAGCAGAAATACATTCTATTACCAGCATTTGAAATTTCATTTCTGCTTTCCTGATCTCAGAACAATCTGCAGCACTTTTGCTGAAGTCAAAGTGTGGAGGATGTAGGACAAGACCCCATACAAGTAGGCTGTGTTGCTCACAGAATTTCTTAGTATCTTCCAGAAGTTTATTTAGGAAACATGCCCATTTTCAAAAAAAGATTTAACATTATTTCTGGCTGTGAGACTCAAATTTGGATCCAAAAATCAAACTGGATTCTCATCATAATCAGCAAAACAGGTTCTTCTCTAAACAAAATTAGACCTCTGGGTGTTCCTATCCATTGCTATCTCTAAATTATGCCCTCAGGACCACCTCAGCAACTCCAATCATCTGCAGTGATCCGTGTGAGTGTGACTTGACTTGTCACTGGATCCTAAAAGTTCATTTTGCCTAGAGCTGACACTGGCTCTGCTCCAGCACTGCACATAAAGAAATCTGTTAAACAGCTAGAAATAAGCTAAACATCTCCGGATTGCCAGTCCAGTGTTTCTAACTATACTTCCAACCCTTCCCCTCTCCAAACCTCCTCTAAGCAATAAAAGCATAGGTCACTTAGATTGCCGATTTTTTCCATTAGCTAGCATTCTTTTTTTATTTTGGTGCTTATTTGTAATTTTTTTTTTCTTTCTGGATGTCCCATGTTCTCAGAATTGTTACCACATTGTAAAGAAACCATGACGGTCCTTACAGTAGAAGTTATGATTGTTTTGCTTGAAATGTTTTCAAAAAACAAAAAATAGCACAATGAACAATTCCATTAATAGTGCTAGCAATGGTAACTACTTTCTGAGCACTTGCATCTCAAGGCTGGATCCACTGGGGCCCAATAGTTTGTGATCCCTGGATGAAGTTTCTCTCATGGCTGAGCATTTATGATTGCATATGAATTCATCTGATGTCTAACCAAGGGAGTGAAGTCAGAGGGTAGTCTTTCCTTTATATTTACAAAGGCTGTTTACAGAACCCCTTTTCACCACCCCATTTTTCCATGTTTCTAGAAACTTAATAACCGTGAGATATTACCCAGTTTGCCCATCATGTTTACAATTTAACAATGAGAAGTATCAGACTGACAAAGAGACACTCAGAGTGTCTAACACATTGGAGTCTCTTTTAAGATGCAGGCCCAGGTTTTCAAAATGTGGAGCTTTAATTTAATAATTAAATTAAATTTAATAATTAAATAATTAAATTAATTTAATAATCTGAGCATGCTCAGATCCACATTTAAACTTCTACATGACTGGGCAGGTTTTCAGAACAGATCAAGGAAAGATTTGGCACAACAGCACATCTGTACAACATTGGCAGATTCAGTTAAAAGTCTGGAAAGGGATTCAGAGCAGCTATGAGCAGTTGCTGTTCATCCTGCAAATCCAGAACAACCAATCCTGCTAAAAAATCTGGGAAATCCTGGATCCTTTATCCATACTCCATATTCCATTCAACAGTGAGGAGGAAATTAAAATGCAAAGAAAAGGTGAAAACATCTCAAGAGCATGTTTGGAGGAAAAAATACTCCTGTTTGGACTACCTTTGAGTATTTTCTTGCTTTACTTTTAAACCATGTTGCCATCGTGGCGTTTCTCTGAGTAGCTCGAAGGGTTAACATGTTAATTAAAGCAAGGTATTCTACTCCTTAAATTATTAATTAAAATAAAAACTGCAGCTGGTGTTTAACAGCACCTCGGTCCCAACAGCAGGTTTTAGTCACTTCACCTAAATCAAACATATCATAAAGTTGGCATGAAAATCATATTGTCTGAATCAAACACATCTGGCAACTGACACATGCTTTTACCTATAATGAAAATAACAAACTACCGATTACATATGCAGATGCACTTTAAATTGTTTGCTACGCTGATGTCTTCTACCACTCACATTCAGAAGCTAAAAATCCTAATGAAGATTAATGATTAAGATCGAGAGGGAAGAAATTGCTTTCTTCCTTTTGCACTGCTGTTCTAAGTACTGATAACGCTGCCGTTCTGTTTGGTGCTCGGATGACAAAGAGTAGCTTTTTAATTAAATAGAGTGGGGAGCAGATAAGCTTGGCTTCTTGGTGCTGGCTTATAAAGGGTTTACTCAGGGTTAGTGGTACTTTATACAATGACTGTTAGGATATCAATTAAGTCCATGAAATCCCAGTGTGGAATAAGGTCCTACACAACTCTTTATTAAGTTTTGATTTATCAGGACCTGCTGCATATCAGCAGTCTCATAGCTGGGTGGAGGGGCTGGATGAATTCAGATCTGTCAAAAGTACAATGTGATGCTGGAAAATAGCTTCACACCTTTCCCTTACCACAGGGAGTAAAGCAGAAACTATCACTGTTGACAGAAAGAAGAGAAGAAAACAGAAGGGCTCTGAAGAGGCACCTTGATTGCCAGAGCATGTGCTGCATACTCCTGGGAAATCCAAATATAGGGCTCTTCATTAATACTGAAAGCACACAGAGCATTCATCAGTTATCATTGATGTCTAAAGTGCACACATTACACATGCATATTTTAAAGTCTGGAGGCACACTTGCTGTTTCTCAGAGGACCCAGACTGAGCACACGGTGCACAGTGCACTTCCCATCTCATCCTGATGTACAGGAAGATAAATAGGAAGAGAGACCTTACCCTTTGTCCTCTCTTTCTCCTCACCCTGAACACAAGTCTCCCTGAATACTGAACCTCATACTAGAAAGCACCAAAAAAGCACATCAAAAACAACTGGCTGTTCATTATATTGAGATTAATTAGTTTATCTGGGTAGCCTAATTACATACCTTGAAATATGAGCTTGGAAATTGCATTATTGCCATATACAAGAAACACAGTATTTAACATCCATCCCATTCTGCCTGATGGTTTTCTATTCTTTTCTAGATAGACATGACTATTCATAAATCAATTAAATTAAATCAGTGGCACATTCTCTGCTTTTAATGGTTTAGAAGGCAAACAACTTCAATGTCTGTGATTACATTTCTTTTAATGCAACAAACTTTGTCAGCTGTATCAAAACAGCTTTTCTGAGGCAATGCCATTCTCGCCCTCATCTCCAGATGAGTCTGGAAACACTCCTGTATTATATTATATTGTATTATACAGGGGGCACACGTGCAGAAGAAGAGAACATTGCTCAGTAAGGCAGATGAGCCCAGGAAATGGAAAGAACACATGCAACCCTACCCTTAGCAACACAGTACTATTCCAGAAAAGTTTTCTTTCTCTCCAGAAAATATTTTGCAACATAAGAACTGAGAGGAAAGCACCTATGGCAATAAACAGTAGTTTCTTAGTTCCCAAGGAAAATAAGTTCCTTTCTCCCGTAAACATCCATAACCCGCATTGATTAAAAATGTTTTGCTGAGCTTTTTTTTCTGGTTTCGTTTGTGGGTTTGTTTGGTTTTGTGTTTCTTCTACATCATCAGGAATAGTTGCTAAATCTCTTTATAAAGACATTCAATTTTTAAAGCCTTTTCTTTAAATGGCAAGTTTACAGATTTCCACTTCATGGCAAGATGGTCAATAAATATTTTAGAATGTATTGGAACAACGTTTTTTTCAGCAGATGAAATATCATCGTATATATCACCTGAGGTGTTAAGAGTGTCTGGTGTGAGAAGGAATGATCTTCTATCATGGAGACACTTACGAGGGGAGTGGCTATTTTAGATCTGATAGATTTGAATGGAAATGTCAAAGAGAAGTATCTAGATTAAAAGTGTTTGCAAGATGTTGGAGCTCAATATCCCGAGGCAGAAGAAAAGCCCAAACAAGATTAACAACATAAAAATAATACATTTCAAAAGACCAGAGTCAACAAACACCAAGAACCAGAGGAGAAAGCCTCTTGGGGTGTTGCTTTAAAGGATAAAGGATACAGAAGGGCTGGCAATTCCTGAAAGATATCATATCAAAGACATGAATGCAAACTATCTTAACATGAGGAAATATTAAAAGAAATTATAAAAAGCTGCGAGAGCTTCTGCAAGAGCTCTTTCAGGATCTAGAAAACCAAAAGCATTCTCTTTAAATTTTAAAGGGTAGTGCAACCATTTGACTAGCTAACCCTACATACTATAAATATATGGGAATTGTGCAAATGCTTGAGATAAAAAGAACCAAGAAGCAAAAAAAAAAAAAAATCCTCCTCACAACACCAATTTATTTAGTTTGCATGATTTGTCACTGCAGAAAGCAATTTGGTCATCCCTTGACTGAAGTTCCAGTGTCCAGAGCAGAAGATGGGAAAATTACCTTTGCTGTTGGGTGGGTGACAAACTCTGATGCTGAACAATCAGTACAAAAATGACAGAACCACTGCTCATGGGGATGTTGGTGAGGAATTGTGCAAAGTGAGAAGACAGTTTTTTTACTTGAACAAATGAAGCAATATCCAAAATATTTCAAGAGATTTGCAGAGTTGGGAGCCTATGTATGTCCTGTCTGAACTGACAGTCATTAAAAAAACAGGTACAACTTCTCCTTCTTATAAGTCAGAACAGTGACTTTCAACTTGATCTCATGGTTTTGCAGGAATGAACTGTGATTAAGTGTTTACTAACTATTGGTAATTTTGTGAATACAATTTACTTGTTCTGGCTTCAGGAATGCTCTCAGAGAGACCTTCTGGCAATTTGGAAACTTATGCAGTAATATTCACTATATTACTCTGAACAATCACAGAATCATAGAACAACCTGCATGACTTTTATAATAGGGCCCACTGTTAAACTAATGACTCTGACCAGTACAGATAAATTATATAAAATACATGTTATTTTACAGGGGGTTTGGTTTGGTTTGGTTTGGCTTGGTTTGGTTTGGTTTGGTTTGGTTTGGTTTGCAGGCAGCTGCTTCACTTCACAATGTCATTAAGATATCTGCCTGAAAAAGTGGGAAAAAACCCCCACTGGCCAGCCTCTTTAATGGTTGTTCAGACACAGAATAATTTCCAAATAAGAATTCTGTAGTTTTTCTTCTTACTCCTGTTTTTGTCTTTAGAGATGATGGATTGAGCAGTTAAGAGATGTCTGAAGCTTTAAGGCCATTTCTGTTTGATTTGCTATAGTAATAATTATTTTGCTTTTTTAATACCCTGCTATATTAGATCGTATTATCAGTTCATATAAGACATTAAATCAGCTTCTTCAGAGAAAAATAATAGAAATCTGAGTATCCTATTGAGCAAAGATCTTCTATTACTGTGTTATGTATTGTTTATCCCTTAGGAGTCAAATAGAAAATATAACCCGACAAAATAAGTCATAGGTGCTTTCCGTGTAATAAAAAGAAACCTCATCCTACAACAAGGAAGGTGCAAGTCAGGGGCCAGTGGGATTTAATGCATGCAGAAAGCATACAGCTACTCTATGGACAGCCAGGAAACAACCTATATTAATATGAGATCAATCTGACCCAAAAGGTGACTCCATCCGAGCTGAGGAGGGACTGCATATCAAACATCAGATCTAAACCAATCCTTGTACATTTTGATGGGCTGTCCTGAGGGCTGTTATTCTTGCTAGATTTTTCGTCCTTTCAAAGCAAAAGAAAAAAATAATAAAGATTTTATTACCTGCACAGATGGTAGATTTTGCTAATGTTATATCCAAATAATTTTCTTCTCTAAACTGTGCATCCATCTGAATTTTAATGCCTCAACCCACCTCAGTCACAGAACTTCTCAGCAACCAGAACAAATGAAGAGATGCTACGATATAGGTGCCGTAAAAGTCAAGTTGGAGGGGTGTGGAATCACAAATTTCTTGGTTTGCTATCGATCTCCAATCTACACCACATTTTTTAATGGCAACTGGAGAGATGGAATACAAGCTTGATTTTCAGCTGTGCATTTCATCTTTCTCAGAAAAATGTCCCTGGAAAATATTTGCACTTAGATGCTTGCCGGCGTGTTCAGTTACAGGGGTAGTGAGGATCCATTTTAAACCGTTTGAACGGCATATGCCAACTTCAGAAAGCTTTCAAAAGGCTCCAGACTCCGTGGCTTTCCCAGCAGCACCCACCGGGCAGCACCATCAACAGGAGTGAAATGAAAAGACAGACGATGGGAGCTGAGTGAAATGAAAAGACAGACGATGGGAGCTGAGCACTGGCAGCAGCCCAGAGCCTTGTCCTGAGCAGAGCCTGAAGGCAGATGCTGGCCAGCTCTGCCCCTGAGCACTGCTGCACCCAGCACTTCCCAGGAAATTTCACCCCTGTGCTCCAGACACGGAATGTTCTGGAAGGGAAAGAAAGTTTTGAGTTCTTGCTCGTTCGCTTGCATCTTTCTTACACTCTTTTTAAGCCTTCGTTTTTGTGGAGGGACTTCATCTAGTTATTTAATGATTGAAGCTTTTGCTCACAGGCCTTTAATAATAATCACAATAATTATTTTTTATCACGCTCATTCATACATGCCTCCTGCCAACATGCCTGAGGTGCTGCACAGACCCTGCAGAACACAGTACAAATTAAACATAACAAAAGAAAAGCCAATGAAATATTTAAAAAGCCACATATGATATTAACAAGACAAAGGCTGTTTTCAAACACGAGGATTTTCAACAAAATTGCTGTGAATACAGAGGGATTCCAGTGAGGTTCTTGCCACCAGCCCTATCAAATCCACTTAACTACAGCAGATGAAATGTTTGTTCATTTCCCTCTGGCTGGCATCTTCCAAGTACTTTTCTCATTTTATTTTAAAATATTTTGAGATTGCTTCTGTTTTGTATGCAACCCAGAAAATCTACCTTTTTTTGATAACAGACGAGCTACTATAATATGGTCATTTATGGCCATCATCTTTAAAGGAGCTAAACTGACAATGTGCCATATGAGAAAATATTATTACTGTGTTATACAGAAAGAGAACCAAGACAGAGAGGAGGTTAAGGCTACCAAGATCAAACAAAGCTTGTGATAGAAAAATGATTTGCACCCAAGTCTTCCAAGTGACAGCCTATCACCCCAAATAATCACTGAATCTTCAGCTGTCACCAACACACAAGAAATTGGGGGATGAAAATAAAATAAGGTAATCCCAAATCATGGAACAACAGCTGTCCATGAATGCATATAATACAGATGCCTCTCAAAGCATCCATAGCATGTGCAAATATAAGGATCAATTTGATAAAATCTAAAGTTTAAACTCTTTTGAATTTGCAATTAGAATACCTTTTTAATGTCCTATTTTTCTTGCATGATTCTTAACCTCTTGTCTGACAAGCTCTCCTAAACCTGAGTTTCAGAATATCTGTGCAGCTATTGAACTGCATGTAGTCTGCTTGTTAACAAGAAATGAAGCTGGAATGTGAGTCACTGCTAATTAAACTCATAATTACAAATGGAAGGTCAGACAGCAGATCCAAGAGCTGTTTGAAAATGTAATAAGACAAAAGAAAGTACAAACTCGCATGTAATAATTCTGCCTTACTTGGCAGACTGACCCATTAGAAGATTCCTCAGTACTGAAGGCAAATATTAGAATAATAAACGCAAATCATTTGCTTTTAAATGAGTTTGTGGAGGATTAGCACAGGCTCTAAACATTACCTAGATTTCTTATTAAAAACAAAAATTGAAAATTGATCATTTACAAAGTTAGATCATGGATCACAGCTCCCTAACCTGAGCTCTAAAGCTCTAAAGTACATTTTTATGCCTTCCCCTTTTATCCTGAACTGGATAACATCTCTCTCCTCTGCCCATAAGGGGCCAGGAAATCTGCTTGGTGTTTCACTGCTCTGTGAATCTCCACAAACACAGAAATGCTGAGATGACCACAACGTTGCCTGTGCTCCCCGGTTTGGAGGTGGGGCAGAGAGAAGATGAGAAGTTCAGGAGGTGATTTGGACAAAGGGATTAGAGCAGCAGCATTAAAAGATCAATGGGGAGCAGAAGTACCAACCTCTAGCGAGTGAAAAATTGAGGGCAGCCAAGGAAGGTACACCATATTTCCTGAGAGCTTTGATCTCCTGAGGGGATACAGGTTTTCATGCGGGTCTCAAACACCCCGTTTGGCCCCTTCCCACCCCTGTGTCACACCAGGATGAACGGAGGGCATGCAGGACACAAAACGAGCAAGGACGCACGTGCTGCCATGCCAGACCCCAAAGCCAGTGCCTTTTCCTGTTAGCACACTTGACATGAAGCCCTTGAGGTTTTGGGAAAATCCAAGGAGAGGAATAGTTTTTCTTTCGAAGTTAAGCACATTTCTTACTTGGGATCTAGGCACCTGGACAAAAAATCCTGTTTGGGATTTACAAAGTATCTGTCAGGAAACAAATACAGGGGGCAGATCAAAGCTGCATTCTGCCATGCCTCCTACTCTGGTATTTCACCTTTCAGTGAGCCACAGGCAGCCTCTGAAACTCACTGCAGGGTAGAATAGCCTTGTGAGACTTCCCAATGCCAGATTTAAAAAGCAAAAAAATGTATTCTCTTATCAGCAGGCTTTCATCTGACATGATAACTCTAAAAATCTGCCTTCCAACAGTTCAACTTTGCTTCAGTGAACCTCTCACCAAGCCCCTTCTAATAAATATTATTTATGATTTCTATGACACACTTGTTTTGCAGTGAAATTGTGGAGGCAGTGATCACTGGGTTGATTGACACCTAGTTATTCAATCAAACATACTTCTATTTCACTAGTCACAGACCACACATGCCAAATTTTATACTGAAACAACTTCTATTAGGCATTTTGGAGAGGGCTTGGGAAGAAAATCAGTCTTGTAATGAAAGTCTTAACTATGTTGCAGCTACTGCAGCACCATAATACTTATTTCTCTCCTGCTGGCAATTTGGAGGCAGCAGCACTGAACACCAGAGGACTTCTCTATAGAGGGAGAGATAACAGCACACATTTACTGAGAGGATGGGGGTTGTTTTCTCTTAACAATGGAAGTATACACAGATGGATTTGGTAGTTCTCAGCTGGGGAGCAAATATTCAGCTCTAGCTCAGTGTGCTTCTTTGGGTGGGAAAAATGGATTTCAGATAAGTATTCCTTTCTGGGTTTATGACAGACAGAATGCAGGCAAGCTGAGTGGCAGAGCTAGGCAGGCAAAACCAGCCACTGCACATCATAGGATGTGAAGCCAGTAAGTACTGGGAGCCAAGGCACAAGACCACGATTAATTCATGTAAGGCAGTTATTTACTTTCTCAGGAAAAGGTTTTGTTCTAAATCTGACAAATCGTATTATAAGCTGTTTTGCCGAAGGAGTGGGGACATGAAAATATATCCATCCGAGCTCAGAGATGGATGAAGGTTCAACAGAGTTTCCAGAGAATCTATTTCTTTACCCCACCTCCTCTCTCTAAAGGCACCCCAGGAATGGTTTGGGTGCCTAAGCTGCAGCATCCAGGTCCATTTTTGACATCTCAGGCAATACGAACAATCCACATTCTGGCTGACAACACCTGCGAGAAACCTCTGCCCTTACAGCCAAGTAGGTGGAACGCAGGCAGTGAAACTTCTGGCAACTTAAATTTCTTTTGGCATTTATGTTTTGGCACTTGAATAACTCTGCTGATGTTTTCAAACCAAAATAGAGTGTTTTCTTACTTCTACATCCTCATCTTGAATAAGGGGATGTGATAAAGGAACATGGGAAGTGGCAGCTACCATTAGGTATAGAAAGGTGTTTAATTACCGTTCTCCAGCTGCCACCTCTAACAGTGTGCCTGAGTTCCACACTTGTGAAACAATCCTGAGTAGTTCCTTCACTGAAACAACTTCTCTCCTCATCAACATTCTTAGCAATGTCCTTTCATTTTAATAAGAAGGGGAATTAAAACCCCCTGTCAATGTTGTAACAGCTCAGACCCAAAGGCCTCCTCTGAAAATTCATAGTTCTGCTCCTAAACCTCTTTTTTTGGAGATTCCTCACATAATTACACTCCAAATTTTGTCCTCCTCTGAACTTTGCTGAGTTTTGGAAAGTGCTGATTAGACCAAACAGAAAATTTCTTCTGCAATGAAAGAAATAGGACCTTCAGAACTTTTTAAGGATATCATTATTCAAGTTTTCTGGATAGCTATTTGTGTCCTGCTTTTCAAGAGTAATTTATTCACTGAGCTTAACCTTATTCCCAGTACATTCAGGCCTCACACATAGTTAGTTTTATTCTACATAGTTTCTCATCTTTTTTCCAGAAATTACTTGGAGTACTTATTTCTGTTACTGTTAAGACCCATTTATTATGGCCAAACTAACAGAAAGTGAATTCAAAACCAAAGTCTGTTATAGTTTTGGCCTGGTTTTTTACTATGATGATGATGCTATACCCACACAAAGAGTTACATTATCTGCAAGTACACACTGACAAGTTAAAATCGGAAATCCTGTTGAAGTCACGTTTAGAAGAAATGCACTTATGTCTTTCTGTGAAGAAACCAGAGAGAAGGAAAAAACGTTCTTATAAGTGCCAGTCTCACCTCAGTGACAATTCTTCTGTTTCAGAAAGTGAGCACCAACATTCAGTGCCAGTCTTCCCAGTGCAATCCCAAATGAGAGCAGCAGCTTAACTGTGTCACCCTCTAACACCTGAAATCCTTGGCACAGCACTTTCCAGGAGAGCCTGTGTTGCACTGCCACTGCTCTGCTCCATCCCACCCCATCAGACATGAGCTATCAGGCTCTAACCTTGTCAGCACTGGGTGTGAAAAGCCAATGACCCTCCCAGTACTCCATGCCAGTGTGAAGGTGGAAATTTTGTCTACGTTTTTTGAGAAAAAAAATGAAAACCTTTAGACTTTAAATTTGCTGGAAAAAAAAAAAAGTTACACACACACACAAATTGCAACCAAACAACCAGCAGGACATGAAAGACCTCTCTTCTGGAAAAATACAGAATTAAAGTGCCATTGTCCCCACCATCAAAACTACTTGGAGGCTGTTGGAGTGAAGGTGAAGAGGGGGAGAGGAGAGAAAAACAGCCACTGCAAATAAACAGAGTATTTTATTAGAGAGTTATCTCCTTCTTGCAAGAATGAGTGCTCAAATGGATAATACCATCCTGTGAAATCCAGGTTTCCAGCTTCGTGTTAAGAAGAGGCTCTTACCTTATGGGATTATCCATCCTTGATACTGTGAGAAATGCTGCTAAATTTGCTGTGTAGGAAGAGCACACGATAAGGGTGAAGAGCCACCAGCTCCCCATCACAATGCGCATCGCCACAGAATTGACAGTGGATTCACCCCCTGCAAGTAAACAGAGAAAAGGAGGGTCTCTCAGCAGCTTCCATTTACAATCACCCCGTGTGCCCTGTTACGTTAAACTTTGTTGGAGTTCCTCTCTGCTTCCCCTCCAGTCTGCCCTTTCACTGTGGGAAATGCACCACTTCTGTTAAGGCTGATAATTTGCACGTATTTTCTCCAGTCAACCTCTTGCCCTAGACAGTGTTCTAGAAAATCATCTTTCAAAAGATTTCCCTTGAGAATTATTGAGGATCAATCTAAAGAACATGAAAAATGTTTTAAATAAAGTTGAATGGTGAAGCACAACTAATATGCAGGAATTAAATCATTACAGTGCTCAGAATATTGTAATATTCTGTTTTCAATTGCCCTTTTAGAATTGGAAAAAAAGCCCCATAGAACTGCCTAATGGTTTGTGTGCTATCTTTGCTGTATTTAAATCTGCAAAGACTGAAGCATTAGTGTCATTATTTCTTACTATCAATAAGATTTCAAATCATGCAAAGATTTCTTTCCAGCAGCCTTCAAGCACAGTTATGCTTGAGCATTGTTGGAGACTAAACCTTACCATAGAGCTGGTTCTAGTTACTTCGGCATATGTTTGTGCTGTATTGTATCTTACTGCACTTAAACCCATCAGGGCTGCCACCTTAATGAGATGAGGGACCAAGTTTCATAGAAATAGGATGGGCTTTCCAGCTGAAGCTTTAGAAGCTTGAAATCACAATGAAAAAAAATGTAGAAAAAAGTTAACAGCTTACCCATATGTTAGCATTCAATAAAACCTGCCTTCTAAGAATACAACTAACATTATAGATATGGCACCAAAACTGTGTGGGCAGATTTTGTAAACAATTAGTTACAAAAGTAACTTTGTTAATGGCAGCAGTCCTCCTGAATTCAGTAGGATTAGTCCTATGCTTAGAGATTCCTGAGTGTAAAGTTAGTTACATACTCAGTTCAAAGAACCGAGAGATGAACTGTCTCACATGCATTCAAAAACATTTCTATTTCTATTTCTATTTCTATTTCTATTTCTGTTTCTGTTTCTAAATTAAATTTAAACAATTAAAAAGGTGCTAGTTTCAGAGCTGGAGAAGAGCTGCAATTCTGCACTAAGCAGCTCTGTAGATTATTTCTAATGTAACAATTTTCCCAAAGAGGAAAAGCCTGCTAATGCTTTTTCTGGATTTACTGAGAGAAAAGGCATGAAAAAACCCCATAAACCCCCAAACTTGCCTACCTTTCCCAGTTTTGATCAGCTGGGCTAATAGAACACATTACCTCCCCACATGGGCCTTCTCTTTCATCTTTAGCCCATTCTGGGCAGGACTGAGCTGTCCTGACGCGCTCGCCTACCCCGGTCAGAGCCGTCTGGAGGCCGTCAGCGGCGCTGGGGCGAGGGTGCGTACCTTGCTGCACAAAGGCCCCGTACACGACCCAGATGGCGCTGTGCAGGGTGGAGGACACCGAGGGGCTCGGCTGGGCCACGCTCTGCGCCCTCACGGCCTGGATCCGGTTCAGCACAAAGATCAGCACCCCGACAATCGGGATGGCGGCCGCAATGCAGGCCCACACCGCGAAGTCGAAAGGAGCGAAGAGAGAGAAGATGTTGATTTTCTCCTCGGGCTTTTTGATTAAGATCCCCACAGAATAGTCCATGTAGCGCTTGCTGAAGTCCACCACGCTCTCCCGTTCGGGTGTTATGGTGATGGCTGAGATGGCCAGGTCTGCTCTCTGCAAGGCAAGCACAACATATCTCATCGCTCCCTGCCACCAGGAGTTTGGCCAGGGTGAGCCTTAAGGAGGAGAAGCTTTTTAAGAACCAAGTGACTCCATGCATTTCTTTCTATAACTTAAAGCATTCAGATGCATTTATATAAATTGTCTAAAAATAAAACCAGAATCCGTTTTCACCATGTAAACATTAGTTAATTGCACCGGTCTAAAGAAGAGTAATGAAATATAACTTTCCGTTCAAGGTACTCTTGAACAGAAAACATGACCTTGACTCCTTCCTGGAAGAAGGGCAGCTTATTTAACCTTTATCCCTCCTTGTTTTCCAAAGGAGGCCTAAAACTCCAAACCATATTAACCCAGTGCACTGTAAGCAATAAAGAAACACCATTTACTTAGCTTGTGTATTCGATAGCAGGGTGGGAAGAGCTAATGTTTGTTTTTCTCCCTGCAGAATTGCCAACTTTCCATATTCATGAAGAGATTTCATACGACAACTGGGGAGAAGATTTTGTTTGTTTTTTAAAATGAATAAAGTGATGGGAAAAGCTCGTAACAGGAAGAATGCACAAAGGCAACTTTGTTTCTGAAACTGCTTTGACTTCAATATTTAAAACAAGTAGGTTTTGCATGTGGATAATCCTTAAAGAGTATGCACACTTGATGGAGGGTAAGATAGAATTTAATAAATAAGATTCCAAAAGCTTTTGAAGAGCTTCAATTAGATTTTCAATATTTTCTGTCTTAATCAAAAGAATTCTCTTCAAAAAAAAGCAGAATATACATTCTGTTTCCTATCTGTAATTATGTTGGGAATGTAAAGCAAATATTAGACGAGGGAGGCTTGCTTTGAAACACTTTGGAGTCTGTGGAACAAATGGTAGCAGAAATACCATTTTAAAAATACCATAATAGATACTTTATTGCTTCAAAGAAAGCAATTTCCAAAGAAATTTAACAGGAGTTCTTACCTTATTTTTAAATCAATGCAATTCAAACAGTTTATGTCAATGCAAAATAAGTTAAAAATTCTTTATGTTCCCCAGCACCAACCAAGAACATCCCATTATCACACACATGTTTGCTATTGCTTTAATTGCTTCTATTTCTTCCTAAACATCTCCTTACAGATACTGAGCCGCCTACTGATGAGATAATGAGAAAGCTTTCACATTCAGTAATAACTCCACTGCAGAAGAGTAACCTTTTCCACAAAACGCAGCCACAAGGAATATTAATTCCTTTGATTCTTCTTCTTGATTAATGCTTGTCCCATGTCAGGTTGCAAGAACATGAACAAAATACACTCATTTAATTCTCTGGGAGAGTCTAACTTACAAACTCTATGCATTTACTTAAATGGAGTTCAATTAATTTACTCCTGGATTTGCAATACTGTAATTAAGAAATTTGGTCTGCTCTGTTTTAAACTAATGAATAATCTTGAGATCAGTTTTAATTCTGATCCCCTGTTACTAGGGCTACTTTTCCTGTTTGGGAGTCAAACTCATTATCACTACTCATTGATCATTATCAAACACATTGTCACAGAATGACAGAAATAAAGTCCCATCTACAAAAAAGTTTCAAAGACACAACGACAAAAACCAAAATACTAGCAGTTAATATTTTAAGGAGAATACCTTATTTTTTCTCTATTGTATATAGTCACTCCCTCACACAAATGTATGTGATTTTTATTCTTATAGCAATGTAAACACACAGATTTATACCAATATAATTTATGTTGAGAGCAGCTGGGAGCAAATAAAACAAGAGACTCCCTAGCTCCTATCCTGTATACAGGGTCTTAAATTGCAGTTTATATCACACTCAAACCATCCATAGCTCAGAAGCATTCTGCATTGGTGACTTCATCCTAATTTATTCTCTTGCAAATTTTTTAAATGCAACTTCTTCTTTATGTACCTTGTTAATGAGTTCTCCAATCATGCCATTCCAGGAGCTGTTTTGGAGCTGGTGTCCATATTTGCCATCAGGAGCTTGATATATCTCATACTTGAAGCCCAGATTCTTGGCCAGTGCATCCAGAACATCAATGGAAAATCCTTTATATCGTTTTGGCTGCCCAAGGATGTTCTCTGCCACCATCACAAAAGGTTCTTCCTGAGAATAAAACAGTATCTTAACTGACACTTGAAACAAGATTTTTAGTTTGCTTCTCTGAGCAAAGGGGTGTTTTCTGAGTTAATTCTGGAAAACTTGGCACAGATTTTGAGACACTCATAACCTTCTGAGGCAAAAATTGTAGGTCATGTGAAATACTGTGAAGCTTCCCAACCAGACACCACTGCCTCAGTACTTGAGCCCTATCCATAGCCCTGGTTTTTCCATAGTTCTTGAGAAGAGGCAAAGACTCCAGAAGAAATTCAACCCCAGATTTAGAAAGCCATAATTTACATACAAGGCCTAATCTTTTATCGAGGAGACATACTGAAACACGAGTGAAAACCACTGCAATTTTGTGAACATTTAAAATTTTGAAAATTCAGAGAATAACCTTCATGGGTGCTGGTTTCTGGAGTATTTTAATTTCAGAAGTCTGTTTTGGGACCAAGGAAATGCAGCATTTTGTGGTATGTTTTGTGGTGGGGATGGGTGTCCTGCTGTCCTGCAGGGCAATCCCAGTGATGCTGGTGGCATGGCCACTGCAGTTGGCTGCCTTTGTAGCCTGCTTCTGTCACAGATCACCTCTCACACCAGCTACAGCATAAATTGAGGAAAGAAAACTGGGGCCTGGTGGAAGTGCCTTAATGATCTTATGTGGTATTGCCTTATTTGTACCATGATTCAGAAAAAGAGAATTAAAAACAAAAAAAGGACATCATATTCTGCAATCTGCAGACTACAATATCTTAGCCAGGAATGCATTCAAGCCCTGATTTGCCCCTAATGTAGCCCTTGGCTGACAGGAGCTCTTTAGCACTCCAGAGTCTAACAGACAGTAGTCACAAAAGCGTAATGATTTTTTTGGAAAGATGACACCTTTCTAAAAGATATAGTTTATCTCAATGGGAATTTATGAGCTTGATACAGGAAACACTTGATTAAATTTTAGAGCCTGCAGTGTACAAGAGCCAAGATTAGATTATCATAATTGGCCCATCTGATCTTAAAATCCATGAAATGCTGAAAACTGCCTATCCAAGCTGGAGCATGGTATCTGGAATGCACCCCTGTGCACTCAGGCCCTGTGTTGGTTCTATGCCTGGTAGGAATTACAATGCAGAAAAACAGCATAAGCAAACAAACAAATGTTCTGTATCACTGATGGTGCACAGCTTCACATAAAATAATAAAGGGCCATCATCTATCTTCCTTGCTTATATAACTGATCATCCAAAAATACAGAACTGAAAATGATAGGGGAAAAAACTGCGGGAAGTGCCCAAAATATTCAGTCAGATCCTTTTTATTTTGAGCATTCTGTTTCCTGAACTCAGAAGGGATCATACCAAGACAGTCACCACTTTGAGTGTCACTCCCTGTAAGTCGTTGCCCAGCCGTCGCTCCTGGAGGCTGCCGTTCAGTCCTTTCTCAGAGTCCCACGTCGCCAGCTGGAACAGAAAGTACAGAGAGTCTGAAGCACTGCCAGGCAGGAATCTTTCAGCATTTACAAAATGTTTAACAGCAGCTTGACCGAATCCGGAGCTGATACAGAGGGCTTGATATGTGTGCAGCTTTTTTCACCGTAGAATCAGAATTAGTGCAATTCAGAGGACAGACTTAAACAAGCACCTTGCCTGAATGCATTTTCACTGATGCGTGCAATATAAATGTTCTATTATCTGCAGTATTTGTCACATTATTTCACTCAGTTCACTCTGACATTACATGTCTCTTCAGTAAGTTTATACTCCCTGAGACTCCTCAGGATTACCTGTGGTTGCACTATCCCAGATTTCCCTCTCTGCTCAGATCCCTGTCTATTTTAAAATAATTCCCTTTGTTTATCAAAGACCAACCTTCTTTCCACAGTGTTTTAGCTCACCTACACCCATAAATTCTTGACACAGGTTCTACGGTGTCAAACTGTCTCAACACGTAGTTTCATCAGCTCCTATCTTCTTTCTTGCCCTACTTCTACCTCATCTCTGAAACAGTAGCAGCCTCTTGAGCTCCCAGGCTCCTGATGAACAAGTATCTCATATATACCACTACCAGATGCACCCCGATGCATGTTTTCAGGATATCTCCCTGGAACACTACATCAAAATACTTTATTTTTCAATTAAATGTATCGTTTTAAAAATCAAATTTACTGCATTTTCTGAAGAGAAATACAGTCCAATTCAATAGCACAAGTTCAATAGAAAAGTCAATCTTAAGTGACCTTTGCATTATTCAAACTAAATATGTTCCTGAGCAGCAGCAGCAGCAATCAGACACTCTTCTTGCCTTCAAACAGAATGCACTATGTCATTTTGTTCAGAAGAGACATAAATAGTATGAAGTAAAAACTGTTTTCTTTTTTTTTCCCCAGCTCTACTCTTAAACACCAATACTATGCTCACATATTTGGAAGCAGTGTTGTTAGCTGAAGGCATGCCCTGTAGAAATTAAACACAGTCCAAGATCTGTGAAATATGGATTCCTCCTGCCAGAAGCTAATTTTCATGTAACAAGTCAAAATCTTCTTGGAAAGAACTTATTTCACTGAAAATGCCCATGGGTAGATGTCTTACATGATTTATTTCTATTACTTCAGTTTTATCCTAAAGCCCCACAAATCAAATCAACAAATAAAATGTGATGGAAGAGATCTGTATAGTTTTATTTTTATTTTGTTGCACTAAACTGATAAACAGGGAACTAGAAAAGAACAAGACACTCAGTGAATATTCAATAACTATCACAAATGATGAAAATTATTCCACAGTCACTAAACCTTGAAAGCTAAGAGGCAGGAGAGGAAAGACTTAAGGTACACCTCCTTTTATCCAGATGACCTGGAGGATGGAGGAGGAGAATAAATGAATGAATGAATAATATTCAGCTTTCTAATGACACTCCTGGAAGCTAAAATATCTCAGACTGAAGACTCTCCTCCTGTGATGGCAGTTTGGAGTGACAGAGAAGCGTCTGCACATCCAGTGTCTGCAGCAACACAGGCAGATAAATACCTGTAGCCATGGGATCTTTTGCATTTGAATTTAGATGCTTGCTCTGAAATATTTCCAGATGTTCCATAGCCCCTGCTGCTGCCAAACCAAATGGACAGATCTTTCCTTTCACATAAATTAGCATGGTTCAACAGAATTCAAAGATCAGTGTAGGTGTGTGTGGTATCTGTTGTGTCTCAAATCTGTAAAGAAAGCTTACTGTTTAGGCCTTCTTCCCTTGTCCTAGGCATATGATCAAGATTTTTGCCAAAATGGCTTGCAAAATCTACAGGTGATGATTAAACAGTCATTAAAAAATGGGAAATGTAACACATTCATGTTATTACTTCACCACTGCTGGACTGACATTTCAATTCCTTCTCCCACACATGCACCGTTCAAAATCTGATTTCATATAAGGGCCTTAGACTTCTTGAATACCCTATGTTTCACATTCTGAACTACCTGAAAGGGTTGCAAAAAATACTGGAGATAAGACAGTGCAAACCCATAAATTTACCCTTTTTTTTTTTTTTTTAAAAGAGGCAGGCAAAGATTCTTCTTTCATGCAGCAGGGGTAAGTGCAAGGAGAAGGAGCATATTTTGCTTCAGAACAGCACTCCAGAGTGTTCTCTATGGAGGCACAAACTTTTCAGTCTCTTAAAAACAAACTATACAGATAAAAATCGTAGATGGAACATAAGGGAAACCATTTCCAGAAGGGATTTTCCCTGTGCATCCTTGTGCTTTGGAACACTTCATTTGTTAAGAATTGTGCCAATTTTATCTTCCATTTCTTGCAGACAGAATTTTGTTTATGGGACTGATGTATTTACAGATATGTATATCAATTTGTGACAGCAGACCTGTCAAGATTAGTGCCTGAGAAACTAATTTCCAGCATGGTTACACACCATGAGTAATGGTGTTAAGGCCATTAGAGTTTCATTCGTTCTAGAAATATGTACAAATTTCCTACCAGAAGTCTAGAGCCAAAGGTTACAGCACAGCCATCAGCTGACAGGAGATAAAGGGCTTTTAGATCTGATTATGAGAAACAACTGCTTGCAGGATGTGTTTTAAAAAAAAAAAAAATCAATGGTCTCTGGAACATGTATTTAATGGCAGTCTGGGTGGGATTTTTTTTTGATTCTCAAGTTACCTGGTTATGTGAGTTCAAGTTTTGAAATCAGCTACTTTATGAAATATTTTCAACTTAAAGCTTCCGAGCTTCTCTTTCTGAAACAGCCCTGTTGCTGGGAATCCTCTAGTTCTAGCCATACAGCAGAAGCTAAATTATCCAGTAAAGACTACCCAGAGGAAACAAATGTGGAATTTAGACAAAAAGGTAATTTGTTGGAAAATTCTGACTCCAAACATGCTTCCAATTTCTGTCAATATTTACTGCATTTCCAACTAGAACTGCAAGGAAAGGTTTGGAGAGAGAAAATCACAATTTTAACATTGTTTTCACCCTCCACAAAGCAATGCAGGATGAAACAAAGACACTTACTCAAAATACAAGCAAAACAAATGTCTGTGACAGGCTCAACCAAATGGAGATGCAAATTATCCCAAACTGCTAGTAAATTCAGTTGAAAACAGACATTAGCAAATAAAGTGTTTAATGTTTCTATCACAGTACTGAATGTGATTATCTACACTATTTTAGGTTATGATGCAGTAATTACTGTCCAAATAATGCATGTCACTGCTATCTAACACCATTTTAACTATGACACCATCCTAAACATGATCTACTTTTTAGGAAAAACATGATTTACACAAGAAATTAAAAGAGATAATTTTCAGCAAATGTATATTAATGTTTGAAATGGTTACAATCTATCTAGAGTATACATCTTCTATTTTACCAAAACCCAAAAACTTTGATCGGGCTACTTCTGTGGAGCTAAGGTTACACTATCCAAAGAAAGCAAATTTGGGAACCCCTGACTTGAAATCTGAAAAACTTCTAAGAGAGAGGAAAGTGAAAAGAGTGCAAGGCAGGCAGTTCTAACACCATGAGACAAAGACACCCATATCAACCAGAGCATATTTTCTGTGAATACAAAAGCTGTTCTGTCCATGGAGTTAAATATATTAATCATGCCACTCACAGTCTAAAAATGCTTTTAGATTAAAGTTGGACTCAGACAGATCTCAGTTCAACGACAACTTGTTTCTTAACCTCGAAGTCGACAGAGTTTGTGTCAAGTATGATGTCCTTGTATCATGTACGTGTATTTTACATGTTGGTGCCTCATTCCTTTTGCAAGCCTTGCAATACGGCTAAAAGCAGATTTTAAGTGAACATGATTAATAAAACAACACATAAACAAGAAAATTAATGTTTACAGGAAACAAATATGAAATAAGGGAGTGGGCCATGAAATAAATGGAGTAAATTAGACACTCCTCTGTTGCAGTGCTAAGGAATAAAAGGAACTTCATTTAAATGCTAAAACAAATTTAAGTCCCCAATTCCTTTTCAAATGCAGTACAACAGTAATCTACAGAATTTGCTGCCATTCACAACAAGGTAGCAATAGGACTCAGAGTTTGATTTAGTAGTAGCAGTAGTAGTAGTTAAAACCTCTTCGTATCTGTCTAACCCACAGTATATAAAAGAGGATTTGGAAAATGAAAAGGTATTAAATCTCTTACTTGCAAGCAAATCCAAACACTGATACAAATTGTTTCCAACAGAGCTACATAATTATTAGGAATATTCTAACATTTCTACTGTAAAACATAAGCTTATAGCCAATATAAGGATAAGATACTGGACAAGATCACCAGATGAACTGATTTAAGATACATTCTGTGGTCCAGCGTAACTCAGCCCTGTTTGCAGTAAAATACCTGCAAGTCGTCTACATCCAGATATTCTATTCTGATATTTTGCATTTGTTTGTATTAAAATTACGATTTTGCTTCCAAGTATTTTCTATGTGATTGGAATACCTGTGCACCCATAGCCACACTCCAAACATGTTAAAACTATGAAGCAGAGGATTGAGAACCAAGTCTCAAATATTACATGAACTCCCAGTCATTTGGGTGAAAATTTTATGCCATCCTGTTCAATGCTCAAGAGGCTCAGTTTGCCATTAAGCAGAACCATAAGGATTGCATATATTTGACAAAAGGTCAGAGAAGGACAGGGAGATCATTGAAAGCTGCATAAAGTTACAAAAATGGAGGAGAGGGAGGGGCTGCCTCATCACTGCTGCTTCTACAAGGGGACCCTGGTTTTGTGTGCAGGACAGTGAAGGACATAGATGGCTGTTGATGCTTTAATGGGTCTGAAAGAATGCAAGATCTTCAGGGAGAAGAATGCCAATTTTTCCCATTGTAGTGCAAATTTTTTTTCAAATTTATGGTTCTATATCAATGATAATAAAATTTCTCTGGAGAACCACAGGAAAATGGCATGAGGCAGTAAGACCTAAAAATTACCAAGTTATTCTGGAAAAACTTGACTGCTTTTTCAATAGTACTGCAGTTTTTCAGTACATAGGTGGCTGAACTAAAGAGGACAATATGCTTGTATCTGAATTTTAGTGTGATTTCATATGAGGTCCTATGAACCCTCACCTAGGGCAATTTGTTTCCTGAATAAGGACAATATCACATGATTTACACATTATCTTCCATGGAACAATGAAGAATGATGTATCAAGATGAGGAGAAAAGTTCTGAATAGCTTAGAGCAAGTTGATATTAAGATCTTGACTTAATAGCTTTTTTACTGTTTTGGAACAGAAAATAGGAAATTACTAATATTAAAATGTCTAAGATACAAAGATATTTCAAAACTGGGAAGTGCTGAAAATATATCAAACTAGTACAGTGAGAAAAAGAAATGGGAGTGGTAAGAACTCTGACATGAAACAATAATATGCATCTTGCGTAAGTAGAAGTGAATACTTATGGAACAGAAAAATGGGAAATAGAGATACTTCAACTGAAAAAACAAACACACAAACTAATGAACAAGTTGTGAGGGGTGAAAATGAGATGCAAATGATGATGAGCTTGTAAAACAGTACTGCTGCAAAAGTACCAGCGTGGTCCTGGACTCCACATCTCATGGCACAGGCTGAACAGAGCAGCCACAACTCAGCTGAGAAGAATGTACAGTCTTAACACGACGTTAAGCATCTGTCTAACTAGAGTTAGGCTGGAAGAATATCAAGGGAGAACAGGACAACTGCTACTCTGGTAGAGGATTCAGTTCACACAAAAAGAATAAAAGATGAAACCGAATATTTAAGACAATGATAACTAAGAAATGGGAAAATTAGGAACAAAACTAGATATAAGGCAACAGAACTATTGCTGCAAACTTCTTGTCATCTACAGAGACCGTTTCACATTAAATACAAATTGTTTCCTAGAAACATTTATTCATTCTCAATGCAGACTGTTAAATGAGGAACAGATAAAAAGGCAGGGATTTTTTAAGTACTTCTGAGCCAAACAATTTTTCATGGGAAAGGCTGGACACATCCAGGATATGAGGAAGTACATATATAAAGGAAATCAAACAACACTCTGGTGGTTCTTGGATTCACCAGAGATATCAGATTCAAACAATTGTTTCACATAACGCTGGATCCCAGCCAAAGGTGATTAGGATGGTTTTGTCCTATGTGGAAGAATTTCATTCAAGTCCCTAGAGTGCAAGGTTTAACCTGTGATCTCCTCAGTTTGCCATTTCTCAGGCGAGTGGATTGATTGTCATCTTTAAGGCTGGTATAGGGGCATATTAGGCACAAGTTTAAAGGTATTGGCATGGTCTTTTCAAAGAATGTCATAATTCCTGAACACTTGAAAACCTCAGCTACTTTCATCTCCAAAAGAAAAATCCATTCCTCGCTGCTGAAACAAAGCCATTCCTAGAACTCTGCCAGGGAGAATTCCATCAAAAGTGCACAGGAGCAATTTGAGGTTCCAGCCTACAACCGTTACCTTTGCGAGCCTACATAACACCACTGAGTCCTGAGAGCCACACTTATATAAAGTTAATTGAGCATAGACCTAGAATAGAAAATAGAGAAAGTTCAAGAACGCTGAAGGAGGGATTTGAGTAGGAAAGAGCAATTGACCTGAACTGACATATCTAAGGAAACAGACATACACCACTGCTCGCCTGAGCAGCCAGCGAGACAAATGGCAAATGTCTAGGACTAGGATGCCACACGAAGTCTGTCCTTGAAGCAGCATAATGCCCTTCAAACCATGTGAGGGAATGGGCTCTCAATTAACAGAGAAAAGCAGCACTAACGGAGTCGCCACTGCGTAGATGGTTCCACGAAACTCTGATTTAGAATTTAAGAAAATACATCTCCAATTGTGCCAACAAAATGTACTTTGGCAAGAAGCTGCATAGTAATAAGTGGAGAATTTACACAAGTTGGAATAAAAATTTCAAATTAATTCAAACAGCTAAAAACCAATGCAAAATGCTAAAAATTACACTGCATTGGAACAAAGTGCAAATTAGTATCAGAAGCATATTTTTGCAGTTTAAGATCAATTACAGTATTTAACTGCTATTATCTAGAGAATAACTAGAGTCTATGATACAGAGTCTCTCTCCCCATGTCATTTACAATACATAATAAATAAGGAAAACCTAGAGGGGAAAAACTACATTAGCTAACCCAAAACTGTGCAGATAGTTTAGGAGGACAGAGGCTTTGGTAGAGCTATTTCAGCATTAATATTCTCATTCTCTAGAAGCCTGTGTATTTATTCAGGTCTTGCTCTACAAATTCTGCCATTCACTGCAGCTATCACTTTCAACCGTACCTATCATAACTCAGCAGTATCTTGCTCCACTATTTTTATGGTCCTTCATTGCAGAGAATATCAAATATTTTGATGTGAGAGGAAATGTTTTCCCTTATGTTTTTCATTAGCCAAAGATCAATTCAATTAAATGTAATGACCATACTGTTAAAAGCCAACTATTTTACATATAATAGAGCTCTACAACATAAATGAAGATTAGACACATTAAGCCTCATACTACTAATATTAAGGAAGTCAAGGTATTCTCATGTACTGCTTTCTGCAGAATCGTGACTGAGGAGTTTCATGCAGAATTGAAGCAATAGTTTTCTGTAACCTTATAGTTTTTATTAACACAGTGTCAGACTTCTTATGCCTCTTGGGAATAGATCAGCATGATATACTTTATATTGCCTATACATCACATTTAATATTATGTTGAAGGACATAAATTATGAGAATTATCTTTTTTACTGAAATAAGAAACCGCTCCATTATGTGGCGGAATGAGACATTATTTTGCTAGCAGGTAATGAAGGAGCATTCATACCAATTCAGGGTTGCTCCTCTTTCTATATTGTGATAGCTGGTGAACATCTCTGACCTCTTATGCAACACAGAAAAACACCTGTGTTCTGCTGTGCTGAGCCTGGGCAACGCATGGCTGGGGCAGCAAATCCACACTAGGCAGAAAAAGGAGCATGAAAGGACATGACAAGATAAATGTATTCGGTAATTCATTATATAAAAGTATAAATAGGCCATCTTCAGCTCTGCTAGAATAAATTGCTTCAATTAATACTAGTCTTTGAAGGAGCAGTGACTGCAACATGCTGATGTTATTAGTGCAGCAACACAGGCACTGAGAAAGATGTAGTACTAAATGAAGCAATCATGAGAGTGATGAAAACAATATGAACAAGAATCTTATCCTCTGATGGCTTCTTTATGAAGTGCAGGGAAGTATTACTCTGTCCCCAAATTTTTGTATTTCATTTCCTTGACATAAAATCAAAATGTGGCAAAGAAGGTGTTGAAAATAAATTGGAGGTATTTTCTACTAGATTCTCACAGGCTTCTCTCTTGAAAAGCAGGCAGGAAACTTACCCCAGTCCATCCGCAGTTTTGCCACTTTCCAAGGCTTTATGTGCCATCATGTAGAAATGCTGTTGTTGAATCAGATGGCAGCATTGCTATGGCAAAAGATGTGAGTGCAGCACCACAATTCTTTTAAGGGTCAAATAAATTAACTGTGAGTACCCAAGATACTGCTGAATCAGGCACTTCCAGGGGCATTGTAAATTACCCTTTGATATGAACAACCAGGTCTCCAAGCATAAAATTAAAACTGATAAGTAATTATAAAAATTAGACCAATCCAAGTATAAAGTCCTCAATAGCTGTCCCAAGTTACTGGCTAAAAAAAACATTGCCACGGGGTTACCTATTTGAAAGACAAACAAGCCCCTCTTCTTTTTTCTGCAGCTGAAAAGACATAGTCATTGTCCAGTGAGATCCAACATGTCCTGGATTCCAAGGATACTCTGAAAGCTTTGGCCAGTTACTGAAAATCAGGTAGCTCAAGAGTAGCTGCTTGTGGACAAAACGGAACTAATTCCCTTTACCACTGCTCATCATGTGTAGGTAAAATGGAAGCAAATCCATTTCACACAGAGAACAGATTGTTTTCAAAGCTTCCAAATGCTTTTTTGTGGCCAATTAATAGCTTTTGAGAGCAGAACTATCCTTGTTATTTATGCAATAGTGAACTCAGCAGACTGTTTGTAAACAAAAGAGTCATCATGGAGAAGTTGGATCTAACAACAAATACAAATTCATGTTGATTTCCTATAGGTTCTTGTCCTGCTCTACACAGTGTAACAACCAAATAACTCCCTGTTGTGCTGTTCTAAGAATCTTACTGGGGAGGGAGAGCAAGAGAGGCTTGTGCAGCTGGACAGCTGTCAGGATCTATTTTTTCCAGTCCTTCTACGCGAGAGCTCTGCACATAGGAATTAACCGGCACACTACAATGGGCTGTGTAAAAACTAATACTGTTTTTGCAATTCCTCTACTGGATTTCTTGGCTATTACCTGAGCTGAATGCTTTTGATGTCTCACATTCAAGAAACCCATCCATGTTTCTACAGTTCTAACAACAGAACGTTTCCTAGCCTGGCCCCTGAGGCACAGACCACCGTGTGATTTCACCAGCTGGGATTTTCACCTTCTGAAGCTTGGCCAGCGTGAATTCCCTTTCTGATTCTGGTTAAAGGCACTGAGTCATTTCAGAATGAAAGCAAAGTTCAGCCCACTCTTTGGTATCACCTATGAAGCTAGTTCCTAATCCTGTATTGAAAACTGCTCTTCTCTCAAGCTCCAGACATTTTGAAAAGCTCCACAACATCAAGAGTAATTTTTTGTAAAAATTTATTTCAAAAATAAGTACTGGCATTATCTAATTACGTCATGTATTTTGGTGGCCTTGATAAAACAAGGACAGTGTTCTAGAGAAAAAGATAGCCTCTTGGCATTTTAGTTCAAAAGGCAGGGATTCATAAATGTCATTAATAAACCAAATTCAAAACTTAAACACAAAGTGGTCAAAATCTTAGATGAAATGTTGATACTTAAAAATTATAATTAAAAAACCCCAATAATATTTTATCAGAATTGCTGTTAAGATAAGTCAATACTCTCTCTCAACATCAGTAATAACCCTAAGTGCCAAAGCTTCCCTGCTAAAGCTTTTAAGTGAATTTTGACCAGCTCTGGTCATCAGCACTGGAATCTACACACACATCTATGGAATACTGAAAACTCTTGAAATAAATTTAAAAGTTCCATTTTTACTGAACTTTCCCTTATTTTGATCTTTAAAATAAGACTTCATCTTTATCCTTGCTTCTCACAGAAAGTGACACAAAACGGCTTCAACAATTTGCAGATACTTTTTTCCTCTACAACAAAAGCCACTGAGTAAAAAACCCATAACTTGGTGTTTGGTAATGGATAATTGCCTCTCCAAGAAACAGAAGAACTGTAGATAGTATTAAGGAAAACATGAATTTTCTTCTCCATAATGATAGGCATTTAATGGTTTTAATTAACAACAAGCTATACTGAGACAGATTTCAAAAATATATTTATCCCTTGGGCTTTGTTACATACATAGAACAGGTTTTTTAAGGCAAATAAAATCAGCTTGCTCACAAAGCCAATTAGCAGAGAATATACAAACACCAGATCCGCAGATATTATAGTTTATATAAACTATGTACCAGTTGCTAAGTATTCACAAGGAATATAACAATACACTTAGCTCATCTTTGCACAGTCTTCATGCAGCAACTGTGGTAAGCATGAAAAATACTGTTCCATGTTACTGTTTACAATCCTTTTGCTTGCATCCTATTGCCCTGCTTCATTTTTCCCTGCTTTAAAGCAACATTCAGGAGAATTTTTAGCTTAAAAAAAGCTTTAAAAAAAAATACTGGACAATGAGAACTTCTGAGCAATTTTGCACAGTGATAGACAGTGGACATAGGGTATATAAGAAAGATTACAGTAATAAATATTTTTTTCCAGCTCTACATACCAGCAAAACTCCATCACTAGAAAGGATGTAGTAATTTCAGCAAAGTAGTCAAAGGTAAGAAATAAAAGCAGGTAAGAAATACAGCTTGTACTATGTGTAATGCTTAAAGGCTCTCCTTTAAGACTCCTTATTGCAGCTTTAAAAATAACCACTGATCTCCAGGAAGCTTTATTAGAGTGCCCTACATCATTTGTTTAGGAGGATTCAATAATTTAGTAGGTTTATGTAATTACTACAGAGCTTATTTAATATTGCACCTGATGCGTTGTTGTTTTCCAAGTCTTGAGAAAAGCTTCTAGAAAGGTCAAAGCTGATCAAATTAGAAAACAAGACATGATTTATGCGTGGTCCAAACTTCTCAGTGGAGGGAGAGAAACGCATAGAGGGCCACAGACAAGCAGCAGAACTCTGCTGAGGGAAAGGCAGCAGCTCTCTGGGAATGACCCAGTGGTCAGACCTCGTTTGAAGATCACCCTACCTTAAAACATTACAAGATTTATTCCTGCACTCTAAATGGCTCTTGGTCACGGCAGGGCAGCTGGTTTTTCAAAAATGAACAGCAGAGCATTTGTACACAGAATGACGGCTAAAATGGGCAATGCCCTCAGAGAAATATGGATGCAGAAATATGGCAAAGAATTACCACAAACATATCTGAGGAGGAAAAAAACCACACACGTTACATTCATTAAATCCCTTTCTTACTGCCTTAACCTGATATTCTTTCCGTTGCTATGGTGATTGTTATCCAGACATTTATACATTTAAAGAAAAAATCAGTATTCCCTCATGAAATTCAAAGTGTTAGAAATATCTCCTTAATGCAATATAAAGACTATTTCCTCAGTGGACCCATCAGGCATTCATTTTCCTAAGGTCTTCCGAGTCCATTTAAACTTCTCTCTTCCACACATTGTGTGGCAATGAATTTCAAAATATAAGCAAGGCAGTCTCTGAAAATGTACTTCCTCTTATAGGTTGTAAGCTGCCTACCAGTTCATTTTATTAAGTATCATCTAGGTTTCCATTATGAGAAAAAATGAATAATTGTTCCCATTTCGTCTTTTAATCTCTTTATTTCCTAAGCACCTAGACACACTCCCTCCTTTTGTCTGCTTACTGAGCCGAAAAATTGTGGCCTGTATGTCTCTTCATATAGAAGCAATCTGATATCTCTAGTCACCCTTTTCCCTCTTACATCTTTTCTAGTGCTTCCAGATATTTTTTTAAAGGGGAAAAGAAATAAAAATCACCAAAAACCCCAACCCAATGCAAATCATAGAGACAGGCCAAAAATCAGCCCATAGAAAATTGGAAAACTGGAAAAGGAAACTGCTTAGGAAAGCCAACTTTTGAGGGCATTATTAAGTCTGTACTTTAAAATTACCTTAAAAGAGTTGCCTTAAAAATCTTCAATATTGCATTTCAGCATTAAAATGCAGACACAGCTGAACAAGGAAAATAGAAAGCAGGTGTCACCAATAGAAATTGTATATATTTAGATAATATATACTTAGGAAATTGAAAATAAATTCTTACCTACTATATGCAAAGTAAGATGTAGAATTGTTTAATGTTTCTTGGGAAAAAAAAGCACTTTCATTTATTAGAAAAAACTGATAACACCCTCCATTGTATTTGTTGGGAACTCTTCCTAAATCCCTTCCCTTGCATAAGCAGAAGGTGGTACATACAAAGTACAAACTATGAGCCTGCAATAATCCCTCTCCTCTCACTAGGTCTAGGGTAAAATAATTTGTTTGTAATTACTGCCTGCAACTTTTCATAAAGTTAAGGGGAATTTGCAGCAATTGCTGAATTTCCAGTATTTCTGTTTCCATTAAGTCCACCAGGCCTGTACAAGTGGTCCAGCCAATGTGGATTTTTTTTGTAACTCATAGAATTGCCTTATAGATCCCAGAACGTCTGAAGGCTACAGACTTTGCTCACAAATCAAATTAATTAAAGGAAACAAAATTAACAGTGTGTTAATAATTATGTGGGTTTGTCCATGTCTCCATGGCAAAATATTCCCAGCTGCTTTGGAGCAGGCCTGGGACAAGCACTGTTGGCTGAAAGGCCCCACAATCTGCTGGCTGTCCATCAGCCGAGCAGCTCATGATACTGGAGTGAAAACCTGCCCATTACTGAACTCTCAGGCCTGCATTAGACACTGACAATGAGCTTCACTGCAGGCTTCAAACTGCAGCAGCTGCAGGGAGGGATGAATGAATGGGTGACAAATGCAATCATCACATCAGCCCAGGGGATGCTACCAAAATGCTGCTAATTAGCACTGCCAAGGTGACAGCTGAGAATCTGTGCTCTGACGGACCTGCAAGATTGTCACAGTCAAGGACTGGGAAGAAACTCCAGTAGCTGAGGTCCTTCCAGAACTGGCAGCTCAGACCATAACAAACTACAACTGTTCATTGCTCAGCAGCAGCAGCAGGACTCCCACACTGAGGGCTGTCAGGCTGGTACCAGAACAAGCACACACTCACTTCTAGAATTCCAGGAAGGGAAAAAGATTTGACTGTTTCTCTTCCAAAACATATTGAAAAGCCTGGCTAGAAAGATGGTTTGAGTACCCAGGTCACAGACGCTGCATCCCAAGAGTGACAAGATGCAATTCATCAGGAGGTCCTTCAAAAGGCAGATTAGAAACAGCTCCCCCAGTAGGTGACTTTTCCTTCACCCTGCTGAGCAACACAGGCTAAATCTAAGAACATAAATGAATTAGCTAAAATGTACTCCTGTAAAAATATACCCCTTCCCACGTTCACCCAGGGCTGTCATAAAAATGGCATTTCTTCATCTCTCCTTTAGGAAACACACAGCTGTCATTAAATATATATATATATATGATATACATGATATATCTAGACAGATATATATGTATATATGTATGCATAAAGAAGCCTGTGCAGTTATCCCTCATAAGAATCTGGCTGAGTTTAAATTGCCTTTCAGTACTAAATGTCACAGTCACTATAGAGAGCTACAATTTAAAAAAACTTACAGGACTGAAAATATTTTTCTCAATACTCCTAACCAGTTTTCATAGTTTTTTAACCTAGTTACTTGTTCTTTTGGGATGCTTCTATCTCCTCATGCCAAATCTCCTGGTCTTGAATTGGTACTGCATCAGTTAGGAGAGAGAATATCAGATCTCACAAAAGAGGAGTTGCCTGTTAACGTGAATAAATCTGATGTTAATGACTTTCATCAGGACTGTGGTCCGTGTTAGTCTGGTAACATTACGGAGGCTGCATGTGCACAGAGAAAATCAAAGAGAACCAAGGCTTATTTGTATAATGGGCTGTCAGAACCTTTTGGTTAAGGAGGCTCACAAGGCTAAGAGACCAGCAATCACATCCAGCAATGACAGCCACCAGCACAGCACCCCTATCCTCCTAACAGCCCACCATATCAACACAGATTTCTTCACAGGCACGTAAAGGTCACTGAGAGGATGCTGGACAAAGTGCTGACACTACAGCTCACGCAAGATTTCACATTCAACATTCCTCAATAAAATAAACTGACACTCTTCCCATCTCTGGCAGATATGGCTTAGGATCTGATAATCATTTCAATGATGGTGTAAATTGGCACAGCAGACTCACTATTAACCTGTTCCAGGCTATCACACTGTTAAGACAAATAGATGTAAGAAGACTAATACCAGACTCATATTTTGACCAGACTTCCTATGTAACAAAGCAGCTGTATATGAAAGAAATAAGGTAAAAAGGAAAAGAAGAAGGTATATTATACTGGCTTTCTTGCTCTTCACAGATTTTCTATTTTTAACTTTTTCCACTGAAGTGCAAAGCTAAATTGAAGCCTGCTGGGAATACATTCAGGAACTTCAACAGATCTGCACTCATTTTGTTTGTTCTGACCTGTGATCCTCACCCTCTGTGTTGCTTTATAATAAACACCTTATATGTTGCAACACAAACCAAAAGCATCTACCACTCACTGTCACCATTCCTGCCTCATAATTCCTGATATCCATGCTCTAGATCTTGTTAGCTTTCTCCCAGGATACTTGCCTTAACATAACAGGAGCATAAAACTTCTCAGGCTTACTGCATGCCATGCCATTCCACTTGTGGAACTGCTTCCCAAGCACTGGCACTCATTTAATTTGTTTTTGTATGGCTGATACAACTTTTGTTATTCCCAAGAAAATACTCTGGCTAAGCATCTTAACACCACTCTAAATTTGGACCAGTTCTGTTAAGGCTGTGACTCGGGTGGCTCCCTCAGTTTAGGAGTGCCTTAGGCTCCAGCCTGCCACCAGGGTGGAACTGGAAACAGGAGCAATGCTTCATTTTATAGTTCAAGGGGCAATGATATTTCCATAACAGTCCAAATCAAACTTGATTGATGAAAAAGTGAGGAGAGGAGACTGAAATGGTGAAGCAGGAACCTTAGGTTTTCATGAGAGGATTAGTATGAAATATCATCAGCATATGATATATTGACATATGTGCAGTTCCTGCAGCTGAAATATAAGAATGAGGAACAGTTGTTCTTCCACTACTGTAACAATTCGATTACTCCTGGTTTCACAACTAGAGTGATACTGGGATTGATTTAACTACATTAATGCCACTGGAAGTCATAAGGCCTTTAAGCAGAACCTATAAAAAGGGAAGAGTTCACATGTTCCGTTATGCTGATGATGTTGAAAAGCAAAGTGTGCCAGCCAGAACCCACCCCACACGACCCCAAACCTTTAATTAAGAAAGCCTGATATTAAGTTGTACTCAATTAAAACATCTGTAATTTGCCACTGTGCTCCCAGAGCTAGTCCATATGCTTGTGAGGCACCTTTTCAAACCCTCTTTTGGGCACACTATGACTATCATACAATGCACTTGTATTATAATTAAATTTAGTATAATTACTTTACAGAGTGATCAGTGACAGTCTATTGTTCAGGAAGAATTAATCCTTTGAGCCTTCCAATATCATTTTAGTTCCTGGTTCTAAATGAGATTTCAAAGAATGTAATTTATAATAACCAAAATCCCCAATGCATACTTTAATATAGCTTTCCTTTGTTCCAGCAGCTCACTAGTAAAATGCTTCTGAGTTAGAGCACTCCTGGTGTAATGATTTACCTACACTGCACAGAACCACTCAAACAGGGAAGAAAGCAAGCAGGAATGCTCAGATGATCACTTTGATGCCTTCTCTTTCTGCCTCCTTCCCAAAACACGGGTGCTCTAGAACCCTTTCAGAATCAATTCTGCTATTAAAATAGAATCCCTCCCCTAGGAGAATGCTTGCCTTTCCAGAAACAGCCCAAGAAGTTCTCTCATCTGAAACATTACACTAAGTCATGGATATATTTAAAGGAGATGTGATGGTTGGGCTTGAGAAAAAGCTAGAACTGCTACCATCCAAGAAACCAGGAAGTCTGATTTCCTCATGAAATGAGCTGCTTTTCCACAGAGAGAAATCTAAGTTGGGCAGTGTCAAAACATTTTGTTTAGACATTTTTAATTCAAGTAAAATGTTTTGACAAAGTGGAATCCTTGGAAAAATCCTTTGCAGATCTCATCCATTCCAGTATTGAAACCTATTTCCCTGTTCTGTATTCACTGCAATCCTAGTTCTCAATTTATTTCTCTGGACCAGTTGTTAAGCATATTGCATATCCCACTGAATAAATTCCTCCAGTTACACTTCAGTCCCTCAGGACCACAGGAAATATATGTGAACCTGACCCACAATACAAGGCAGAAGATATTAAAACAGGTCAATATAGTGGTGTTTTTAAAATTATCTTGTCAAAATGAAACCCTTCTGGCCAGTTAAAAAATTCTAAATTTCAATTTAATATCTTTTTACCAAAATAAAAGCTTTTCTTGTGCAGCTTTATCCTCCAGAATATCATTTTTCATTCAATGAAAATCTGCCAACTGCAGCTATCACTACAGCTGATTGTATTGATGTGATTTTTTCTAACTTTTTCTTTTTAACCATGCTAAAAAGCTCTCTTTCAGTCTACTTGACTAATTAAGTTTTCTCAGCTATCAAGGCCCAGTCCTTTTTACTGTCAGCAAGGTTTGCTTGTGCAATCAAGGATGCTGGCCACAGATCTTCTGGAGGTGACATTCCAGGAAAATGTCACTGTTAGGATGATCAGCACTCAATAACGTGATATTGAAACTGAATCAAAAGACATGGCAGAACACATTTTGGGCAAACTCTGAGAAAATCTGCATATTTCACACTTCTGCCACCTAACAGAACAAAAATTTGCTCAGAAAACGTGGTTTTTTTCTTTATTGGCTGAAGTAATTTAGCAAACTAAAAGAGAAGCACTGGCAGTCGTTCTGTTCATGCCTCGTGCATGAGGTTAGCTGGTTTATGAGTTAGCCGTGAACATCAACTGCAATGTCACCAGCAAGTGTGAGTAAAAGCTTTGGGGACTCCAGATGCCAGAGTAATATGGTTATAAGGCCATCACATCTCTGATTTTAAAAAGACAAACAAAAAAGCTCTTATAATTTTCTTGCTGTCTTTTTTTCTGCATGGAGCTATGAAGGGAAATATTTATTGGAAAATATAAGAGGTACCAAATGTATTTTCTGGGAGAAATATAAGTTTTTAGGTACTGACACTCAAAGCATGATTGTTCAGAGTTCAGCTTACCCTCTTCTCTATGGTAAAGTATACGATAATGAAGAGAGAGACAGAAGCAAAGTTATAGCAGGAAACAGAAGTGCCAGTGGTTGCTGACTTAGTGGCAACAACTGTGGGTCCTATCTGACTTCTTGCTGAAACTAAACAGTAACATTATCGATTTTATCAACTTTCCCCTCCATAAAGACCTGGCCTCTGCTATCCATATATCAGAAAAAGCTCTAATACACAAGAATAAATGCAGAGAATGAAAAAATGTGGCACCTTCAGCTGGAAAAAAAGCCATCAACTCTGCAGGTTAAATCTCAGTTGCACATTATGTGCCTTCCTCCTGCAGGTTCCCTGTCTACTCTTCATGATAATTTTAAAGTTTCATATTAAAATATTCATTCTGAATATTCTTCAAAATCAAATCGTTCACTGTGTAAAATTTCAACTATATTTACACCTAGGAAATAACACTAGAGGCATTTTTCTAAGACAGTGCAGCTCACTAGACTTGGGTCACTTCCCAGAAGTGGGGATCGAGCACTTCCTGTCAAGAGAATTGAGCTATAAGACAAGTTTCTCAGGTGAGGAGTAAAATAAAATAAATGCATATTAAAAAAAAACCAAAACAAAACCCAACAAATAAACACCACTTTCTTTGAAAAGTACACCGACAAACTTAATACTAATTTACTACAGAAACAACAATGGAAAATGACACAGCTTTTAAAAGAAAAACTGCTGGAAAATAAAAGGTGACAGGAAGTTTGTGGGGACCTGATACACCTCATGACGTTACATAGTGGATGGACATAAAATGTATGGACACAGTTTAAATCCCACAGAGCAGCAGCACAGAGGGTTGAGAAGAAGAGGAGGGAATGCCCAGGAAAAGATGAGCAAGAAGGCCAGGAGGTGGAAGGAAGATGGACAGAGGAAGACAAAAGGAGAGGCACTAAGGGCTGAGTAGACAGAATACCACAGCACAGAAGAGATGGCAGGCAAGCAGGGACATGCAGCTTATTTTCCTTGATGGCAGTCAGCAGAAGCATCACTTACTGCTGATGCACCTGACAGGCTGGCCAGCTCAGTAGCCAAACAGCATTTTTTAGAAAGAGAGGAATATTTGTTTGTTCCTCCCAGAACAACCTCAAATATAATATACATATATATAATATATATTACATACATTATATATATTATATGTATTTTATATATTATATATTATATATATATTATATATATATATGGCAAAATACTATTAGCTGTGTCTCTGATGAAATATTTAATAAAGCTATCTTCAAGGTTCTTCCTTCCACCATTATGCAGACACCGTTAGGTCACAAACTTCACATTACTTGGTAAAGATGCTGTATTTTAACATAAAAATTTCTCAACAGCAGAGTAAGTAGAATTCCAAAATATAAAATATCAAGCATTAACATGTGCAAGTATACCTATGATTTGTATTAGACAATATCTGTTTACTATTGCATAATAAATATTCAAAGGAAGAACGCAGACATGCCACAATTATACTACTTCTGATCATTTTCTCCCTTTTTTTCTTATAGATTGGAGATGTTAGACAGATTTGAAAATGTCTAACTCATTAACTATACTGATATTATAATTTAATCCATGGTACAATAAACAAGTTCAGTAAATTCTCCCATGTTCATAAACAAACAGTATTATCTTTTGATACCAAGAAATGCTAATACATGGTAAAGAGAGCTCGCAAGAGAACTGCATTGTAGATGGACACAGTCATCACATTCAGTCCAGATTTTCTCTGTGGGCTGGAATTTAGGCCTTACCAGCCATCTGCCCTTGGAGGCAAGCATGAGGGGCTCACTGGAGTCAGCAAGAACTGGGGATGTTAACAATGGGCAAAGTTTCAGTGCCAATTCAGCAAAGAAATTTAACACGCCAACAGCCACTCTGAATTGTTAAGTTAGACTCAGGTTAAAGGCCTTGCTGAATCATGACCCCTTTCCTGAAGTGTTAAACATTATAACGAATAAAAATCATTGCTAGCCTTTTTCATAAGCTGACTAGATAATTCCTCTGGTATTCAGAGAAATCTGACAAGAACAAAACCCACAAAATAAACCTTGGTTCGGGTAGTCAGAATCTTATGAGCAATGTAATATCAAGTGGATAAAAAAAACGCCAGCCCTCACTTTGAATTTGGTATGCTACTGCTTTCTATGCATTCTGACTGTGAGCATGACTGAAGTAAAATGCGAACACAAGAGGCCTAAAATAAAGCCAGATCAGAATTCTAGTCTTGAAACCCCCCACAGTCTTGAGTTTACCACAAGAGGTGTAAGACAGACAAATCCCATCGCTCCAAGTTTTTCAGAGGGAACATAATGTGCTTAAGACAATGAAATATTTTGGTAGAACGCTGATATTCTCCTACTTAACCCCCATTTATTAGCATAATGCCAAAAGGAACATATAATTTCATTATTATGAGCAGTTAATATAGCAGTCCTGTTTACAATAATTAAAATGCATTTACTGCATCCACATAACTGTACTTGCTAGGTTTTTAGCAGCAACATAAGTGGGTTTTTCACGGTGTTGGGGAAATAAAACTAGCAATGCCTAAGCTAATTTAAAGCTAGGTTAGATATGGTTAGGTGAACTGTTATTACACAGCCTGCAGAGAGAATAGAAGCTATAATTCTACTGGGAAAATATTCCAAGCAAGATCCTTAATTGGCAAAATCTGATCAATATCCCTTGACTTGACTGCCCTTCCACAACTGCACGAAAACTGAGGTTCCATCTCACTCTTTAGCAGTGATATCTTTGCTAAGTACTCCTAGTGATTTTCTATATGTGTTAACAGGAACAGTTCAGGAACTGGCTCTTAAATTATTGCTACAATATTCTGGACATCCATGTCCTAGATTACATTACCGAACTATCATAGTGAAATCTCTGTGAAACTGGTATCTTAGAGATTAATTATCTTATTTACATCTTTCTGTTTTTGGAAAGCTTTTTATTGGCCTCATTTGGTCATTCTTAAATTACTACTAACACAAGTGAACAGCAAACCAACCTCTCCACACCTCCTAAAGTACAGTAGAAGCCTTAAATTGTTTTAATGTAATGAAAGTTGTCAACATGACATTCCATTTATAGGAAAAGGACAGTTTGGAACTATAGCACAAAATAAAACTGCATTTAACTTTACAGATCTAGAGACTTTTCCAATGGTTTTAATATGAAAGGAAAAAGAATTTTTACAAATATAGTCTTAAATGTAAGGTTTACCCAGCTCAGCATATTGCTCAAGACATACCATAGGCTCACAGGAAAATGAGAAAATTAGCGGTCTTCTTTCTTTTCTATTCTACACTGACAGCCTCAAATCTCTCCTTGATTCATTAAAAGATGTTGAATATAGAAAAAGCATCCAAACATCTGACAGTGTTACCCACTACAGCAGCAGAAATATGACAAGGTTAATCGTCTGGTTTAAAGGAGTCTGACTTCCCCTTGCAGGAGATTGCTGCTATCAGTTTTCTTGTGGAAGAACAGTCAATAATGTCTTCTAATCTCTAATAACAGACACGGGACAAACATTCTATTACAACCTAAATAAATAAGACAAACTTTAATTTTAAACCTGTCTATCAAAGGGCTATTCCAGTAATTATTACTGCTATGCTTGGTATCTTTTTTTTCTTTTCCAGATTATTTTTTTCTAGATACTGCTTCAATTAACTGTCATTGTGGTTACAAACAATGAAATGAAATTATATTTTGAGATGAAAATACAATTATTTGCTACTTATCCTGTCTTTTCTAACTTTAATTTTTTTTCCAACTCTCTTCTCCCCTTTTCAGTCACTTCTGTATCTTCCCTAGAGAGGGATACAGAGAAATTGCCTGAGCAGCCAGGATCAGGTTAGGAAAGCTGAAGCCCTGACAGAATTAAATCTCATCAGGGACATCAATTTCTGTTGCACTGCTGTAGTCAAATAAGTTGTTTCTGACTTTCTGAGCAGTCACATATAAATTGTACAGCACCACCCGACCTCTATATGTATTACAAAGCAAGATATTTAGGGCAGATATAACACACAGAAAAATAACCGTAGCTCCAATTACATAAAACAATCGGATTTTTCAAAGAGGATATAAAACACCACCAGCTTTTCACTTCCTGCATTTTGATATTAAATATGTGTTCTGCAACGTGAAATTAAGACACATAGATCAATTCTGAGGGAAGAAGTCAGAAAGCTCATATTTTGTATCCACTATTTATGTACAGTTATTAGGCACTATCACTATTGTGTTTCAGATTGTTCTGTCACAATGAAAAGGAAAAAAGTTAACCGAATAAATTCCAAAATTCTGAATTAAAGACAAAAATGTAAACAACATTTCTACTAAAACCAAGCTCCATGTGTTTCCAGTCTCACACTAGGACAAAGAATACATATATTTGAAACATAGTTTTCTATTTAGTAAGGTAAAAAATATCAGATAAATAAATGTATTTGGATATTTCCCTGCACAGCTAGGTTTGAACCTGATTCTGAGCTGAAAAACAGGAATCCCAAACAAGGTAAAGCAGAGGCTGATTTACCGGCTGAAACCCAAAACATTTGTTTTTTCCCCATGATGGAGACCATCTGTGAAAGACAGTTCCATTATCAGATTTTGGAGATATTAAACTTGATTTAAGATCAGAAGAGGTCTCAGTATGACAACTCCATTTTGGATTCCTTTACTACAAGGTTTGAAGGTAAACACTTAGGCCTGTAGCCACTACTAAAATAATAGCATGTCTCTGAGACATCTAGCTTTGACCTGACAAATGAACTCATGGAAATTTCATGTCTGTAAATAGGTTACTCTGCCATTTATTACCCTCATGTAGAAAAATTGGAGACGAAACTCATGTACTTTACTCCTCTTTATAAATAGAGTAAAAGACATGCACACAAATTTGGAAGTGCCACTGCTCTGCAGTCTTTGTCCAGTATGAATTCTAGAATACAGAATAATTATTATGGCTGTGGTGTTGATAACATTGATCAAACTACCCTGAGCATTAACAAAACCCTGCATTTTCTGGTTATGAAACTGACCCCATGACATCTTTTCACTGCCATTAAAGGGGACAAGAGAACAGCGCTGAGAGAACACAGATCCTTTGATTTTAACCACAAATCTTCCAACAGCACAAATGGCAGCTATTGTTGTGTCATGAAAGAAACTCTTTTATTAATTAAATTAATAATTTCATTCTTTTCATCTTCAACCTACTAATTTTCAACATGTTTCCTAAGAATTTATTTCTCCTTTATTACAGTTCTTGATTCAGCCCAAAGTTAGTATCTTGTTTCAAAGATGCTGGATTATTCTACCTCATACTGGTAGAAAGCTTTTAAACAATCATCAATTCAGTGTTATATCTACTGTGCTATTAGCATGGAAAAATCTTACTGTTCAAGAATATTTCCTCTGGGTCATAATTATAATAAGAATAGATTCCTGAGGGCATAATCTAACAAAGTACTGAAGTCGAAAAATTGTTTAAAACCTTATTGAGGTAGATGTCTACCATTTTATTTCAAAAAACAACATCAGAGGTTTATAACACATCTGAAAGTTTTAATGTTTTTATTTTTTTCTTGTTGTGAAGAAAAAAGAACCACATGCAGTTGAGAGCTTCATCTGTTGGCATAATCACTGTAGTATAGAGATTTTAATCCTAAAGGGCCCTTCATCTTTTTGCACACGTATTCAGTAATTTTTGCAGTGAATAGTAACAACTACTTCACAATGTCAACAGTTTGAGACATGACAGGTAAATCATTTCAAAGTACACAACAGTTGGAGAAGGGGAAAGTCAAGGGAGTTTTCAGGAGGATGGGAACTAGCAGCTTATATTTATCTCAACAGAAATCAATTTGCATCACAAATTAACTAATAGAGCTAAGAACCTGCTTCAAACTCAGCGAAACAACACAACTGAGAATAAACTCCAAGAAGAAACGAGCTAGGCACAAATGAGCTAATTTGCACTGTAATACACGCAAGAAAGTTAAACAAGAGGTTATGGTGAATATTATACACATAAAGGAAACATAAGCTAGGCTGGGAAAGGGACAGAGCCAGGCTGTGATCAGATCCAAATCAGTTTGCACTTCATTCACTGGACTTTGGTCACCTTAAAGACACCATTTTCACAAGAAGCTATGCAGCTGCTCTTCTCCGATGTCCTCAGATGTCCCATCCCCTACTCTCCAGATATATCCCCTAAAACATGCATAAAAACCAAACCTACTCTGCTGATGCAGTTAGAAGAATTTTGGTAAATAAGGTGGTCTCTATACATTTGTATCCTGGTCCCCTATTTTTAATTAATCATTTAGATTATATAAGTGAGTCCCTTACAACTCAAGATAGTCTATGATTCAATATAAGTCACTATCTTCCAAACACATCTATTAAGAGAATTAGAAATTATCTAGCTGGGGGATGTTCAGGTAGAGCACATCTTCTGTCATTGCAAATAAACAGATTTGGGTTCTTTTAAGCAGATTACTACAAAACAGTAGGAGAAAATATTTATAAAAAGCGATTAAATAATGCAGAGTAAAGTAATGCGACATTTGGAGGCAGAGGGAATTTAAAAATCCATTCAAAACCCATTTCCAAGGCAGCCTCATTTTCTACTACAAGAAAATAAAGATTTGCAGCTGTACAAAGGTCTTCATATGACGGTAACTTTAGGGAGACCATGTTTCTACAAAGACAAAAGGCTGCAGTAGGAAGAAAGACATCAAAGTCCAGCTAGCTAGAATCCAATGTTTTAGTCTTTGCAAAAGAAAAATTAAAAGGAAAAAAATGTTTGTGCATTTTCTCTCAGATAATTAAAAGAAATGCCAAGTGAGAATAAGTTTTAATAAAGTAGACTTTATAAATTAGAACCAGAGACACATTCATGAATAGAAAATACCTGGTTTTAATAAACTCTCAGCTGAGGCATGTATATGCCTGGTAATGATGCACAGCCAATCAAAGGTGTTTGGAATGGCTGCAAAGAGAAGCAACAGGTAGAGAAAAACAAGCTAAGGACTGCTCTATGTTTTGTGTGTTTTTCTGGGTGACCCTACATGTGCTGCCTTTCTGAAAACAGAACCCCCACTTGCACTGGTTGTACTTGCTGCCTGCCAGTTACAGTGGAAGGAATTATTGCTTGTTATTGGTGAAACTGGGGTAAAATTTAGTTAGTTTTTTACATAAAAGCCTTATCTTTACGTGAAAGAAGCTAATGTATGTATATACACACACACACAAAAAAAATCCCTGTATGGAATTAGTTCCTGAAACTGAAAATCACATAGATGAAACTGATGGCCAAAACATTTCTTAGCTTTCTGAAAATGAAGAAAAAAGTTGACTTAGAAGATGAACTGTCTCTAAAGTATATGAAAAACTTCTACTATTTTTAAAAGATGCCATCTGATTTAAATAAGAAATATTTGCACATGTATTAAGCAAGCCTGCATTTTCTTTATATCCAAAAGTCCTGGGTTGCAGTGTATTCTATTACCATCTTCATGAGCTGTTGAAACCAGGTGGGTGGTGTTCCTTGCCTCCTCCTTCCTGACTATCTTCTGTTAATTGGCCCATCAAGGCCTGGCCACATGACTCATAGATACCCCGTTCCAGACAATATTCTGGTAATGGCCCATCAAGGCCTTACCACATGACTGACAAAATTACATCATCCCATTGTGAGATGCTCCGCCCAGAGGGAGGAACCAAGCATTCCTTCCTGGATATATGGTCAGATTTCGAACACCACAGGCAGCCTTCTCCACTCCCAGAGGACAAGAGCTACATAGCCATCGCTGGACCTTCCGAGACCAGACCCTTCTATAGGATCACCACTCCCAACAGGACCACTTCATTCGGACTGCTACCAAGACCCTGACCAACAGGGTGTCAGGTTGTATTCTGACTCTGTCAGTATTTTTTTGTACTCTTGATTTTATTTTACTTTTTTTTCTCTTCCTATTAAATTGTATTTCTGACTTGTAGTCTCTCACTGGTTTGTTTTTCAAACTTCAACACCAAATTTTGCCTATTTTTCTTTCTAAACTGTTACCAGACAACCTGTTGCCATTTCTTTTGACATTGTCCAAAAATATCTATCAAATCCTCAGCAGCTGATAGGTGACACAGGAATGTAACAATTTCCTATCCTAGAGGAAACTGAAGCATCCCAGGCGTGCCCATTTTTCCAGTGTTTTCCAGTGTGTCTGCCCACCCCCGAGCAGATGTGAGTCTGCTCTCCCTGTGCAGTAACCACACCAGGAGTGCCCCAGGTGTGTTACCCTGACGGGAGCTCAGATCCTCTGCTGAGGGGAAAGGTGAGAGCTGAGCCCTGTCTGTGCTCCAGCCAGGCAGCTGGGCCAGCCCAGAGAACTGGGAGGGACATTGCAGGACTGTCTGCAAAATATTATGTGGAGATAACACAAAAAAACTCTTCCTCACAGCAGTATTAAGTTCTATAACATAATGTACAGTCTGGAAAGCATAGCTGTATTTCTAGTTTGTAATCAGCTAAAGGAAGCACTGATATTGTCTGTCAGGTTTATTGATGACTTGTATCCATAAATTCTTTCTGGTTTTCTCATATCCCTGCATTTCCACTGGGCATGTCTTGTTTCTCAACATTGTATTTTTGACAGCATTAGTCAGCACATCAAAGTAAAAGAATGACTCTTACTTGCTGTGCTTTTTCCATCTTAAAAATGTGTCCATATAAAGCCTTCAAAATGCTCCCAGAAGAATTGCTTTTTGTTGATTTGTATTTCTTTAAGCAGCTGACATGAAAATCAGATTCTAATATGCCACAGAGAAAATAAAGAGACGGTGAAATCTATAGATTAAGTATACATATATAGGAGTTTGCATGCTTTCTAGTCTTGCCCAAAATTTAAAGATTCAGCATGTTTATGCAAATGGTTAACAGCAACAAAAATAGAGAGACCATTTGGATTTACAATTGAGTACATTGTGACATAAAAAAGTCTGAGACAGCCAAGACCAGACATCCTTCAGTACAAATACATCAGGAAGGCAACAGAACTAGTCCTGAAGTGGATTTCAGCAGAGATGCTGTCAATCAAAGCAGTATTTAAATCAACAGACTTTGTCAGCTTGCTTAAGTTGCAGGCCAGCTCCCTTCCTCATGAATCACCACATCCCCAGGTCCCTGGGATTGCTCAAATTAGCTGCCTGTGCTCCTGGTGCACTTTCCCACAGAGCACTGTGCTGCTGCCTGGCTCTGGGGGCAGACACTGACCTCTGTGGAGACAGTGACAGGAGCCGAGGGAATGGCCTAAAGTTGTGTTGGGGAAGGCTTAGGTTGGATATCAGGAAAAGGTTCTTCAGCCAGAGGGTGGCTGGGCACTGAACACGCACCCCAGGGCAGTGGTCACAGCTCCAAGAAGTGTTTGGACAATGTTCTCAGGCCCATGGTGCGATCTTGGGGCTGGTCCTGTGCAGGGCCAGGAGCTGGACTTGGTGATCCTTGTAAGTCCCTTCCAGCTCAGCTCATTCTGTGATTTCAAGATGCCTACAGAAAAGTAAAGAAATTCTGGAACTAAGATAGATCAAACTAACATCCATCCCAATTTCTATCCTGGAAGACATTGCTAATGCTTATTTTTGGTGACAGGAAGTATGGAGAGCAGGGAAGGATTTGAAGCAATGATGGGGCAGGATTGTGGCTGTACACAAACACACAAATGGCTTTGGGTTTAAGGTGTGTTTACGTCTAATGAAAAAGGAGGAGAAAAGAAAAAAAATCCCTTCCTTTGCTCATTGATCTGGAGCAGCATTAATCCACACACTGTCTTTCCACACTGGACCATGAAATACCTACTGAAGAAAGCCAGAGATAGAGAAGGGAGATATCCTAGAGTGGTGTTTCAAAATCAGAATTAAAACAGCTCACTTCAACTAGAAAGTCAGGCTCTACAGAGCCTTGCTGCTAGTCTGATCCTAAACTTCTAAGTCAGGAAATAACCACAGTTATTACGAATTCAGGATAGACAGCATTTCTGAAATAATTAAAGCCAGAGAGGCAGTAGGTACATTGACGTACCTATTTTATACCACCTACATCTAGAAACTTAATCCAGCTACAGGAAAGGATATTTAATCTTTGCTGCAGCCTAACTGCTTTGGAGCAATGAAGATTATTAATGTGGGCAGGCTGAGCTGGGGGACACAGGAGAGAAGGAAGCTGAAGAGATCCTTGCTGCTCCAATTCTTCTCATCCTTCTAGGAGATCCTTCTCACTCTATTTCTTTGCCAAAAAAAGGGCAGCTTATCTTCAAAATCCAGTATCAATACTCAATAGACCTACCATAAATCTTCCTGTACAGAGACACAAGCAAAATGAGCGCAGGTTCTTAAAGAATATTTTGCTCAAAATGTGTGAGAATAGAGAATGATAATCTGGCAGGCAGCAGGAGCATCAGGCAGGTGAAGATCCTTTCTGAAGTGCTGTATATTATGAAGAAACAGGCTCTAGCGTACCTGTTCTTGGCAACTGATGTATTTTAAGCAAGAAAATTTGTTTCCTGATAATATTAGGATCCAGCTCTGGGGTCCCCAAACATAAAACAAGGGTGTGGACCTGCTGTTACAAGTCCAGAGGAGGCCAAGAAGATGATCAGAGGGCTGGAACACCTCTTCTAGAAAGACAGGCAGAGAGAGCTGAGGTTATCCAGCCTGGAGAAGACTCCAGGGAGACTTTATAGCACCTTCCAGTACATAAAGGTGGCTACAACAAAGCTGAAGAGAGACTTTTTACCCTCACGGAGTGACAGGACAAAGAGGAATGGTCCCTTCCAATCCAAGCTATTCCGCATTTTGCCTGCAGTGTGCTTGCTAAAACAGCTCACTATCTCTGCAGTAACTCTCTCCCATGAACTTGAAAATCATAATAAATTATACTAAAAAACTAATGTAATTGCAATAATTGTTCTAAAGCCAAAACTACTTACTGCCTTAACAATTTGATTACTTCTGAAAAATGCCTCTCTAGTCTAATCTGAGCTTCTTTCCTTATGAAATCTGACTCTCACCAAAAAATAGAAGAATATATTAACAAAAGGCCATCCAATCCATATTTCCCATTTGGTCTTCTCTACTGGCTACAATAAATGACTGTTTTGCACTGCAGCTTGGGAATGGAAGAAATAGAACAGGAGCATGGTACATGATAATTCAAAAGATTCAACAGGAGTCATCATGGATAAAATGTTATGATGGTGTTAAGTCCTGTCTGACACAGTAGAATTGATAATAAAGTCTTGTAATACTACCCATAGGAAAAATATACAGAAGTACATTACATAAAGAATGAAAACATATATGAAAACTTCTCCCTTTCTTCTTCTGAGATTTAACACTAGGAATTTTACATTTTTTCCTTACTTTTTTAATAAATCAAACCATAGTTAGCTATAGATCATTGAACAATTCGTCTGTCACTAAAAATAGAAACCGGAGGGAAACGCAGATTTGGGGAATGGATGGAATCTATTTAATCTCTCAGTTCAAACATGACTATATGTTGAGTTCTGTTAAAAAGTTGTGATTGGGCAGCAGAGGAAGGTACTAATCTTTCAGAGCCAGACTGCACACAGAGTCATCACCCCGGATTTCTTGCCAAAATGGGGGGCACCGTGGCTTCTCTCTTCAACAGAGAGAAGTTTATGGGGCACAGGACACAACACACAAGTGAGAACCATCAGCTGGGTCTGAAACTGGGGGATGCATGAGAGGAAGAGAAGAAAACTCAGAGAGCAAGCCTCTGACATAAGAAACTCTTCTTGAGATCCTGACAAGACTAGCCATTTTGTTTTAATTAACAAAGGAACTGAAATGTGCTGTAATAAGAGCCACATTAGAGTAGCAGAGTCTGTGGGCTGTACCCTAGATTCAGATTCATTTTTTCATTTTAAGCCAGCTCAGCCAGCAAATCTGTGTTTTTTGCTTCACTGGTTACTGTGCTCCTGTTTGTGTTCAAAAAAAGAAGAAAGCCCTGAATGCTGAATGGTCTTTCAGTGAGTCTATCGAGGAACAGTCCTCCACTGAACACTCAGAAACCAATCAGAGTTAATGAAAAATAACAACAAAATCTCAGTGCACTTCCCTCATGCTCATAAAGTAAATGTCTGTGCTCTCTTTTGCCCTCTCTTACCCTAGAAAGAAAACCCAAGAGCCATGGAGTAATAAGACTTATTTCTCTAGTGCAATTACCTTGCCGTATTACTGAGAAAGTTTGGAAAGCCTACTATGGAATACTTCACTCCCTATTATTTTAAAATTTAGGAGAAAAGAAAGAAAAAAGCAGGCACTGCTTCAAGATTCTATTCCAGAAGGGAACTGCTTTCTCCGCAAGTTTGAGCTGTGAGTAGCACTGCTTGTTACACCCACCCTGAAAGTCACACCTTACACCTGATCCAGAGAAATATTCATCCCTATCTCGGCAAACACCCTGGAGAAGCCCCAGTACTGTTCTCCAAACTTAAATTATGACAGCATTTTCCTGTCAGAATGGCAAAACTGCACTAGCAGATTTCTGAACACACAACCACATGGTTTATATATTACACAATTATTACAGATTTAATTACCTGGACATCTCTTGGTATAACAAAACCCCAGCCTCAGGTGCTACTGAAGTGTAAATAGCTACAGCGGCCTTGTAGCTTGGTATTGAATAGCATCTTGAATGAGAGCATCAACTCAGTTTAGATTCAATACAGCTCAGACAGCAATCTTGCAAAGCAAACTTGTGCCTTACTGTATTATTAATCTTACAGCAGAATATATTGCACATAAAGCTTTAAGAAAATTATAGATGGTGCTAGAACTACTCAAACTAAAATGTTCTCATACAATTAAATATCACCCATGCTCCTAGTTACTAAATATTAGCATTTTTCCTTCCACGTAAGCAATTGCTGATTGTTGTACTTGTCTAGGACTACTTTCTGGTAAGGCTCCAGGGACTAAAAGCATCGGTACCTTCAGTCACCTCCCTGGCCAACCACGGTATTTGGAAAGCTTGAGACTGCTTTGTAAAAGCACACCTGTTTTTGCATTTTGCCAACCTCATGTATATTTAGATGACAATCCTTACTTAAAAAAAACTCAGATAAATGCCCAAGAACGGGTATCAGCCAGATACCATCCCCAGATTGTGCTATTTCAATGTTCAATGTATGTTCCTTTAAAACATACCCACTTCTCTCAGAGCAGTGCAAGTATTGTCAATGCATAAACTTTGAAAAATTTAAGATTTTAAAATGACCAATGCAGGGAGATATTGTGGTCAAGCTGCTGAAACCAGGTATTCCCTCAACAGGCTGGTGGAATCACCAGTCCCTTAGTCATGTAACACAAAAGTGTCCCTGCCACTTTCACCACTGACAGTATCTCAGAACACAGGGCCATCTAGGAGAAAGAATCTGACTCCCCTTTTTCTTCCCCCAAAGTTCTGTGGTGGTGGGAGAAAGGCAGGACCAGAAGACAGCACAAGAATTTCAGACACAGCGAGAACAAGTGCAAGTGTTGTCCTAAGTAAAGCACAACCTTTTGGGACCTTTTGGTGGTATTCCAGTTGAGAGGAATTTACTGCCAGAGGAAAGCAAGCTCTCTTTCTTCCCATTCTGCTTATATTCAGGGAAACTGATCTTGGCAAGTAAATTAAAAGCAAATAACTGATGTCAGATTTAACTATTTCTATGCTCTTTCTTTGACTAAAAGAAAACCCATATCTGGCTACCTGCTTTGGTCAATATTGAACAGCAGGATATTTTCCTAACTCCTTCACTAGAACAGAGAATCCCTGGATTATTTGTTTTTCCTTTAGTCCTCATTACATTTGCTTTCCAAAAAAGCCAAATATTCTCAAGTTCTTTGGGCCTCATCAGCAAAGTCTGTGGGAGTTTGCAATTTACCTTTTCATAGGAAAGATACTGTTGTGAGTTAAGCAGATGTTTGTCCATCACACTCAGTGACATATTAAAAACACAGACATACTATGGCATGTTCAGAAAGAATATTCAATTTGAGTTGTTATGTAAGGCTGTCTTCATTCCAGTAAAATGATGTTGTCTCAAAATGAAAACCAAGTTTTATTACATATCACCTGTGTTTTTTACCCAAATACATAAACTCATCCACTCCCACTGCAAGAGATATTGTGGTACTGGACCAGGCATATTTTGGGATTCTTTCCCTGACACAGGCTCACACTGATTATAGATTTTAACTATTTTAAGGTAAAACTCAGTGTTTCCTGTGTAGTTTGAAAACAGAAAGTCCTCACCTTAAAGGCAGTTCAGTGAGGAGCTGGAACAGCAGCAGGCAATCTCTGCCAGTTCTGTAACTGCAGTGAATTAGCCAATACAGACAAAGAAGTTTCATCACAACTCTGATGCCCTTTTGAATGTATCTTTCCAATAAGGTAAATTGAGAAATTTGGATTATTCTTTTTTTAAGGATAATGAAATTAAGGAACCAAGTCAAACCAAGCCAGACAGTTCGTGGCACTTTGTGACACAGAAGTTCCTCATGTCCCACATTTGGGCTAACCACTAAGAGATCTTGTCATTAAACTTGCTTTTTTAAAACATGCATGTGGAAGCATTTACTCATACACAGTAATGTAATCGGGCATGAAATGGCAGAAATAAAAATACAAATAGAAGGGGAAATTTAGATAACTTCTATTTATGTTGTTTATTTTAATAAGAGTAAAGAGAAACCACAAGCCTCTTTCATTTTTCTTAACTACGATGGAAGCGTGACCAAATAGATTAACTACCTATATTTAAAGATCCACTTTTTGACATATTGAATATATCAGAGCAATATACACAGGCAGCCACCAGAGTTACCCTGGATTTTAATATTACTGCTGAAATAAATTACTTCATAAATTATGTTTGGCCTACATGTATTTGCAGTTTATCAAGTGATACAAGGCAGCAACCATTAGAAGAATTAAATACATTTTTCAAGTACTGCAGAAAAGACCCTGTGCATGGTGTCCCTCAACATACAGTCCTTGCAACTGTCCCTGACACTGAATTCAGGCCATAAATGAAGAGATGTTAGATCTCCTTAGTTTATGTCCGTACAAAAGCCAAGATGACATCTATTCCATTGGACAGTTAAGATAACTGTATTTTGGCATTATTATTATTGTTTTCTTTCAAAGCGATTTTGCCTAACAGACATTATACAAAAAAAAGTTACTCTGACATTCAACAGAAAGTTCTGGAACAGGTGTGAATTTTAAACAACAATCAGGGATATTTCTCATGGCAGGAAATTAAAAAAGAGAGATTGTTCCTCTTTTCTGGAGTAGTGAGCTTAATGCCTTTGTTCAAAATTGATACTGTGAAAAAGAAAATTGTAAATAATCTCCATTTTTGGATTTCCAGAAAAGGTTAAAAGAGTTTGTGTAGTTTTTTTTTCAAATACTTTTCTTTTTTAAGTTCAGTAAATCTTGACCTGTTGCTGTATGGAAATACATTTTTTTTCATAGTATCCACTCTTTAGCAGATTCTTCATGAGCTGAGCTACAGAAAGGGGCTTTTCTCGTCATCCCCCTCTGAATACCCTCCTAGGATTCATCAATAAATTGCAGGAGCTTTAGTGAAAACTCCATAATTAAATATGTTTTCACATAGGCTGATGTTTTCACAAGGCTGATTTTAACACTCCTATTATCCCAATTTCATGCACTATTGCATATGTGTGAAAAAAGGAGAATATTACACCCAAGGTTCATTATAGCCTAGTAGGTATGCTATGGTGTGTGACTTACAAATTAAACAGAATTTCTAAACATACAGGTAGTGGTGCATTTGGGCTGTGGAAACTTCTGCAACGTCCTAATTGTCCTGGCCCCACTACTAGCTCAGATATGGCTGCTTTTTAAAATCTACCCTCAAGCTTTACACTGTGAAAATGTCATATAAACAGTCTTCCAAAGGGGAAGGCCAGCACGATCTTATGCTTGGAGAAATTCCAACTCAAATTTGCAAGACATCCCTTTTACTCGGTATTGACACTGGCATAATTTGCAAATACAAGTAACAGTTTATACACAAGCATAGTCCCATTGGCAATGCTTTCCAAAAAAACATAAAATAGAATTAAAAGCAACTTTAAAAGAACTATGTATCACATATCTGCAACAGAAAATAAATTTTAAAAATCGCTTACCTACTTTTCAGTGAGTATAATAATTCAGCTAGAATTTTACAATGCAAGCATATGGAACATAAAGTATATTTCAATAAGAAAAAAAGCCCAGTTTGCAGTACTTGGGCAAACAGTGATCCCACTTCATTTCAGCGAAAAAACAAAACAAAATGCTCAAGGTTATTACATTTCTTTTTCAGTTTTCTTCTATGATTTAAAATTGATCATAGCCATTTCCTATATGTTAAGCTCTATTTTTCACCATGAATAATTCAACTTATGGAATATGCAAGGAATGCATTTACTATTATTCCTCATGTACAGAAAATCAGAACTAAAAATTTAAGGGGGTTTATTATTTTGTGTAAAATACTTCAGTTCTTTTTTCAGTTTGACACAATGTGGTTATAGGATGAATCACAATGCTCCTTTTCCAAACTATTCCACCATGACACTCAATCAACTTAAGCAGAAAGAGGAAGTTTAACCAAATGTAAATATGTGGAAATTGCACTCTATCCAGAGGCAGAGGACTATTAGCCCTTCTCTTTTCAAAGGAACGGGGTTTTGTGGTCAAAAGTAGCCATAACTTCACTCTCACATTTCTGCTGAAAGACACCTTGGCCAAACAGGTAAAAATGCAATAATACACCCAAGTGCCTGTTTATGAAGTGCTCAAACAGGAAGCAGGAATCTGTTTTACAGGTAAACTCAGGCAATTAAGTTACGTATTTTTCCATATAAGTAAAATTTATTCAATTACAGTAGGAACCACACACAAGAATTCTTTTGGTGTATATATAAATTTTAGTAGCATATGATGGGATTTGGCAATATTCTTGGAGGTGAAAGCACTTGATACTGCAGATCTTTAAAAATACCCTTCCTTTATGCAATGAATAAGAAGCATAGGATTTGTCATCACGATAATAACGAGATTTTGTCTAAAAGTAACAATCCCAACTAAATCACGGCATCAGACTTCAAAAATGTGGTTTCAACAACTGTGAAACATATCACAAAAACTACTTAAAGTGACTTCTGCAGTCTGCCTCAGAAGTGTTGTAGGAAACAACTATAACTATTTACAAAGCTGATGATATTTCAAGAAAATCTAATTTAAAAAAAATTAAAACATACCAACTGACAGGAATGAATAACCAATCATAAACATTATCATTTTGAACAGAATGCTTCTTATGAAATACAAAATGTGTGCAAACCATTAATTCTGCCTTCATTACAGCCAGCTTGGGAAAGAAATGCAGATTGCTTTAGAAAAAATATGTTCCCTGTCATAAAATAAGCTAAATACCCACATCGTTTCGCACTTACAGAAGATCTTCCTGCCAAGGATGAAGATGAAGATTATCATAAAGCTCCTTACAGGCATCATTTAACTTAGCCTAATCACATCCCTGCAAGGGATGTTGGCTGTTACGGTGTTCTCTGCACACATGGTCAAACAAGAACAAATAGGTTTACACCTCCAGAGCTCACAGTGAGGTGGTGCCTTGCTAGGAATGCCACCCTGGAGTTCCAATTCCCTTGGTTTTGCTTTCACAGCTGGATAGTCCAACTCTTACCTGTGCAGAATCCACCCAAGTGCAGGAACACGAGAAGTATGAACCAGCCCGGATGTTCTGAAAGTTCTATCATGGCTTTCATTAATAAGAACTAATCATACAGATGGTGACTAAGGAGTTAATTAATGTATCCCCGCCTTTCTTTCCCCCTTTATGACCACTGGACTGTGAAAGTAGGACATGAGCTTTATCCTTGCTTTTTCTTTTGATCTATTCTGTTCCCTTATCACTTTATATCCACTTACTTTTCTTATTTTTTTAAATATACAGACACTCTCGTTGCTATTTCTGAAGGTGTTTACAGACACTAGAACATAAATCATAGTGGTAATTGTCAAGCACTAGACACTTAAGCCTTTTCAGTTTCTTTAGCAGTCTTCAACTTTCAAATGCCCTGATAAGCCACCACACAAATCTCTATTTTAAGCATGAATACACGATGCTTTCTAAACTTCCACATGTACACAGCGAATAGAAGGCAATTACCCGAGCCTTTTGTAAAACAAGGTGATATACCTTAAGGGACATACCCTGTTCTTTCATGTTTAAACCAAAGAAATTAGAGCATTTTCTGAAGTTTCCCTTTCACTAAAGTTTACCCAAAGGAAAAACAAATGGTAACACACAAAATACACAAAAGCCTCTGTGAGCCTTTACCAAAACCACATGGTGTTAGATTTGTGTAAGAAAGGAGAAGACAGACTAAGTGACTTGTGGAATAAAGATGCTACACTAAGCAATCAAATACATATATTTATGTGCACTCATGACTAAATTACAGCCAGGGGGAGGAAAAATGGTCTGTGGAAAGACCAGAGACCAGATCTCAGGACAACTGGAGACTCAAGATGCCCCTGCAAAACAGCTCTGAAAATTCCTGCAGATTTGTTACTGACTTGGACATCCCCCCAGGAATCTTTCTGGTGGAAATGATCCCCAAGAAGCTTTGTAAGGGATGGTGAGTGTTAAAAGTCCAGTTAAAAGCTTTTGACTGGATTCCATCTAAGGTTCATCACTCAACATTACAGTCTTTTGCTCTACCCTGTCACTGATCCTAAGTGCAAAGGTTTTTTGTAGGGTCTGGACAGGGCTGAATAACTACAGATGCCCTCCATACAGAGTTAAATAAAATCATGCAGTAAGAACCCTACGCAAAATACGTGCCTCCACAGCTAAACCTGAGCAAAGGCTGAAATGGAAACAACTGACAATAAATCAGAACTGGTCTCTTAGTCAAGTAATATAAATAAAGAAGAGCATGACTTTCTGAGCCTTTAAATTACTTCTAAGATGTAACATATTTTTGTTGCAATAATAAAAAGTCAGACTGCTTAAATAATTGAATTCCAGTAGTTCCATGGTAATTGTGCTCTAAGAGGTATAATCTCTTCCAAATTCTTCTCCACACTTCTGTAGCATATTGCTGACTTTTTACTCTCTCTATATATTAGACTGAAAGGATAATTTCCAGAACTTCATTTTAGCTCAGAGCAGTATTCTGCAGCCATTAGCTTTTTAGCCATTTAGAATTATACTCCCTTTCAATTTTTTCAATTCTATAGTGTTCTGCATTTAACACCCAAAGACTTAAGCCTTCGTATATTAACCACCTAGTAGCACCAGCTAAAAGTAGCACATTAGGGATCAAAAATAGTCAATATTATAAATAGGTCAGCCATTTTAATAATTTTCCCATTTAGTCATTTTACCTATTTCTTTGCCTTGTGGTCACTTTTGAGTGCTATTTTAGCTATCTCCACCTCACAACTTTGGGTTATGTGTCAATTTGGTCAGTGTGCTGCACATACCAAAGTGAGAGCATTTGTATCTGTGGTACCATATTTGAAATGCACATTAGAAAACACCTGATAATGTACACTCAGACATCCCAGTTTGCCTGTAAGGCTCAAACCTGTGCTCTGCAGTGTTCATGGCAATTTTAGTCAAAGGTAAATATTGAAGCATCAAGCAAACCAAACTTAAATGCCCCATGGCATCCATGTGCTAGGGATAACTCAGCACTGCCAGGACACTCAGGCTTTTCTGGAGTGGCAGCTGGAAACAGTGGGATAGTCCACAGCATCTCACACAGCACCAGATACTTCTGGTTTGCATACTTGGGCATAAAGTGAGGAGGATACTTCTGAGAACAGGATTGATTCCTACGTCTCCTAAACCAACCTTGTTTTATTAAATAGGCAACACTTTTTCCAAAATTAAGACAATAAGATAATCTTTTATGATTCACGTAGTATTTGAGGCTGAAGACTTCGTCATTTTCAATCTTCTAGAAATTAAGTGGACCAAGAAACAGCCTTTTATGGTCACCACAGTATAAGAGGTTGCCTAGCTAAACTGAAGTGTTCAGAGGCGTATTTCTGGCAACAGAAAATTTTCAATTATGTCTTCTGGAACTTTATGTATTTCAAATACTTGTCTCCCTTCTGTTGAATTTCTAATAGATATTGCACAACTTTGGCTCCATATCCAGAATCCTTGTGCCAAATTAGACTCTGAAAGAATCTCATGCTTAGCTGATAAAGATTATTATATAAACACAAATTCTTTGCTTGTTTTTCCATTTACACTTCTGTAATTCAGGCAGATCAAAACAAATCACAGAAACCAATGGCCAAATAAAAGTAAGAAATTACACATATTTTAATTATTGGTGAAATCCTCTTTGTTCAGCTCTGTTTAATGTAGGACCCATTGATCATACCACAGTAATGTCTGTATTTCAACCAGCTGAGCAGTTTAGAAACTATTTATAGCACGGGTTCCTATCAGAGCCTCACTGTTCAACTGAGAGTTTCATATATTTTTGGAGCATCCCCTCTGCATGAGCATGTTCAAGGTAGCCTTCTCAGAGCAAGACAATTTATGTTAATAATCCCATGGAACCACTTTAACTGCCTTCTAATCCTTGGCAGTCCTTGTTCCACCAGCTACCACCGATAGGTCAATCTTTACTTTTCAGGACAGAGCATCTTTCATTTTGGAAATTATCTTCTCTAGATTGGTTTTTATTTATTTATCTCAAATTCTTGCAGCAGCTATATTTAAAACATCCTAGTGTGTTTTTGTAATTTATGTTCTCAGCTAGCTTCCTTAGCAAGTGCCAATTGTGTTGTACTTTCCACATTTATATTATAGCCATCCCATCTTAATTAACAATAAAATACATAAGCTAAATTATGCAGTCTTCACTATTATATTCACAGGATGCTTAGGGCATTGCATCGTTACTGCACATGGGAAATAACTTGCAGGATTCCTGCCTACCAATATAAAACTAGTTTTCAAGATTTAAGTGTGTAATAAATTAGAAAATATTTCTCATAGAGTAAATGTCTTCTGCAGCATAGCACTAATTCATTCTTAAAGAATAACATTTTCTCCTATGAGGCAGGATGTATATTATTTAGAGGAAAACAAAAGAGAGAAGGAAGGAGTGCATCTTTACCCTCCGCACGTCTTTGCCGAACGTTTCACTGTAGCTGGTGCCCAGTATTTCAAACTGGACATAGGGGTTGGCTCCATCTTCTCTGAACTCCATCACACCAGTTAGCCCAGTTATATGGCCCTAGGGAAGTAAGTTTCAGACATTTTAGAACAGAAGAAATTTGCCTTCATAAACACTCCTCTTCATAAAATGTGTGCCAAATATGCTTTAATCATGTTTACAGTGAACTTAAATGTGGCAATTACATGTTCTTCAGTAGCTCAAACCCAGCACCAGACAAAAGACTAGCTTTTTTAATTTTTTCAGAAAATTACTTTAGCACTGACACACCCAGTGTTTATGGTCATCAGGTCATTATTGTCCACAGAAACAGACCCTAAAGAAAAAGAGAAGGACCTGAGTGGACTGTGAGACGAGCCCTCTCAGTGTAACAGGGCAGCGGGCTCGGTTCTGGGCTTGAGGGCAAAGGCAGGAACTCCCAGTCCAAAACAAAAGGTCTGTCTGCTGTGCTCCCAAGAGAGGCATGAAGGAGAGATAAAATTGCATCTCTGAGAAACTATCACAAAGTTTGATTATGGCTTTGTAGCAAAGAAGCTTGAAGTGACACCAAAGTTTGAGTTAATTTAGCAACAAAGGATGGCATCATTAGGACTTGTCAGAATGATCCAATTGCATCATTTTACTAGAGGAAAATGATTTCATATTTGGGAACAGAGGGCTCCTTCTGGACAATTGCAAAAGTTAGTATAGTAAAAAATTAGGGATTTTTCTACTACTACTTTTGATCAAGTAACTTTTAAGCAAGAAGTTGTCATGTTTGTCCATATTTGAGTATTTCAGCATGGTGCAAGATGGTGTAACTGTTAGTGACAGCTTAGCCAAATCAGATCCTGTTTACTACAGTACACAAATAGATCCTTAGCAATGCTCAGCTAACTTACAAAGCTATCTGAGCTGTAGAAAATGGAACATAAGTCTTAAACCTCATTATTGGTTGCCCCCCATCCCGAGCTGCTTAAGTTGTTCTCTTGCAAAAATGCATGAACCAATTCCCATGGCTACCCTTAATCCTACTTCCTCCACAGAAGGCAGCTTTGAGAACAACAGAAGTAGAACACACACCACTGGACTCACACTGCACTGTGTGTAACTTGTTTATCATAACTCATTTGCTTGTGTAATTGCTGTAGATTGTCCCTGGTTGTTGTAGATCACTTGCTTGTTAAATATCAAAGAAAAGTTGAACAGAAGTGAAAACCCTCTTCAAGTGCTCAAGTAGACATGAAGCAACTCTTTCAATTGCTCACACAATGGTGGTTTGTCTTTTCTCACCTTCTTAATAGTCTCTAGCATGGATCTTCCCCCATTCCAAGGTTTGGTGGATTTCCTCATGCAGTTCAGACTTGCCATGCTGTGCCACTTCCTGTCCTCCAGTTTTCTGTGGAAAGCATTGGCCAGCATGAGCACACTGTCATACAGGTACAGGTTGGAAACCTGCAAACAATAATAAGAATGAGCCTCTTCTTTTTTTTTTTTTTTTTTTTTTTTGCAAGAACCTTCCAAAGAAACTAAAAAAACTGGGAAAAAAGGGTATAAGTAAGAACTACACACTGGGTATGTTTGACACGTTCTACAGTCAAGGCATTTGAGACAAATGCCTGTGCTCCTGGGTCCCTCTGTCCAAGGGATTCTGGCACACTGGCACTGCCTGAGCGTTACTGCAATGCAGTGCTGTAAAGAGAGATCACACTCCACATATAAACTCAGGCTACAGAGGGAGTACAGCTATCTCTCAGTGAAAGGCAAGGATTGCCACGTTGTAAGTCTTTTCAGCAAGGAGGGAAAGATAGAATGGAATTAAGTTTTTGGGGGTTTTATTCATTTGAGCAATTGGTAATTTCTGGCACAGCAAAATCTAACACTCACGCAACTGTTTAAGAACAGAGGGAGGAGAAATTACAGTCTTATTTTGGTCTGAACATCTCTCTCAACCAAATATACAGGAGACTGGTTACGTGCTACTTTCTCTGGAGCTATTGATTTTAGCCTCCCTATTCTTCAATTTACATGAGCGATACAGAAATAAACAATTGATGACAAAGACTCCAGTAAGAACAGAACACCACGCTAGTAATGCTGAGCTACCTATTAATTTTTCAAACCAAGACATGTCCAGCAATACATCTTTGACCGGCAGTGGTATCCACCTCAAATGGCAAAACTTTAGCAGTGGAAGTTGTGTGAGACAAGTGATTTAAAAACAGTAATTAGATACTCATCACCTGTTTCCAGAGTTCACATGCACACTTCTCCAAACCTATGCACAGGGGTGTTGATTTAGCCTTTACTAAACTCAAACCTTCACTTTACAACATTGGCCAGATACATCTTTTTCTATTATTATCATTAGCATCATTATTATTATCAATAATAATAATTTGTCATTTATCTCCTGATTTTCCAATACACATTAGAAAGTAATGCCTAGAGACCAGGAAAGGGTTGCAGGTGGAAGTTAATGCAGCTGCATACTTCCTACAAATGTGACTCTCTAGGTGTCCCAATAAAAGTGTCACTCTATGAAAGCTTAAACATATATTACTGTTGAATCACTAGCTCCAAGTAAACTTCTGATATCTGTAAGATGCTAATCTTCAGAAACAAAATGTTTCATGTTCCATAATCTGGAGTTTGACGTAAATTGAGAACCTAGGCACTTCGAAAAATCTTCTAGTATAAGTAAATCTGAACAAAAGATATATAAACAAAAATTCATTTTCAAAGAATCAAATACAAAGAAAAAAAGATGTTGCAAACACACACTTTTTAAAGTGACTAAGCATAAAAAGGGACCTTAACGTAAAAATAATGTAAAACCTATGAGATACTATCAGGCAGAATATCTATTATCTGGCATTGCAATTTTTCCCTTCTTTTTTTTCCAGACTTGCTGAACAAGCAGTCCACATTGCCTGTATTTGCTATTTTATCCAGTTAAACCTTTTCCTTTTAGAATAGTTTCCAAAGTAGCTAATTCCAATACTTCCTCTCATTTTAAGAAAAGTAGTAGTTTAAGAGTTAATAAGAGTCCCAGCAACCAAGTTTCTTATGCTCAATTGCATTTATTTCCCTATTCTGCAGGTATTTCCAAACTACTTTCAAATAAGGCAACCAAGCGGACCCTTATTATACAAGAGGGAACTTTTCTTCTGGGTTAAACAACTCTTCACATAAAAAAATGAAAATAAACCTCAGATCCCACAAGATACACCACCCCAAACCACACACCACACAATCAACTTTTTTAAAAATAGGTTTTACATACATAGGGGGAAATGCCATTTCTTATAAGCCTTCATGATCCTCTTTGCTCCCAACTGAATTTGTTTTTACACACTGACTTTAACTGACAACTCATTGTCTTGGAAGCCCCACAGATCAGAAATGCTTTGTGTTTTCTCCGTTTGGCACTGCTCTTTTGCAGTTCTGGAGAACTGCAGCCTCATTCCCAAAACCAGTGCTTGGTTTGGAGCAGAGAGCTCTAAGGCAACATATAAGATGCACTTGGGTACACTGTTTTCTGCTTTTCGTGTGCTTGGAGAAGATGCCACAGTTCTGCACTTATAACTGACTGAAGCTTGGGAGAATTGCACTGAGGATCTCAGCCTGCATGACCTTGCACCCAACTCAAATTAACTCCCACTGCAGAGCAAAACAAAGCAATCCTGTGTTTACCAACCTAATCCTCATAGTTCAGCTAGACCTATCATGGACTTTACATCACTATTGTTCCATTAATTTCTTTTGAAAGAATGCTATAAACTGCACAAGAGGAGTCTCCCACTACATTTGTCCTTATTCTGCATCTGGAGATTTGTACCAAGGCAGAAGAAAATGCTGCAGAGAATGCAGTTACTTTTTGCCATGGAAAGAATATTCTGCATGTTCTGTTGTACACACTCATCCACTGGTATTTTGCCACTCTGGTTCTCTTCTGCTGAAAGCCTCATCCCAAACATGAGTAAATAGTGGGTTTTAATCAGCAAAATTCCTTCCTTCATATAATCATACTCTATTTACTCCAGTAAAAATGACACGCATGAATAACTACATTTTACTCATTACTCACTGAAGAGTCAATATCGTATGGAAGAGTAAGTTGCATCTTATTCATTCAATCAACACTTCTATTTTAGAACAGAAAATATGCAAGCTAGGAAAAAAACCAGCATCGAAGTTTCCACAACTAAGGCTGGATCTGTAATATTAAGAAAAAAACAAATTAAGACACAAGCATTCCAGCCTGATGTCACAGTAAAATCAGGGCTATAATAATTTCCTTTATTACATTTAAATACATCAAAATCTCTGCATGTGTCCTAGATCATATTTGCAACATGAGTTTGCTGTAACCTCCAGAATAGTGATGCTGTGAAAAGAAAAAGAATTCAGCAGACATGACCTGTATGCTCTTGTTACTGCACCTGCACACATATTTTAATTTTCAATGAAATGTCAAATACCCTGTGAGTATGGACATGACCACTGAAAGGGAATTTTTGAGACACCCAAGGGTTCAGCTGTACTCTGATTCCACCAGTACTGTCAGAGGCATGAGAAAATACTGAATTTAAAAAATTTGTCTTCAGGTAGCATTCAGAATTGGTACCAAAGCAAGAGAGAAGAAAAATAAGGCAGCATACTTGGCTACATCGGGTTTTCAAAGCTCTAGAGCATTTTTTATTTCCCCTATTTGGATATTCACAGGGGAACAGAGGAGGGAAGGACATCTATCTGCCTGAAGAGACTCCCCTTAATAGAACAAAAATTCCTAGACTAGAACAAAGTATTTCATTTTGGTCATGTTTGGAGGAAGTGACAGTAATTTTTAGTTCTTCTTTCACTCCACTGCTGACAGTGTAAGAGCTGGAGGTACTGAAATGGTTTTTGATCTATCTGCTATAAGAATGATGGTGACTGCTTCACCAATATGTTAAAGAATATACCCTGTACATGAATAATTTCAGGCATGTTCTGGTTTATCTTCTGGAAATTATTCCAGACTTTATGAAGCTCTTTTTTGCACTGGAGAAATAAATCCACCATACACTAGTAGAGCACAGCAGAAATTTTCAAGAATGAAAATCTATCACGGTATTAAATGTCATTTCATAGAAGTTTCTATGTGAATTTCATGAGATTTTCCAGAATGATTTTACTTTTAAAGTTATGTATGAAGAAAGCTTTTAGCTCCTTCAGAGGGACTAATCATAGACAAGCGCTCTTCTGAGAAGGCCAGCAAGGCACAAATACTGACCCCAATGCCTGAGCAGCCAGCAGAGCCAGGAGTCCAGCCAGGGAATGCTGAAGAGATCAGCTGGAAGGCAAGCTGACACTGAGATGCCACTTCTTCAAAAACTCGTTCCCAGGCTGGGCATCTGTACCCTGCTGCTGCCAAAACTGCTCTGTGAGTGGCCACAGCAGTCAGCTCCGAGGATGAAGCAGATGGAAGAGGAGTTCAGACCAAGTGCAGCCTGCCAGAAATGCCTGCTGCCTGAGGAGGGAGATCATGGTGACTGCTATGCACACCCCAGCATGCCCTAAAACTGTGTGGCAACTTTCAGAGTTCAAGTACTGCCAGGTGCAGTTGTACACTCGTGTCTCTAATGACAGAGTGCATCTAAACCCAGGAGCAGCAAAGATCAGTGGTTAATTTATGGTATAATGGTGTGCTAACAAGGACATTGTTAGAGTGGAGAGACTGAAGAAGATTTGGCCTGTTTCATTTTCCTAAATATGTTTCATAGAATGGTAGAATGTCTTGAGTTGGAAGAAACCTTTAAGGTCATCCAATTCCAACCCCCCTGCTACAGGCAGGGATGCCATTCACTAGGCCAGGTTGCTCAAAGCCCCGTCCATCCTGGCCGATGGGATGGGGCATTCACAACTTTTGACTGGAGCACTTGCCAGTAAAGACTGAGGCAAATAAATAATTGAATACCTCAGCCTTCTCCTTATCCTGAGTAACCAAGCCTCCTATTTCCATTGAGAGAGGGCTCATATTTTCCCTCATTTTCCTTTTATTAGCAACTGTACATATAAAACATTTTGGGCTTTTTCCTTGACATTCGTGGTCAGACTTAACTCTATCAGGGCTTTAGTTTTCCAAACCTGATCCCTCGCTGCTCATACAACCTTCTCTGTATTTCTCACCAGCTTCCTGTCCCAGGTTCCAGCCCCTGTAAACTTCCTTTTAATGTTTGAGTTTGTCCAGGAACTACTTGTTCATCCACGCAGGCCTCCTGGGATTTTTGACTGACTTTCTCTTCCTTCTAGATCCTCCTCAGACCGCTCCTGGCTGTACCACTGGTGCCCACACAGATCAACAGCAGCACATAATGGTCAGCGGACTGTATGAGGCCTGGCAGTCTCTCGGTCACATCGCTGGTACATTGTCAAATTAACAAACAGGTTGGTGTCTCTCAGAAGAAAGTCATCTGCTGCTCTCACCTGTTGCCTTTCCTTAGGCAGTAAGGCCAATTGAGCCAGTCGCTACACAAGGAGCAGATGGGGCCGCCTTACTCAGCTTCAGCCCCTGCCCTGATGTGAAGAGTCTTTTCAGCCTGCAGAGTGGTGAAGTGGCTCTGCAAGGGCACCTCAGGCTTTGGGGAAAGTGTCGTGCTGTTGCAAGCTTTCACTCTCCTCATCACTGGCCCCCCTCTCTCCCTTCTGGGTGTGCCAGCAGGAAAGTTTGGGTCTGTGGGTCCACTGCAGACTGCGCTTGGAGCCAGCTCTCCAACTCCTTCCCAGCCTCCCTGACATTCCCATCCTTTCCATCGCCTCCTGCAGCTCAGCCAGGTGTGTCTGGAGGTTCTGTGCCTGGGCACACCTTCCACAGGCGGGTCCCTGCACCAGGAGTGGGCCCAGCAGTTCCTGGAGACTGCAGCCTGTCCCTTCGGCAGCCCCAGCGGGGTGGCGGCGCACAAAGTGCCACACCACATCCCTGTCCCTGTCACCACTGCCCCCAGGGCTGCTGAGGAGGCTGGGGAATGGATGCTGTTTCACCTGGCCCTGCCCACACCCATCAGCCTCTCTCCTGGGCAGAGCCCACCGTGAGACTGTGCACCAGTGCCTATGGTATAAATATATAAATACACAATGCGCTGCTCAGGGAGAGCAAAATCACAGCCAGCAGTCTGGCATTCATGGGAAACACAGTCAGGAAATAAACGTTCCTTAAAGACTCAAATGTCAGCTTCAAACTTCCAAAGGGCTATTTATTTATTTCTTGTCGCTGAGGTAAATGAAATAAAATGACTAAAATTGTCCTAAAACTACCAAAAAACAAGCCTCGATTGTATATTTATTCAAGCCTTCTGACAGTAAGGAATCTAACCAGTGTATTATTTAGTGTTTTGTCCACTCTAGTTTTAAGTATCTCAATGAGCTTTCCAAAGATTTCTTTGTATGACTGCACTCTCAGAATCTCTTTTTAATTGATAAGCAGCTCTTCTTTCCTTTTTAATTTTTTCCTGTTTTTACACAGTTACACATATCACAGCACTCTTCCCTTCTTACAGGTTCTAGTCTCTGAATGCTCACTGTCCTTCAGCTATTTATTATGGGCATTTAACATCATTATGAGTGTTTTCTTTGCCAGTATGTTTTATAACAACGTGTCAACAATAATACAAGGCCTGGATTACCCTGTAATGCTCAAGTTTGTTAGCTGGAGGCATTGGCTTCACTCACTAAACATCTCAGGGATTTGGCATAGCTAACACTAACAACCCAAGGAAAGTCTAGTAGGAATGCCTTGATAAAGAAAGCTGAACACAACTAAGAGTCAAACAGAAGGACAAGAGGTAATGTTGGACTTGCAAAACAGCGCACAAGATGATAATTTTATCCTACCTCATTTATAAATAAATATAGGTACAAATTAGGTTTCAGAGCCAGTAACAAATGAAAAATAGAGATACTGATGCTTTCTTCTAGCCACTATTGTCTGCTTCCTGATTGAGCAGTGAACAAAAATTCAAAGGAATAATTATACAAATAGAGAAACCCAGCAGTCAAAAGGTGCAGAGAGGAAAAGATCACTGCAGAGCCTAACTGGGGTTTTAGCCTCCAGCGTGATCCCCCACGGCCACGGGACACGCACAGTGCTTTGAGGTTTTTAATGAATTCCTCTGCTAACACACCTTGTAGAAAACACACATCATCGGGCTTCAGGGAGAGATTTGTGCTGTGCAATGGGCAGTAAAGTCAGTTCAAGGATACTTTACATTCACATTGTACTCAGAAACAATTTCACTGTGACTGAACAGCTGGCCAAATGTCCAAATTAAACTTTGCTAAAGAGACAAGCAAATACAGGTTTGCATGGAAAGAAAAGGAAAAATGTGGCTCATCAATCCTGTATGGGAGAAAGTGAATGCTTTAATAGGGTTTAATCAATATTTACTGCCCCTCAGTAGCACTTTACATTTGTGTAATAACAGCAGTGTTAACAAGCCAAATGAGAATAAGGCCATTTAGTTCGACAAAACTGCAGGATCAGGCCCTTAAGTTTAGGCAGTCAAACACATCCTAAAAACGTAACTTCTCTTACAGTAGTTAAATTACAGTGACTCCTGAACAGAAGATAGATCAGAAATAAAAACCCAGCTTTGGAGGAACAACTGCTAAGAGTTGCCTACATAGATATCTGATGGACACATCGTTGAAGAATGGAATTTTTACTCAAGGAGATCATCAGCTCTTTCAATGAATACCCTCCCACACTTCTCAACATCTCCTCAAATATGTCAAAGCAATGCCTGGAATAGCTCTTCAGTAGAGAGGATGGACTCTTGGTCAGGAATAACCTCATTAATTTTGTGACACGGTATGCTGGGGTTTTCTTTTTGCCTTTTCAATCCTACAGTCTATTTTGGACCATGCTAAATGATTTCAGATACACTGTGTCCCTGTAATATATTTTAATATCTTTAGAATCTTACATGGATTGAACTCATTGACTACATAAATGGTAAGCAAGGGCAAAAACAAGCTAATGGGAATCACATTTCTAAAGAGAAATCTTTCTTTAAAAAAGCATAAACAGAAAAAAATCTGATTTTGAATTTATGAATGCATTGTGACTAACCTGATGAAAGAAAAAAAATACCTTCACTGAAAATCAAGTTTGTAGAGTGCCATCAAAACTAATACTTAAAGGGAAATATTTTGGAAAGAAGCAAGTTATACAGCAAAATTTCTTCAAATTGAGTCTGTAAGAACATTTCTGAAATAATCTACAGTTTAATAGCAATTATACCATTATATACCATTAAAATGTCATGTGGGGATACATACTAGGTCTAAGTAGGACTAACTAGATTTAGCTATAAATCCTGAAGTGCTTCAGTGCTTTCTCTCCAGATGAGGCAACAGTGAAAACAATGATGGCCCAAACCACAGGATACCAACGGCCAATGGAAGAAAGCAAGTTCTAAACTGTGTCTTTTCCATTTACCAAAAGTAAATGAGATGGACACAAAAAATCCTACCTGAAGAATAAGACAGAGAAAAATGCAGTCCTCTGAAGTCAAATAAAATGGTCAAGACAGGAAACTTTATAAACCTTTTTCTCCACTTGAAGCAGAAACCCAGCTGAGTATATTATACGTGCAAGAAATAAGGGCATGAGCAAAATTTTGACAAGTGGGTTGATGGAATAAGATTGGATTTCCACAAAGCATTCAGAACAGATGAGTTTTTGGATGAGCTTGCAGAACAGCCTGATCTTTAAAAGGCTTGTCAGAATGCCAAACCGGGATGATCACCCACTGAAAAACAACATTCCAGGATATGGTGCTAAAGACACAGAGAACAAAATCGTTCTGAAAAGATTTTCATTAATTTAGCCAGAACAAAGTTAATAATCCATGACGTAAATGTTTCTTTCTTCACTAGCTTGTTAAAAATGCTAAATTCTCCCCTAGAAAAATACTACAGCTAGAGGTTGACAGAGATTAGCTTATTATTCTTCAAAGTCATTAAATAAATAATTAACCAACAATATCTGGTAAGTTACCTTGACAACAAACAACTATTAATATGAGACTGCCCATGGGAGAACGAGGCAGGGACTTCCAAACTGTGGTGTTAATCAAAGTACTTCAAAGCAGCACAAAGACTCGGTGGATTCATGCAGCCTGACATGGAGCGTGGAGCTCCTGCAGCCTCTGGCAACGGGGGTAGTTCAGTGCTGTACTTCTGTATGGCAAAAGGTCACCACTATTTTTTAAGCAAGAAAAAGGAAACAGAAAATTGCAAGTACCTGAATTACAGGACCATTAATAACATGTCAGTCACGCTCAGAAATTAATATGAGCCGTATGTCCACGAGGTGTTACATAAGGTATTTTGGCAAAACCTATGAAAAATAAACGCAGCTATGGAACACTTCAGGTACAGCTGCACAGGAGAAAAGCACCCTGTATTCAATCTACAGACACTTAAAAGTATACTGGGGGCAGCTAATTTGGAGAGGTCTCACACGTGCCCTTTGTCTTTCGTGCCAATGCAACTGGACATGAAAGTTATGGAATCAGCTGCCAAAAGGTGAACATTTTACTTTTGCACTTCTTTATCTCTCTTTCTTAAGTTCATAGAGAGGGCACTAATGGGCAAAGCATAACATTACCATACCATTCTCTCAAAGACAGTCTCTAAGGTGGTATAAGATTTCTAGAAGATAGAAACTGAGAATGTTTTGCTTCCCCAAATCCACATTTGGGAATCAGCAGGAAGACGGTCCTTATCTAAGGGTCCTTATCAATGAAATTTAGTAATAGGACATGAGGCTATTGGTGCTAGCATACCAGTTACAGTTTTAGCAAATTAGAACTTGCTCAGAGGCCTGTCAGAGCCCTTCAGATGAGCCTCTGAATTAGATTATGCATAGACCAGCATCGGCAGCAATACTCAAAATCCTGCTGTAATGAAAGATTATTCCCCAATGAGTGATTTGTTGGTGCAGCATAGATAATTTTCCATCATACTGGAAATTGCTTTGATCCTCTGAAATGAGTGGCCTTTGTTCTCATTACAGCATACCTCAGAGTTACTAACAAAGATCAAAAGTGTCTTTTCTTTCTGAGCCAAGGCAGGCATAGACTTTCCCCTGCGCAGAAAGAATACAGCCAGACTCAGAACTACAGGGGGTGTGATTGGCATTTCCCAAACTTTGCCATGGCTAGGGCAGAACCTGAGCCAGCAGAGCTTCTCTTCAAGGAGGAACTGTTTATATTTGTCCGTTAAAGGATTTCAGTTTCTGCAGCTACAACTTTTAACAGAGTGCAAATAAGTAAAATTAACACCCCTATCCCTTGGGAAATCTTAACCCACTTCCCTTCCCGCCTCTCCTGGGCTTCTATAAGCCTCACACCTTGCTCTTCAGAAACTCTTCCAAGCCAGGACTTGAGTTGCCTCTTGCAGGAGCCCTGACCCCCCACCACCCTCCCGAGCAGGCTGCAGCAGCCCAGGCTGGTGGCAGCCCCTCCCCACGAGCCCCTTCTCGATCGCTCCACCACACACCCCCACGCTGCGCAGCCCGCAGGCTCAGCCACTGTGTCCTCACTCAACCCAGCTCAGTTTAAGACTAAGTTTGCAATTAGCAGGTTTTAAGCAAGTTTATATTCTAAGTCCCACTAAAGTTTATAGCAGTATCCAACACCTTCAAGAGTGATACAAATGAGATTTTTCACTGTGTCTAAAGTAAACCAAAACACACAAGGCCCATTGAAAGTCCAGTGCCCATGTTTCTAAATTATTGCACTATCATCGGATATAGCACCTATTAAATAACATTTAAATTACTGCAAGAAAAATTCTGATGTCTGGGATAAATTGCCAAGAAATGTCAAGATGTTGCTAACACCAGAGTCAAATGTGTTACCAAAACCTGAAAGTTGAACTAGCAGTGCATATTTCACACACTCGACAGTTATCAGCTGCTGGAGACTTCCGAGACTATTGAAAAGGGGCAGACTGAATACATCAGCTTGATTCAGTCCATTACCTAAATATGAAATGCTCCACAGCCCAATACCTATCAGAGTTGTGTTATCCTCCCAGATTAACTCTTTCACAACAGATGTCTAATAAGCATAAATACAATAAGCAAGAAGTAATACTGATGCCTTTCCTGGTCTTAAAATCAAGAGCCAAACATGGTTAGAAGGGAAAAAGGGGTTTTTCCCTGGGTATTTATGGCAGACCCCTCAGGTGCAGCCCAGCCAGGGGCAATGCCCCAGAGCACACGGAATGCACACCCACGGGCACTCGGGATCACATCCTGGGCCTCACAAATGAGCACATCCAGCAAAGATTCCCCAGGGAGAGGCTCCAGGGAACCCCCGCCCCAGGAACCTTCCCCTGGCTGGGCCCAGCTCAGTTTACAGAATGTGTTCTGGAGAGGCCCTTGGTGTCTGGGACTCTCTGACCCCCAATTACGAGGCTTCCAAGATGTTTGGTCTCTTGGCTTAACAGAACATTAGGTCTAAGAATGTGGGCTAGAAGCACTAAGAATATAGAAAAAGTATGTAAAAGGGACATAAAAGAAAAGGAAAAAAATCATCATGGCATCAATACCACAGGACCATGATGGTGCTATATAGAAAGATTCTTAAGAGAATGAAATGTGCAAAATCAGCTCTGAGTTAGTGCAACCACTTGCTGATACTTCATGGATGTAACATCACACTTAAAGCACTCATTTCTGGGAAATAAAAAAAAAATAATAAAGTCAAGAAAAGTTGACCAAAGGTTACATCCTCAGATTTATCTGTACTCATTTGATTCCTCCTCTGAGTTCATACAGCCACAGAAAACTGTCCCATGGCAAATTCCTAAGATGGAATGTTTTCTGCTGTGCACAGCTACTGACCTGCAGCATCTGAAGATAGCCTTCCTGGGGATCACACAGCAGGGAGGAGATACGGTGGTTGTTCCTCATGCACCTCTGGTTGTTGTCCCTCAAGAGAGGGAAGATCTGCCGGATAACTGTCATCCTCCCCAGAGCACTATGCACCAACTCCAGTATTTCATTATCAGTGATTTCCTGTGAATGCAGACACAATCATTTAAAAACATATATTTGTCCAGACAATTTATGCATTTCTTTCATTATTGGTTAAATGTTTTTAAAAAGACAGTAGGAGAAATATGTTACAGATCCACATGCTTAGTCTAGGCCAAATGTTATTTTATGTTTAAAAACAACAATGCTTTTTTTAATACATCATCTGAAAGTAAAGAAAACAGCCTAACACAGTACCATCTATCTTGGCAATACTACAGTTTTGCAGATGTAGTTCCTCAAAGGAAAGCACCAAAATGGTCTCAATAGATTTTTTTAAAAAAAAAAAAAAAAAAAAAAAAAAAAAAAGAGCCTTGAAATGAAATTTATATAGAAAGAATTTTGTTTGACAGACTAGAACCTCACTATATCCTCAGGACAAAATAACAATTGAAAAACATAACAGTCTTCAGGAAATATGGCTCTTTCACCTGTGAACAACATTACAAGAAAGCACTTTTCCCATAAGTACAGTAGATCATGTCTGCAGACTAATCCTGATAATGACTCAAGTAAGTCTTTTGAGGTTGTCTGTATTAGGAAATAAAAAATAGGAGAAACTTTATGGAGGGCTTTGACACATTTAGGAACATCGGTTTCTGCACACAGAATAATTCGGGATAAGATATAAGGAGACCTCAAGGACAGGCTGCTTTTCTTTCCAGGCTTCACACTTTCTAAAGCTTCCCTGTGGACCTTCAGACACCCCAGCTTCCTAATTCCTCCTGGGACAGAGCCTGCATGCACTGCTCTTATAGGGAGACTGAAGCCAGCTTAACTCCGTGCTTTACACACTTTTTATTTAAAGAAATACACAAAACCAAAACCTCTTTGCTTACCCCAGTTTGAAAATCAGAGGCTTAGCTGATCCTGAAATCAAAGCAAAGGTGTAGCTTGTGATGTTTTCATCCTGGCAGGAGCTCACTGAGAGGAAAGGCAAGCACTGCTGCCTGCACTCAGCCCCCAGGCACCTGCTGTACATCCCAGCCCCTCACCAGGGCCACCAGAAACATCTGCAAGTCTCACAGCCCATCCCCAGCACAGCTGGACTGCCCTGGCTGCACAGCTGGGCCAGCCAAGTGCCCGGCCTGCACAGGGCTCTCTCAGCCCCTTGTAGTTCAGGGGGCTGAAAATTACTCATGTTGCTGCAATAATTTGGTCAATAGGGCCCACACCTTGTGTCATCAGCAGAAGTGAACCTGGCCCTGGACATTTAACATTCAAGAAAAAAAAAAAATTGTTTTCTTGCCATTTTCTCTGTCAAGCTGTGAGTGAAATGACCATGGGGTTATAATAATTACTTGTTATGGTTGACTAGTACTGTACCTTGGCTCAATTTAGTGCTACTTTGCCAATTTCCCATCTTTTTTCAGGAACGTGAATTTTTAACTTTGCAGAAGGTGAAATTCATTGCATTAATGACAGACCAACTGGTGTGGCATGAAAACAGTAAATCAGAAAACAAATATATTCTTACTGAAGGCAAAGATTTTGAGGCTTAATAGAAAATGCTGGGCAGCACCTACAGCCTTGCAAGGAGCCTCTACAGACCCCTCCAGATCTCCCCTCTGTGGAGCTGAGGGCTGTTAAAACCACACAGCGTGTCTAAGCTGGAGTCTGAGGGAAAGACAATTTTATGGCATAGCTTTAACTCATAACCTCCTAGGCTGCATCCCTTGGTAGGCACACTCAGACCAAATGGCTAAAAACAGGAAAACAAAGGATCACAAATCATCCAAACCTTCAGTTCCACTCTCACCACACACATTTTGTGTCCCCTCTAGGTGATACACAGCCTGTCAAAGCTGTCTCAGAAACACAAATATTGGTCATTTGTGGAATGGGTTTATCTGTTTATTAATCTGCACACACAGAACTTCAGTTAGTTTGCAATACCACGTCATATTGCTCAGGGGAACACTTAAATCCGCTTTAGTTGTGCTCGACTATCATAACACTAATCGCAAAATGAGACAATTATGTTTCACATTACAATCTCTATTTTCCTAGAGGTAATGACAGAAAATTATAAATTTTAATGACATTAATAATTTAAAGAACTGAAACATATTTCCAGAAACCACATCCCTGAGAAAACTGGAGGATTAAACAGAACAGCACTGAGAACAAGGATGCTCGTGGAGACAAGCTAGGGATTTATTTGGATTTTTTCAGTAGTATCAGTACCATTTGTTGGGTTATTTTAACTCACTCAATACACTGCTTACATCTATAAATGAACACTTGTTGAAAATCCAGAAAACATCATTCAATTAGCTATTTTTCTAGAAGGTTCACTACAGCTAACCCTGTAGATAGATTTAGTCAACATTTACATATTGCTGGCTTCTCTGCATCCCACATGAACAGATACACACACACATATATATAGATGTAAATAAAAAGATTAATCCTTTAGAGAAGGGACACTTTTCTTATCACAGAAAACATTCTAATACAAGTGTGCATGATCACCTGTCCAAATACCATCATCATTGTCCTCCCACACATCCAGCATTACCTCACTTCTTTTTGTCCAATGTTCCTCAAAATCTCTACAGGGATGCATATAAATTCATAATTTAAATTATTAACTCTATTTCTAGAAATAAGGATGCTGCACTGGGTGTCCAGATGTCTTTCTCAGATGATAGTGAGTGCTTACACAGTAAAAGATCCTCTGATTTAACAAAATATTATTCCATACTAAAAGGTAATTCTCTTGGGGGCAAAAAAAAGCACAAAAAATGATAGTAAACACAGGACAAAACAAACAAAAACCCCTACCATTGATTTTAGTGTGGAATTCACTGCTAAAACAACTCATCCAAGCTCATCTGTGACCTTGCTCTTTAGAACTGACAAAGACTCTCTGTAATTCCACAGCATTAGAATTCGGTCAGTTCTAAACCCTACAAATTTCTTTGGGCAGGATGCAGTTACACATGGAGTACAGTTTCACATCTATGTATAAATTTTAAGCATTCATCAGAAAAAGAAAACCCACAGAATTTTGTGGAAATAAATAAATAAATAAAAATGCTGTGGTGTTAAAGATAGTGGCCAAAAGGAGAGAAGTGAAATTTCCTTAGGCAAGTAATAAATATAGAGTACCTGGAATACAATTAGAATAAATTGTAATTGCAAATTGCTACATTTTGCATTGAAATATGTCATTTACTAAATCTTATGACACTTCCACACTGTGTTCCTTGTATTTCTATTCAATTTTTTAACTTTTTTACTCGGTATTTTTGTGTAATTTGAGAGTATCTTAGAATGCTTGCCCCACTTGCATTCATAAATGATCACTAAAAGGCCTGGACCTTTCCAAGGAAAAGTGAGACAAGGGTAAGTGTTAAAGATTTACTAACTTCTGGTTATCAAAGTAAACACAAATATTATTACACAGATTGGGGCTTTAAAATGAAACAAAGAAAATAATCTTAAGCACCTCCATATGAAGAGAAAAGGTGAGCAGAAACCCAGTCCTGGCTCTACCCAAGCAAAAATTAGGCCATAAAAATTGTCATGGGGACTAACTGTTGATCACCCAAAATGCATATAACATAGGCATTTCTGGAAAAATATTTTCAGAAAAAGTGGAGAAAAACCACCGCATTCATAAGGTTCTTTTCTTCCAGAGTGAGTTTTCCCTGTACTGCTCTACAGCCATGCTCTAAGAAAACTCTGCTCATCACTCATTATCTAATACCTTCCTATATGCTGCCCTTGGGGAGAAAAGTAGCTTGCTGAGATAGACTTTATCTGATAATTACTATCCTATTTTCTGCTCATTTTCCGCAACTTTAAAAAATGTTTTATAAAGGAAAATAATAAAGAAGTGCCCAGATGACAGCTGAGAAGCCATTTGATTTTCAAATCAAGAGGACCAGTACCTACAGACAGACTGGGCATGTCTGATGTGGTGAAAGGAAAGAAAACAAGTATTGGCAGAAGCAATGGAAGTGCAGGATGGAAATGGAAAGTAAGAAATACGTCACACCAGGGTGCTGATGGAACACTTTCATAGAGAAAACTGACTCCTATAGACAGTGAAGCAGTGGTGAAGTGAGACCTATGAAATCAGCAGAAAAAAGAATTGGGCTTGAGTGCAGAGAAGGATTAGCAGAAAGATGCTTTGAGCGAATGTTCTGAGAGGGGGAAGGAAAGCATCAATAGCCATTTTTCTGCACTCTGCTCTGACTGATCACCTGGGTTGAGCTGGGGAAAGTTTTATCTGTCCACTGAAGATCTATAAATTAATCTGCTGGCAGCACCACCAGCATCATTTGGAAAGCATCATCTGTCCAAAAAGGAAGAATAAGGTCAACTGCTGTCTAAAATTTTTGACTGGTATTCAAGTGATGAGGACAATGTCATCTCCAAATGGCCCAGAGTTCCCCAAGTCCCTTGGCACTCTAACTTCCTGTCTAAGGCTTCTCTGATGAAATGTGTACTCTTGCTATGTTTCCAAACTTTTTTATTACTTTTCCTGCAAAAAAAATTCCAAGAACTTTTCTTCCTACTTCCCTTCTCCCTTCTCCTTTTCAGCTAAGAGGGTTTTTCTGACAAGTATGATCATAGCTGGGTAGAATTCAACCAAATACATTACAGCTGCATTTGCTTTAGTAGTTTCTCTGTGCTTACTGACTCCATTTTTTTTCAAACCAGGATCTTTATTGAGGATTGAAAAGAGAAAACATTCAAAAGCAACTTTTTTCTGGGTTTTAATCAAAGTTTAGTTTTATTTTTTAATTAAAGCTTACAAGAATTTCAGTTGTCTTCTTACTACTGAATACTTTGCTTTCCTATGGACTTGGAATCTGTATAATACTCTATTTCTACAGCTATTTGTTTTTGAATTCTTACTGAAAACAGATTTGACCAATAAAAATCTGGTCCCTGACTTTTTTTTAAAGTATTTTTTTGCTTAGCACCATAAAGGTTTTTGATGATTTTTTTACAACCCCCAGTTATTAAGCTCAGGTTAGTACATGAGGATCAACTGGTTTACCACATTCTAGCTGTAAAAAAAGCATCTTTGAATTTGCAAGGGCCGTCGAAAACATAACTTACCTTTCTGCTATCCACCCCACAATGTTGCAACATAAGGTGTTTGATTTTTGTTTGCTTTCAAATGGGACAAATAACAGCACAAGTTTTTCTAAGTGATAAATCAATAAGCCCATTTTCAACCTTAGATTCAAGCTACTTTGCAAAGATTAAGCTGTATGTTGAAATACAAGAATACAGAAATTCAGTCACCCACTGAGCAGTCACCCAGTGAACACCTCCTCACTTCTGAAACCGTTGTGCCATGAGAAATACCCACAGGGGTTGGCACTTAACCTATGAGGAGGACTTCTTTATCCCATAGTACATTCCTTTCTAGTGACTACCTCATCTCTTAGACAGAAAAAATTAATGGAATGAAATTTCTACTAGTTCTCCCTCTTGCTATGGTTGCAGTTCGAGAATTTAGAAGCGAACATTGAATTTCAGCATTTGTTAGTTCATATGGTACAGAATGTGGTGATTTTAAAACTAAAAAAGAATTTACTTTGTGATAATGACAAATATTCCTTTTTGTGGAGTGATCTGAATCAATGAGAATCAATGTAATGCAAAAGCAACAAATGAAAACTGTAGTCAAGACAGAGCTCTGATATTTAGCTTTCAGACTTATTTTTTTGCACCTTACAATTACACCTATTTTTAAAACACTAAAAGTACAAGTAATTCATTACTAGGCAGACTTCTATCCAAACTACACACAGTCACCACATAATCCTCCATTACAAATGACTGATGTCAGGAAACACGATGCTCAGTTCATCCCTGGCTAAGTCAAATCACTGAGGTGGCCCCAAGGGCAGATTTGGCTGACAGAATCTAAACAAAAACAGTCATTCCAGCTTATTCACTGGTAGACAGGGAAGGATGGAGTTCCGTGATGACTGGAAATCAACCATGAGTCACAGATCCCATACATTCCTGTTTACCACCAAAAGTACTGAATAAATGGTTCGATAAGAAGTATATGCAGTGACTCTTTGCATAAACTGTCACTGTTACAACCACATTGAAAAAGGCTATGTGGACAGACCTAGGACAGAAGGTGCAGATCAGAAAATAGCCAGTGGCATTCAAAACACAGTTGTATTTGTCTTTGCATACTGACACTGAAATTATTTAGCTGACTTACATAATGTGAGTAGGATGCTGAAAAATAAGGAATAAAAAACAAGAGCAGAACCAGGTATAAAGAGAGACAGATGATGGGATAGAAGGTAACCAAGGAAGTTATTCCTATACACTCTCATACTTAGATCATAAACCATTCTCCAATACTAGATCTAATTTCCACTGCAGAAGATTAAATTGTACTTCCTTAATATTTCCAGAGCGAAGATGTGATCATATTCTTGTTTTATTTGTACTGCTATACCCAAGCTTTTCAGCCTTTTCATGTGGGTCGTATTTTACCAAGCTTTCTTCACAGTAAGTGCTCTCCTTGACGTGTTCAACATTGTTGTGCATGTCTTGTTTTGTTTTGAAGTGTTTTGCCCAAAACTTGCACTACTGTTCCAACAAAGCCAAGCTGATGTCAAACAGAGCGAAATAATTGCCTCCCTTATCTTACAATGGATGTTTCTGGTATCATATCTGAGGACTACATTTGCTAACTCAGCAGGACCACAACAGCACTGATTGTCATTCTGGTTTTTATCCACAAGGATCCCAAGCTGCTCCTGCAGATGCTCACCACCTAGACCTCATTTTGTAGCCACAAGCAAAACATTCAGCACTTCTCTATATTAAATTTCACCTGCTGGAGTGCCTCAGATTCATCTAAATAAACTGGAACTATCAACAATATGTTTTTAACAGTCTGGTCATAATTAATATTTTCTGTAAAGTCAGAATCAAGGAACTAAGTAAAAACATTAAGCCCCCATTTTTCAAGTAATCACCCCTCACTTTTCTTTACTTTCTGCTACATCTAAACTTTTTCTTATTACTTTTCATGATCCCTGGTATGAGTCCTTTTGCAACACAGCCTTATTTTATAAACCCTTACTTTATTACACCTTTACACTCTTCCCTAGCCCTTTTTTCTTAATCACCTTTTCTATGGAACTCATCTCTGATTTCAAGTTCTGTGAAGATAAGCCACTGGAACCATAATGATATCTTGTTATGCCTTCATCCTCAGAGAACCCCACAGTTCTTTTGCCACCCTTATTATCTTTCCAAAAGCATTACTAGTTTCCAAAAGCTGTGAGGTTGGACAATCTTTTTACTGATGTTCATTCTTCCCACTGTCCTTTTCCCACCTCTTCCTCTTCTCCAAAAAGTGCGTTTTGCCATGGCATGATCACTTTCACACCAACTATCTTCTGGCTTCCTTAGCCCATTCTTCCTTGGCCATAATGAAATCTGAACTGATGACTGCCTTAATTTCTTAAGCATGTACAGATAACGTCAATCAAAGGAAATTTGTGAAGCCCTGTCTGTATCCCAACCCTACTTTTTCAACCGCCACGGAAATGAAAATCTTCCTTTATTTTAATTTCTTGTCTTTGGGGCATTTCTGTCCAAAAAAAAAGCACTTTCAAAAATAGACTTCCTCAGTGTCTTCTGCATATTTCCAGGCAAAAGTTTGTCCCTCAGCTTCAGGGCGGGTATGGATGGTTCTGACATGTAACACTACATTGCCTTCTCTTCATCCCTACCTGCCCTTCACAAAAAGTGTTCTCCTGTACCAACAAGAAGTCTTGTGCTTTGCCAGACCATGTCTTAGAGCTTTCAATTAAACTTCCTGAATAGTTTAAAAAGAAATTAAAGAAATTACATCATAACAGTGAAACAACTCACTTGAATTATCTATCAAATTCTGCACCATTCCACTTCCAGGAAGAGTAGTTCCTTGCTTTTTCTACTGATTTACAAGTAAAAACAGTGAATATTTAGAAACTTGGAATCAGAATTAAATACATTTATATGAGGAAATAAAATACTGTGTTTAATTTGATTATATTTTTGTTCCATATTCCAGTTTTGCAGAATAATTTATCTTTTCTTTACCCTTGGAATGGAGACAATTTCAAAACCATGAAATGTCCCACAAAAAGGGAAATACAGTTTCTAATTCTGTTTATACCCCCAGACCTACTGCTGCTGCTAATAAAGAAGCAGACACAGGCTTCTGGAGCACTGCTCCTGGTGCAACCACATCCAAATTCAGTTTCAAGTATTGCTCTTGTACCTCTCCCACAGACACATGCCCTGGGGAAAGCACAGCATTTTCTCAGAAAAGGCAGAAAAAGAGAAGCGGAGAATGAAAAATGCCATGAGGAGCCAACAGAAATGTTTGATGCCAAGTATGAAAGAGAAAGAAAAGTAAGAGAAAAATAAAAATAATAGAGAAAACTAGGGGGGAAAGAACCCCAGGAAATAAACATCCAAGAAATAGGGGCCATCTGCAATTGTGCCAGTCTTGCCAAAAGAGGAAGCAGCTGACATCTATCAAAGCTGGTGGGGTCACTTCAGCCATTAAGGGTTTAAACAGCAAAGGTTCAAGCAAAACACCAGGTATCTTCTAACAGATCTTCCATTGGGTCAAAACTGCAACTAATTGGCAATTCCCAACACAGTCAATGACAATGAAGTGTTTTGGACTATTCTGGAGACACAGCTAAGCATGTAGTAATCATCATTTGGAAGAGTTTGCTTTTACACAGATTTATACAGGAATCACAAGTATCCTTGCTCTTAAAAAGCTACTTGGCATGCTTAACCCAGAATTCAGGTAGAATCACTACCTAAATGAATGCAAGGGATGATTTAGTATTTATTGATGAATAAAAATAAAAGTGCAGATCAAAAAGGGGATGGGTAGTTATAAATACATTTCTATTTTCTCCCCTCTAATCTCTACTACTTTTGACAGCTCTGCAGTTTTGAAATATAATGTTTGAAGCCAGAAAAGTGGACACACAAATATATATATTTTAAATCAGTAAGGTTTTTATGACTTTGGCTCCGAAGTGGACATATGAGGGCATGATACTGCCTGAAGAGACCTATCCCTGTGCATTCTCTTATCCTAGAAAACCTGCCAGGTAACGTTTCAGCCTTCCAACCCCACATAATAAATTCAACTCCCAATTCACCAGCCTTTTTCTAAAGATGACCAAGTCCTTTCTCACCAGCAGTGGCATCCAAACTAAACAGATACCCCAGCACAGACCCAGGCTGTTGAAAACTGGCAAATGGGATTTTGTCCGTACAGCTGTGCAATTGGAGATCAACTCATATTCCACATTTGTTCATTTGCTGTGTAGTAAGTTTATCAGCCATACACATTTAAGTTAGTTCAATCAAACCTTGGTGGTCTTGCTTACCTAACAAAAGTGATAAAATATTTTTAACTCTAAAACTTAACTCCTATTCTACCATATGGGAAGGTGCACAAGGGAAAAAAAATAACCAAACACAAATGTTTATTGGATTGTTGCTACATAGAGAGTAAAGTAGATTTAATTAAAGTAAGAAGATAATAATATCTCTTATTGAAATAGTACCATGCTATATAGTCATTCTTACTACAGCAAGTCCCAGTTTCAGATCCTCACTGGCTTGATGAGAGGTGGGAGACAGAGCTCACTGTAAGGTGCTCTGGGTCAGGAGATCTCAGCAGTCCAAGCTCTGCAAAGCCCTTAAATGGTTCCCTGAAGTGCAAGAGGCCTGAAAAGCCTGTTTACAATCCAGTGCTCTTCATACAAGGAACCTCAATAGAAAAAAATTGTCTCTGTGTTCTCTTCCTGCTACTGCCCCTTCCATCAGCCAGCCCTACACCTCTCTTTCCTTGCAGTGGGATCATTAGGCACGGGGTGAACAGGGAAATGTACGGTCCTTAATCTGTCCAGGACAATAAAAGGACTGGCTGAGGTTTTGGTCCATTTGCATAATGAACTTCTACTCTTGTGGAAACACATCAAAAAGAGCTGATTTGACTGCTGAGAATTAAAAGGTAATTCTATTCCACAAATCACAGTAAGAATCAGTATCATCTTTTCCACCAAATATTCATGCATTCCCACTACCACCAACTGGAAACATGTACATGGAAAGCATGATCAGTCTGTCCTCTTGCTAGCATAGGGGGATGCACACTTAAATAAGAATGCATCCATTTTTCTACAGATGCATCCATAGGGATGCTCAATGCACCTTCTTTTCACAGTAGCTTCAAGCACACGCACAAACTCCAACATTCTTCTGTTAAAGAAATGACACTCAAAACATTTCCTCTTCCTTTTGCCTGCAAAGACTTCTCCAAAGTTTTGTCAGTCTGAAAAGCTTCTCTAATTGTCTCTTTGGACTTAATTGAATTTTAGTATATTTATAAATTACGTGCACAGATATTTTTCACTAGAAAGTTATACTCTAAATTCACATGCTGCTCTCATAGCTTCTCTACCCAGTCTTTAGCCACAAAGGAGAAAAAACAAAAGCTTCCAAAAGAGGAGCAGAACTGACACCCTGTGAGATGTGTTCGTGTGTGTACGTGAGAGCACATGTTAGTGCATGAGTGCTGAAGGCTTTTATCAGGATGTTACAGACTCAGGCTTCGTGAATTGAGTTTTAACAATCACAACGTGACCAAAAGCAGCAGTAGTAAAAAAATCACTAACACTCCCTCTCTATAAATGTTTAGGGAAATATGCACTGCATTATCTTTATGTGAATATAAACACTGACTCTCTGGGCATCTTGCTGATGTTTTGTAGTGGGTCATTACAGCAGCTGACAAACCAGGAGGTACTTAAAAGTAACAAGGACTAGAAAGAATTTATAAAGCCTTTACAGGCAGGGATTTCACTCGCTTTCCCTAACCCCTCTTTAATTACAGAGCCTGTCTAATGCCACACTATACAATTTATAGTCACTATTAAAAGTTGCCTATCCAAAATTATTAGCTAGGTGCAAAGAAAGGAGTGAGAAATTAACAAAGGAATTGGCTATTAAATTAGAGAATATGCATTTATAATATAAAAATAAGACGGCGAACACTGTTCTTTTTAAATTAGATATTTTGCTATCTTTTTATAAATCATTATTAAAACAAGAAATTTATAAAATACTGCCATTTATCAGTGATTTATAAGTTACTATATATGGTACAATATTTCATTGTTTTTTAAATAAGAATCTGAATGGATTCCCATTAGGGCATCATGGCACTAAGGTAAAATAAATAATCATTGTAGCAGGACACGATACCATTTGCTGCAGAGGGGAAACATCACACTTTGAATTTAAGCTGTTCTGGATCTTGGCCAATACACCAACACAGTTCTGCACTAGAGAAAGCCCGTGTATTATGTAAATACATATTTCAATGGACTAAGCTTGCAAGTAGCCTCAGCACTCTTTCCTCTCCTGGCATCTGTGAGCAGGCTTTCACAGCAGTGGAGGGTGAGCTTCTGGCAGAGAGATGCCTGTATTTGAGATTTCTTGTGAGATATTCTCTGCTTCCTAAATAGCTAATAAAATAGTGTCAGCAGGAAGGTAAAAATAAAGTCTCCCAGCTGCTCTGAGGTATACTGGAAGCTTTATCTTGACCTCTGGTGTTCAACCTATGCCAGTTCAACTAAGACAGAAAAGCAATGACACCACAGAGTTTGAACCTTGTGCCATTCAAAATGCAAAAATGCTACACGTATGGTCAGTTTTGTGTGTCAAAACATTGAAACAAAAGATGGTGATGAGTGAATGTAGCAAGCTGTGTTTTCTCTTTTGACTTTCTTACCTCATTTACATAGACCCAGTGACTATCCTTTGATGCAAGGTTGGTTTCCACAGCCTACAAAAATAAAAAGAAACATAATAATAAAAATAAATAAAACATGGGAAATATATTCAAGAGTGAACTTATATAAAAATATACTATAAAGCTCATTTTGATTGTTTTCAGTGCTAGTGACATTGTTTCAGTATAGTTCTTTTCATCTCTTCCTCTGCTGCTTCATGAAACAGTAACTAATTGGTGGTAGCCACCTTTCTCTGACTTCAGTTCCTACGCCAAAGTACCCTGACCATTTAAATGCACCACAAAAGCACACTGGGGCAGGATGGTACATCAGCATAAGGGATCCTGTGATGAATAACTGCACAGAACATGCAGTTCAGAGGACCTAACTTATCTGTGGTATATCTAATGGATCCTACTCAGCTGGGTTTTTTTCAATATTCCTCACAAAATATATTGTCTCTGGCTCATTACACCTCTGATAGTTTATCTGTTAACTAACCTAATTAATTAGAAACATGACTGTGAGATGCTCAGATGAAGTTCACGTGTGTCATCCTCTGCTCGTATTTACATAGGCTCAAGATAAAGTTATGATTTACATGGTCACTTTTTTTGTCTTCCTGGTACGAACCTGGATAACCACTATATGTTAGAAAGAAACACCATACCTGGGCAGTTTGAATATTTATCTACACACATATAACCCACTAGAAAGCTAAAACCGGGGAAGATTGCACTACTAGTACTGAGAGAGAACCTCAGCGGAAGGATCTGGCAATACACACAGAAGTTCCTAACTGTCCCCTTTGTTTGACACAGATGAGCTCACTTCAAGACACTTAATAGTCTAATAAAGTGATACCCAGCATGGAGAGGTGTACACTACACTGCCAGTGATATTGTTAATGTCCTGCTTAATACATGGTTAAACAATTACTGCTGTGTGTTCATCTCTCCTCATAAAACAGTGCACACATGTATTTCAGGAGGCAGTTCATTACACCGTTTTGAATGTTCCTGCCTTCAACCACTTCTTTCCTCTGTGCCACTACGACCCCATTTATTGAACAGATATTCTTATCTCTCTGTTATAAATGGCCCTATGAATCACTGAAATGAACCCAGTTAAAAAACACCCCAAATAAACACAGATGAACAAAACACTTTCAGTTACTGGGTTTTAACCTGGATAATTTCCACACTGCACTGGTACAGAGAGGCTCTGTAGACTGTAGCACTGGGCTGAGCAGGAACATCATCAACCAACCTTCCTCTTCAGAACACATTTGCATAATAAGCCTCTCAGATATTTAGTGTCAGATGGGATGAATCACCTTCTCTTCTGACACTGACTACAGATGACTGGCTTAGAATGAACGCCCACGACTTCTAAGGCTGCAGAGGAATGACAAGAGATCCATCCCTAATACAGGCTAAGGGATATCCGATCCCTTCAAAAATATGAAGCAAAGCTTCACTAGGTAGCCAACACCAGCATCTTTAACTCTAATCTTAGCTTACACCATGTCCTTATAAAAGGTATAAATTACTTGCCTAAGTAACTGCATTGTAAAGTTTTGCTCATTTGTGTAGCCCACACAAACATACGAGAAAATTGTGGGCCACACACCTAATTGTGGGCAACCTCCACCTATTTCTCACATCCACAAGCTGAAACACTCCTTTAAAGAGACAAAATTCCCAAGAAATCTGCATACTTATCAAAAGAGGAAAATCAACACAGACAGGACACAGAAATTCTCTTCATCATCATAGAAAGTATTATAGGAAAATACGAAACCTGGTGTCAAAGCAGATGAGACCCACTACAGATAACACTTCTGACAAAATAATCCTCTCCTAAACATGCAGTGAAAAATTGTCCCCTTGATAATTGCCTCCCTTGCATTTCTTTAAGCTGGGAGGAACGTTAAGCTGACCACCTAATTTAGGAACAGCAACTCTTAGGAAAGATAGCAGTGATGAACAGGAGGGCAAAAATTTGTACATTTTCTCCCTATTCACCTCCCAAACATATTCAGACAAAGCCAAAATAGTCAGGTGCTGTACCACATTGAGAAAGAGCAAAGTGCTGCTAGCATTAGCAAGGCAGAATTAAATAATGCTCAGGTGCAGAGTTATTGCACTGGCTACATTTTGTGATTCATCTGCAACAGTGAGCAATTTGTATGAATAAATGCTCAGTCTGGGGAGACGCAAGAGCCAGGGAACTCAAAATGAATTATCATATCTCATTCTACTGGGTTCACATATCTGGGCCAAAGTTTTTAAAATGAGGTGCCTAAATTTAGGTTGCTAAGAGTTTATCTTTAGTCATCAGAGTGCCAGACCATTCAGTGCTCCTCCTACAGAGCCAATGGCTCTGCATCCTAATAGCTTGAAACGTATTTAGAAACATCACCGTAGGTAGTCAAGTCTAAACGGCTCTAAATATCTTCTGCTCAGAACTGCAACACGTAGCACGAACCATTACTTGAAACTAAAACCTGCTGGGAGGGAGCTGAAACTTCTTGCATTTTGTGCTTCAGATTTTGTACCACATTTAAAGACCTGCCATTCTAAAAAATCCTAAAAAAAACTCTACTGAGAAACAGCTCTCAGGTTTCAACTTTCTGATAGCACCAGTGTATTGCTGGAGGCTCATGAAAGTTAAGCAGTGTGAAAAGCAAGGTCCTGGAGACTTGTGTTATCATTTGGAAATTTATTGAGAATTCTCAAAGTAAGGAAGAATTTCATGTTCGTAACTTACTGAGGTTTTTTTACTTTAAAGAGGAAAAAGATATCAGCACTTGGGAGATTATGGTCACCCATTTTTAATTATTCAAGCTGTTCAAGATCTTGCCATTTGTTTGAGATTGTGTCCATCCATTCAAAAAGAAAAAAATTGTCTGTGAAACACCTTGAAGGACCTATTCCATCCTATTTGATAAATATACCCTATATAAAGAAAGTAGGCTATCAATCTGTGAGATCACTGTGGCTGAGTAAAAGCGCTGCCATCTATTGGGGAAGGATTCATGGGTTAAAATATGCTACAGTTTTGTATGGAAAAATTATTAATGTAGCTGCAAAATGTCCTAGTTCCTTTTATACTTTCTATGTAGATAGGGTTTAGGTGACACTTGGGAGTAATGCTTCACAATATTTCTATCAAATAGAAAATCTGCTTTTGAGATAAACAGCACTCTGGAAATTAAAGAGCATCCATCATTCATTTATTTTATCTCAGAGTAACAAATAACTTCTACAAATTTGGAAAAAAAAGAGGTTTATTTGAGATCGTGCCCTTCTTCCTCCCCAACTACCTTTCAAGAGCCAAATGTAAAATGCAGAACCCAAAAGAGAGAATTGTAATTCACTCAGTGGACCACTACAAGTGACAACATATAAATGATTCTATCAGAATCGGGCCAGAACTCAAAGATGGGAAGGGGAGCAGTGAATGAAGGAAACTGTTTGCAGTTTCTCAGTAGAAAGGATTTGCAATAGAAATGAAATAAGAAGACACTGAAAATCAAAATACAAGCATTAAGATTTCAGATCTCATAGCAACACTGATAAAAGAAAAGAATAAGAAGATTCATGAAAAATAATCAAAGATGGTTTCATGTATATAGTTTTGTTTACTTTTAAATGTGTAACTTAAAATAATTTACTGCCAATAATCCATGACAACGTTATTTTATTGGAATACAGTGGAAAACAAATATTTACATTGCCTTTATGAATAAGCAACTTGGTTCATTATTTTATTTAATGGCAGTTGCAGCATTAAAAGGAGAAGTTGGGAAAGTAAGCAATAAATGCTGCTATGTTCAGAAATAATTCTGCAGAGAAAAAAAAAAAAAAAAAAAAAAGGAACAGAAACAATCCTTTCCTAACCTAAAAAAATCTGAAACTGAAAACCTCTCCAAGCATGTAATGGCTGGCCAGTAATAGGGAAGGCTCTTTTCCACAATACCTGGCTGCTTTGCCAGGGTCAGCACCTTGCTGTTCACTGCAAAATGCAGGCTGCTTAAAAAGGGATGCAGGGCTGAGTGGCCGGACACAACTGAGAGGGGATGCTGTGGATGCTCACACAGACCTGGGCAGGCTGTGCTCCAGTGACAGCGGGATGTGCTGAAGAGTTCAGAATTACATGCAGCAGTGTTATAGTTACAAACCTGTTGTCTCCTCACTGTGCACCCAGGGGAACAGGCAGTAGGAATGTCTGGAAGCCCTGTAACCAACCCTGGGATCCTAGAAGGAAATGTCTTGCAGATGGCAAACACAGATGTTCCTGTTGTGTCTCAATTTTTGGAAACAAGGGTTGCCACCCTGAAATCCATGATATAAAAGAACCACCAGGTTGTTTTGCTAGGAGGGATATCAAAGCAGCAAAAGTTATTACTTGCACATCCTTTAACTTAATGGTGAGGATAAAGAGCATCATAGCTTTCCACAATGAAGAAGCAAAGCAGACAGTAAACTGGGGAGCTCACAGTTAGGCAGTAATTCGAAAACAGTGTCCTAAGAGGTGCTGGAAGAACTTAAAACCAATCTCTTGCCAACTGCCATGGTTTAACCATAGCCAGCAACTAAGTACCATGCATCAATTTTCTCACCTCCCTCACCTGTCCCAGAGGGATAGGGAGTAAAATCAGAAAAAAAAAAAAAAACAAACGTAAAATCTGTGGGTTGAGATAAGAACAGTTAATTAACAACAACAACAAAAAAATTTTTTAAATAACTGTAATGAAAAGGGAGAGAACAAAAGGACAGAGGAAAATAAACCCCAGAATGACAATGATGCACAATGGAGCTGCTCCCCACCATTGGTGTTCCCAGCCAACTCTCCCAGTTTATATACTGGGCATGATGCTCTATGCCATGGCATGTGCCTTTGGCTACTTTGGGACAGTGTCCTGCCCATGCTCCCTCCCAGCTCCTTGTGCACCTCCTCACGGGCAGAGCATGGAAATTGGAAGTCCTTGATTTGGAGTGAGCACCCCTTAGCAACAACTACAACATCAGTGTGTTATCAGTGTTATTCTCACACTGAATACAAAACACAGCACTGAACAGCTACTAGGAAGAAAAATTAACTCTATCCCAGCTGAAAGCAGGACAGGAATCGATGACTGATTACAGCTGTCATCAGGGAGCAGATGCACCTGCGTTGCAGTGAGTGCTCCGTGTCACTGGATCATCCCTAGACCACAGCTCCGGGCCCCAGGTCTGGTTCCAAAGCTCCTCCTCCACAGCTGTACTGCCACTGCAGGACCCCCCAGTGCAGACCCCTACCATCCAGACAGAGCAGCCCCACGGTGCCTGTGTTAAGGAAACTTCCCTGTCTGAGCATCCAGGAGCCCCTGTGGCCGTCACACTCACACCACCTGCGTGACCAGCTGAGGGACAGAGGCCCCTCCACAGCTGCACCCCCTCACTCACACAGACCAGGTTCCCTTTCTGACTCGTCCCAGGTTTCCCATAGCAGTGTCTCAGACATCCCAATCCTTCAAATAATTTAATCTTGGTGCAATAACTAAATAACAACAGCTTGAGCTGGTGCCTCTGAAGAGAGACCACAAGCAAAGGAACCCCTGAGTTTTATCCCCCCATAGTGTAAAGAAGGGGAAGTGTGGGGGTCATCAGCTTCTGCCATGTCCCTCAGTGTCCCTCAGCTGGCCACAAGTCCCTGGGCCCTTTGTCATGCCAAGGGTTGTCAGTTCAGGGCCTCTGGTCTCGGGCTCCCACCCAGAGCTCCTGCAGCAAATGCCTCCCTCAGCACTGAGAGCAGAACCCAGGCACAGAACTGCTGGCCGTGGAGTATCTGAGGAAAAAACCTGCAGAAGAGCCGAGTTCTTTCCAGAGAACAGCATGACAATGACAGATAAACCCATTTTTTACTTTTTTTTAAAACAGCTTTTTTTTATTATTATTCATAATGAAGGTGTGAGCAAAGGAGGGGTTGGGGAAGTAATCAAGTCTAAATCTCAGCTCTTTGCAAATTTTTCATAAGGGATCAGTCTCATTAATTCATTACCTACTCAATTTACATTTACCCCTGAACAAGTTCCAAAAGAAAACTGTTTCCAGCTTGTCCCAAGAAAGGTTGCTTCCAAATGCAGCTGCTTTTTTTTTCCCTTCACATCTTTGGAGAAATTATTTACCTACTGTGTTTTCTTTCCCCCGTCCCTCAAAAATAAGAAAAATTCTTTAGAACCATTTTGAAATCTACTCTATAAAACTGCAGTAGGGGGAAAGAAAAAGTCACTATCTTTATAGCATTTTGTAACCTGAGTCAAACTTAGGTCCAGCTGCAGGGATTCAACACAGAAGATGGATTTTTATTTTTAAAAATAGCTTTGTTCTTGATTTAAATGTCCAGGAAAGCATCCAAAGAATCAGGGAACTGGTTTTGATCCCAAAGAAGAGCTACAGACCAAGTTTCCAGTGCAATACAACTGACATTAATTAATTGGACAATATCAAAGTGCACCTGTTTATCTGAGAAGCTTTGTGTATGTCTTGGATACAAATAAGTTAAGATAGCAGATATGAAAAAGTCAATTTTGGTAGAACAGATGGGTTCATTCTATATCCCCTAGATACCCAATTTATATTTAGAAATTTCTTCAATTAAAATAGTGCAGTTCTTGTCCAGGTGTGACTTGCATAGGTAATAGCACTTCACAGAAAAACAGTTTCTCTGTAACAGTAACTGAGATTTTTGTACTTCCCTAGAACCTTCTTTCCTTTGTATTTTAAATAAATACCTCTTGGCTCAGTATCTCCAGAGGAGCATTATTAAATTAAAATTAATAATTAGATTAAAAACTGAAGTTTTAATAATTTAAAAGCATTATTAGATTAAATTTAATAATTAGATTAAAAACTAAAGTTTTAATAATTTAAAAGCATTATTAGATTAAATTTAATAATTAGATTAAAAACTAAAGTTTTAATAATTTAAAAGCATTATTAGATTAAATTTAATAATTAGATTAAAAACTAAAGTAAGAATTACTAGCCACAATAAATAAATTATTTATATAAATATTATAATTCTTATAGCATACTAAAGAGCACTCCAAACTGATATTATTTCTAAAGCTTATATTGTTAATGGTACCACTAGAACAGAAACCAAAACAAAACTTTCCAGTACAATATCCCAATTCTAGATAAAAAGTCATAAAATGAAGATAATTCAGACTAAGAATCTTGAAGAGAAAAAAACTGGTTGCAGTAAACTGGATCAAGCCTGTAAGTTTATTTTATTATTTAACACAGGCTAACTAAAATTTCTAAATATAATTTCAAAATGAATTACGAGATTTTTCTTCTCCAACCGGTAAAATGGGAATTTAAAGAGTTTCCATTATGTATTTTTTCAGATTAGAAAATTTTCTGACTGTCCCTTACTTACTGAACCTCATTTTCCAAGAATTTGAACTTATATTAAAAAAGTTTTGCCTGAAATTTATATTCTTTTTTTCTGAACATACTCCCAGAACTGTGCATGTACATGTTTTTCCAAAAGCACCTATTGGGCTCATCTATTTCCCTGACCACCACACCACGTCTCAGTGGTGGAGTTAATTTCCCCACACTTACACCAGAAGCTGTCAGTTCTCAATCCTGGTACATACGAGCTTCCTACAAGCCATTAATGAACCACAAGCATAACATGCCTTTTGCATCCACATTTTTTGATATTTCTCTATGTGTATGACTTCATTCTTGGTCGACACTCTATAAACACATTACTGACAGCCCTCCCTCAGCAGGGATCTTTTCTCAAGTTATTCAGTGTTACATTAAAACATAAAGTCCGATACTTCTGCAGAACTGCACTGCTGAGAAAAGCTGTTCTGCCCTCCATGGTCCTGATGAAGCACAAGTAATAACTGAAAGGCTGTCACTGGTATTTTAACAATTCCAGGCTCCTCCATTAATACAAGCCTATAAACCTGGCATATTCAGCCTGAATCTCCCACAAAAGAGAGGCCAAATCGGTCATGGAGATCTCTGTACTCTCATTAGTCTGAGTCAGATCTCCAGGGTTCTTGCTCCCCATAAACTCTGTAATATTTCATTTATGTTCTCTGTCCAACCGATATGCGATGGTCCTTTCTTGACCTCTGTCTCAGTTCCTTCACAAGATAAATAACTCAGCCTAATAGGGTGGGGAAGAAAAATAAAAAAGAAGGGTGGGAAGAAGTAAGGAAAAAAAAAGAGGAAAAAATTAAAAATACATCCCTGAGCAAATTCCCAAATACCATCCACAACTGAATTCCATTTTTGGTTGCTGACAAGGCATTTCACACAGAGGAATAAATATGACCCAAACCTTCACCCACTTTTAGCATGTGCCCCTGGAGCTGATGAATGCTAATTAGAAGGTGTACCTGACATTTTGCAGAATATAATTTGATAACAACTCAAACCACAATATACAATTTAAAGTTTGCACTGCACTAGTTGCCTGTTGCTCAGGTCACGGGTGATCAAAAAAAAATATGCTGAAGGAAACCTACATAAAAGGTAAATGTTAATCAAGAGAAATACTGGAGATGAAGAAAATTATAGGAAGATTGAGAAAAGACTGCTGAAACTTCCTCTGGCTACACAGCTGTATTGTTCTCGAGTAACTACTGCAATATATGTGGCACTGCCTATTGTTTTAGCCTTAATCATTTCAATGTAATGCACTGCGATTTCTGTTTAATCTGATTCCCATTTCGTACGTAATGCTTATTACAGTCAATCTCCACTGCCATTCCACTTAGTGCACATTCCACTGAACGATGCATGAAAATACCGTATATGGAACTCTTCCAAGAGCATTCAGTAAGAATTTACTCTTCAAAGCTCAAATGTCACACAGTGTTTATAAACATGGTAACTTGACCATTTAACTACATGGCACAGTAGTGACACCGGATAATTGCACAGCTGTCAGAAAGCAACATTTCCGTAAAGACATGAATCTAATGTTAACTAAAGAACAAAACCTCCCAGAAATATGGTACTTAAAATTTTACCACAGCCACGTGCCAAGTTGAATTTGAAGACCCAATGAATACTTTTAAAAAAATAGCTAAATTTTGCTCACTTCGACATGCCTTTTTTTTTTTTTTAAATAACGGGTTTGTACATCTATATTCTATTCAAAAGCCTCAGCTTTTTGGAGGCTTTTTATGAAGAATTTTGTAATGTTTTGTTGAGAACTGTACACCTGAAAGAGTCACACTCCAAAGAATAAACTGAAATTCATCAGAACTGCCCAGCACTTGGAGGTTGGCTTTTATTTTTTTGGTTTGTTTGATTCTCCTCCTATCTTCCACTAAGAGAAGAAATTGCCATTGAAACAATATAGCAGTTTAAGCCTTTTGTTTGGAAAGCCTACAGGGGGTTGACTGGACATTGGTCTGAAGGTTGAAAATGCTTTCTCAGGCATAGACCCTGGGCAAAGAAGGCTATTTTCAGCAGGGAGGATTACTCTCCATCCTTGTAATGAGCACCATTCCACAGTCAGGGTACAACATTTCCAGTGCATACCACCAGTCCCCTTCACTGGGCTTGCTCTGCTCTGCTCAGGGCAACAGCTCAAACTCCAGCTCCAGCCTGCACTGCAAGTTCAACATAAATATGTAGAGTTGGCACAGGGTTTCCAGAGTTTGACTTTTGCAGGTATAAACAGCAGTGGGTAACTATTCCATTAAAGATGCAAACTCCTTACCTCTCTAACATGCACCCAACACCGAAGAGTGAAAGTACAACTTATACATTCCTAATTCCCCCTTTCAAAAGGCTCATAGTTGGTTCTGATAGAATGATAGCGGAAGCTCTGAGAGTCACGTGCCACAAGCTCTGAAATAAAAGAACCAGCTATAGGGTGAAGAGACCACGTTGATGTTCAGGAACTTACAGTTTAATACTGATTTACTGCCTCTAGCACAAATTTGCCAATCACACTGCAAAGCTGCCATTTTTCATAGGTTATGGGGTTTTAAACTGTATGAACTTGGAAAGGTACATCAACATCAAAGGTTACCCTGTCCAATATCCATATTTTCATCCATTCACATACATTCTATCTCTCCTCTTAAATTTCGTAAAAATCATATCTGGTTTTAAAGGAAAGATGGCAATAGTCAGCCTGAAGCATAATCCCTTTCAAAACAATCCTTTTCTGCCTACAGCACTCTTCTACTTTAAATTGCAAAATAAATACATAAATAAAGCAAAGTCCTTACAGGTCTGAAGAGCTTCTTGTCAGTCAAAGGGCACTTTACATGCACAAACAGTGCCACAGGCTGTGTGAGCATTAAGGAACACCTTAAAGATCACCTTAACCCTCTCAAACCACAAGACTCTCCTTGACCAGCCTTGCCAAGAGGAATGAATATTTGCTGTTCTTTACACTGCTTGAGGATCCAGGCCTGCTGTGCATTTGCCAAGTGATAACTCTGAGGATGCTGTGGGAGGAGGAAATCCTTCGGGAGCAGCAATGCTGGTATGGAAGGGCTGCCCCTCCCTCAGTATGTCCACAGTCTTAAGGACTTTATGCAAAGCCTTACAAGCTTATGAAGGGCACACAAAGGCAGCACTCACCCAGCATGGTGTGCATGTGCAGCTCATGCCAACGGGGAGCAGACACAAATAAATTTACTTTTCGTTTGCAGATTTTTCTTTCAAGCAGATGTTCAAATATTCACCACTTGGGTCCAATCCCACGATGTTTTGCACCTATACTTTCTCAAAGCTTGCAGAGATACACTGGAAGCCCCACAGTGATCTCATTACTGCCAGTCTGCACCAGCTTTATCTTTGGCAGCAAGAATGATATTAAAAATATATATTACAGTAATGGGGCATGAGCAGATTTGACTGGAAAACATAATTACTTTTCCTAAAGGCTTGCACACAGTTATTCAGAAGCGTATGGCAACGTTACTAATTTTAAAAAACCCACATATTTCATCCTTGGAAAAAATTTCTGCTTCATCTAACTAACACAAGCTCACACAGTGGTTGCAAAGTTTTAGACAAATGGGTTTTGAGCTCGAACTTTTCCACACTGTCTGGAGCAACAGCTTATCTTCTGACTCAAGGGACACCTGCATACATTATAGACTAGGCCTTGATTCTGCTCTTGAAACTAAATAATTTCTAGCATTTTAAGTACTGCAATTTCCCCCCATTGTTTCTGAGGTAGAATTTAGACAAAATACGGTTTTTTGTTAGAATTTCCATGTACCTGAGTTTATCTACAAATCCAGAGGAGGAAAAAAAAGGGAAACTAATAAGTTTCTAATTTTAAAATATGAGCTGGTTTGACTTGTGATATACTATTCTTAGCACATATTTCTATCAGTCCATCCATGCAGGTATAAAAGGATCCACAAGGAAAATTTCTATTATGTTTACTTAAAGTAGCCTACACCTCACTGACAAAAAAAATGAAGTCTATTATATGGTACATCATTTATTCAGGATAATTTATGTAGAGGACTATCAGTCTGTGTTTTAAACCTCTAATGATCTGCTTAGAGAGAAGACAACCAGTCCCCAAATAATATGGAATGTACAGAGTTTTAATCTAACAATTACATTTGTGGCAAGTTATGACTAGAAAACACGAAATTGTTTCAGTGTATATCCCATTAAAATGGATTCAAATTTCAGGTTAATGTATGAAAGCATCCATCAAGTGTTAATTTCTTTTTCTGAAGATGAAGTGACAGCAAACTGCTGTGTAACAACACAACAAACAGTGCCGAGCATGGAATTCGGCATGAAATCCATCCTCCTTGAGGGAAAATCTGGGGGAGATGGAAACAAGAATCAAGCCTATTAGTTTATAGCTTTATTCATAAGGTCTGTGGTGTGGTCAAATTCCTCTGTTTGCAGAATCTACTTAGGCACACGAAACTTTTGGGCAAGGCTGTGCATTTGACCACATATTACAGATACCTCCAGCTGGGACTGAATACTCTTCTCTGCAAAATAAAACAGATGCTGCAGAGAGCAAACAGACAAGCAAATCAAGAGACCACAAGAACTCAGCAAGCACAGAGGAAGATAAAATCCAAGGGCTGAGATCTATGGGTGGTGAGGACAACACAGAGAAGATTAAAAAACATTAATGAAGAAAAGGGGAAATAGGATAGGGGAGGTAGGAAGTAACCACAAACTACATGAAGGAAAAATAAACTTGAGAAGATTGGAGATTCACACAATCCCAGGAACTGTCAAATTGCATGAGGGACAAATTGACTGGCCTGCCATCAGAGAGCACAGAAGGAAGAGGTCAGCTAGCTAGGACAAGAATTACGGCCTGGAGACAGAAAAGAAATAATAAAGAAAGAAAAAAAAAAAGTCTTTTTTCACTTAGGTCAGGTGTCACTGTAAAGTTACTTCTGGATAAAGTAAGATTTATATGTAGGTGAGATAGATGTACAGTGCAAATTGAAGCAGGATGCAGCTAATGAAGAGGAACAGACAGATAAGACTTGTGATAGAAAGAAACGGTCAGCAAATGCAACCACTGAAAAGTATTTTCATTAAGTGAACATTTCTTAGCTGGTGCTTTTGGGTAATACTTCCGTGTTGGGTTTGAGGGACTAAATCTGAAACTACAAGAAGAAAATTAAATATTAGAAAGCACACAGGGCTTGCAGTCTCTAAAAATACTTTTAATTTATAAGACTATAAGAATTTTTTTAATGAGGGTATAGTAACAGCCAAAGAAGGCAGTGCAAGATGTAAAAACATCAAAAAGAAAGGAAATTATATTTACATAGTAAGATAACAGACAACAAAAAATAAACAGGGATATCATAGAATCTGTGTAATGAGAGGGAAGTAAAGAAAGACTACTTGGGATAACAGCCCTACAGTCAAACCTGAATACAGAAGAATAATCCTTACCTATTAAAATGTTCTGCAGGAGGGGTGTGAATTTATTAAAATTTAAATTCTTGAAGTCAGAGCGAAAAAAACAATAATATATCTTGTAAGAAAGTGCAATCCTTATTTAAATGAAGCTAAGTACAGTCAAGTTTTGTAGCTTCACAGGAGGACCTTAAGAAATTCCAAATTTCTTCTGCCATCCTTAGATTTTGAAGTTATCACTTATCCAATCTACCCAGCAGTTACTCCTTTGGAACCTGAGAGCGTTAGTTGTTTATTTAATATTATCAGCAACGAATCTTACAAATACTGTCAAAGGAATTAACTGAAAGATAAAACTAGCAAGTATGATAAATACCAAAGTATTTAAAAAGTGATGATTTCTGAAGCCAGATAATATAATTACACTGAAATTCACTACTGTGAAAAACAAGGTCATGCACTCAGATAACAAAGAAAAGTCTATTATTTGAAACTTCATCAGTTTGAAAAACACCAGGGGTGTTATTACATTATCTGATGCCTAGCAATTTGTACACCCATGAACAACTAGACCTTAAGATATATATAGATACAGACACAGCTGGATAGATAGGAACAGATAGATATGCACATGTAACAGATGAAATGCTGTCAATAAAGTAAGAAAGCACAAATACCAACAAAGAGAGACTCCTGTAGTCACTGGCAGGTTGGGAGTAGAGTTTAAGTTTGGACAGTTGAACAGCAGAACCACAACACAATATGTTTCCTGTATTTCAAGTACTATATTAAGTACCCCAACAGGATAAAAAGAAAGCATTCCACCTGCTGAACTCACATGGCCATGCTAGCAGAAAGACATGGATACAAGTATTATCACAGATATATTCTGGCCTAAAATGAAAAGGTTTCTAAGTCTTATGTGGAGACTCCATATTCACCTCACAACAGTCGTGGCAGGCCAAAACACCCAGTTCCATTTCAGGAGACTGCACAATCAGTTTATGAAAGTGATTATGGAATACATATTTATGGCCTCTCTTCTCAGGGGACAGAAGCATGCAAGCCAGGAGTTTATATCTGATCTTGTACCACTGAGAAACTAGGGAAACCCAGCAGCAGCCTCCTGTGTTTTATGGGGAAGACACAAAAATATGCACTTTATGTATTATAGACTACAGCAGAGGTGAAAGAGTTAATACTGAAACCCTGTTTCTATTAGGAACTCAGGCATTCAAGGTTTAATACCTCAGATGTTGTAAATTGCATCTCCTGGAACGTGGCAAGCATCTTGTCAGCTTCAACGTAATTTGTTTTTCCAAACCCAAATTGTTTTTAAAAGATTAAGGTGTTCTAATTTTTTAAAGCATTAAGTACAAGAGCAGTAATCCTTTACCATTGTGATAAGGTTTGTCTACCATAATGTTTATTATTTACTAAAGCTTGACTGCCAAAGAAAAGGAACTCATTTTTCAAAGTCCATTTATTTAGGTAGTTGAATTGCTATAGTCTGAATTTGGGGCTGAGAAAAGAAGACTGATTGCTTCAGCTCTGAAGAACTTGCACAAAAATAAGTATGATTCAAGAATTAATAAAATAATATGGGATGAATATTAGCTCCATTCAAGTCAAAGTGGACAAGATTTCATCCTCAGGAGTCTTTTGTCTCTCAAATATTGCTTCAAATCCTTGAGAACTGATGGATTTAGAAGACTATTAAGACCCAGTTTGCCCAGATGTTTTAGTAAAGTAAATCAGTAAATAGGTCCTTATAAAAGATTATCTATTGCCCAAAAAATACACACCAAAGCTAAGTAAATAAATCTGGGGCTCTACTTTCTTGATGAAAGTAGGTATGACAGAGTTCTGGGGAGGGGGAAAACCCAACCACCACGATGTTCAAATCAGGCTGATACCTCCCAGTGAAGAAAACCAAGATGACACAGAAAGAGTTTTCAATGGAAAAGAGTAGGAAAAAAACATAAATACCTTATGGTGAGACCTTTTCTTGCAGCTGGAAATTAGGGCAGAGAGATCAAGTGCATGATAAACATCACCCACAACATGTGACAGAACAAGGAGCTCAAGCCACTCATCCTTGTCCAAGACCTTCGACAGTATCCTTGCTTTAAAAATCTGGAATCTTTCTTGCCTTCAGTAGAAGGGTTCGACACAGCAAAAGAAGTGCTGAACCTGCTGCTTTCTGCCCCAGAAGAGGGAAAAGAGAGCACACACCTGGAGATACACTGTCAGTGTCCCAGAGGCCCTGGCCAGAAACACATCCTTACTGTTGGCTCACTTGGTATCTCTGCTTGAAAAGTGCTTTAGAGATGTGTTCTCCCGGCTGTGCACATTTATCTGTGCCTCTTACCACTTTCTCCATTACAGCAGTCAAACTGAAAGCTAAAGCTTAGCTTATAAGAATATCACTGCAAGTTTGCACTTGCAAATTCCACCCTACTGCATCAGTCCTACAGCTACTCCTAAGTCTGTGGCTTGATTGTTAATTGAACACTGGAAGGTGGCAGAAGGATTGTTCCCTCATGAATCTGAAGCTTACAGACAGAACTGTCAATCCATAATCCATACCTACCCCTTCCCTGGGTAAATATACACATTTGTATATGTACATGTTTGTGTGGATATAGTCCCACAAACACAAACACACACACACACATATATATATATACACACCCACATCTGTCTGGGGACAGGCAGATAAAATAGAAAAAAGGAAGACGGAAGTAAGAAAATTGGGTCAATAGTGACATCCAAAGCAAAAAGGGTGTTTTAAACAAAGTTGTGTTCTCACCACACTGAATGGAGACTCAAAAATTGACTCCTGGATTTATCATACAATTCCTGAGAAAATATGAGCAAATTTTCTCAAGTCTGATGTAACTTGATAGTGTACACGTGCATTTTGATAGATACATACACATATATTCATGAATAAAATTTTGCAAATCTAGCACTGACACGGGTAGGAAAACCACTGTTGCAACAGTTCAGGGATCATACAGAACAACAGGATTGTATTAGCAGCTATGCTAACACGTAAAAAATGTTGGCACATATCTTGGCCATTGATTTTAAGTTGGGCTATATCTAAGTAGGGTCTATTGGTGTAAGTATACACTCACCTGGAAATCCAACATAAATTATTAGAGCACACAGTTTGTTTCTGTTCTACCTATGTGTCATGCCTTCATTCTCTTCTGTGGCTTTAGGAAAAGGAAAACAGAGGAGGGCGGTCCTTTTGAAACAATCTGAATAAGTACATTTTTATATCACTATTTGTAGGCTTCTGCGAGCAATGCCTCTCCCATGCAGGGCGACACTTCTGGGACAAGGGGCAAGGAGCCACTTCCCCCACTAGATTTCCTCTTGCCTTGCCTTTGAGAGCACATTCCAGCCCTTCAGTTAGCTGTGTCAGATAAGACAGCACATGGCTGAGCTCTGTGCAAATTGCCTCTCACAGCAGCCTCGTACCACGCTCAAACATCGCCCTCCCTCACCTCCCATTGTTCCCTGTTTCTTTTCATTAAGTCTATTCAGCAATTCTCTCTAAAATCTGTGTCTTGACTGTCTCTCTGTCAGCTGATTCCTTCCTGTCCCTCTCAACAAGCACAAGACATTACTCACCTGTCTGTGCTGCACAGCTGAAACAGAAAAACTATCAGTCAAGTGAGAAGACTGCAGCACACTCCTATACCATTGTTTTGCTTTCCCTTAGCTACTCTGTACTCCTATTCCACAGCAAGATTTATTTCCCAAATTAATTAAAAGTACACAGCCTGTCTTCATTCTGAAACTCTCACCAGCTATTTATTCCATCCCAAACCCAGAGACAGATGGAGCTGTTTGCCCCCAGCTATAGATAAACCTTTACAAACATAAAAGTCTTCCTCCCCCTCTACAGCATCTCCGGCCCCTTGTGTCCCCAGACAGATTGAAGAGCCTACTGCAGCTGTGTGAAAACTCTAGACCATTGGTTCTCCTGCTCTTTTTAAAATGAAAGACAACCTGGAATTTTGAGCCACGTGTCTCTTGTTTTCTGGGCCTTGCCTAAATACGGTATACTAGGCTCAGTAAGGTGTACTTGAAAAGATCAATTTTTAACATAAACTTTCATTTACTCCATTTTGGTTACTGCAACACCTGTTCTCCTTGTACTCAAGCCTTTCTGCCCAGAGACCTCTGCCACTGTTCCTGGGATGGAGTCAATGAGGGGACTCCCCAGGCCTCACACTTCCTTTTGTTCAGAGCTGCCCCAGACAGATTGTGAAACTGTGCTGCGAGAAATGAACAAACAGGACAAGTCTTTACCAGCTTCCAAAACCCAGACAAAGTTATTTTCTACTCCACCTACCTACCAGGTTAAAAAATGGGGAGGGCATTTCTTTTCTTGGGCTCAGTAAAGAGCAATAAATAGCCACTGCAGTTTGCAATTCTCATTTAGCAAAACCACAGATACTTAGTCTTAGTTGAGGAAAAGCTATGCATACATACTCTGCCAAATACCCTCTACAACAGGGTACACCTTTCAGCCAAGCCAATTGCCATAAATTTCCCAGAAAAACCCTACTTGTTCAAAAAACCCAAAACAGTAACAACTAAAATTACTCTATGGCATTGTTACACAATTCTCGTTTGAAATTCCACTGATATAACCCTGTGGTGGATTAAGAGCAACCAAAAAATATAATCTCAGGATGGATTTTAAACTGTTTCATCTCTATAACTTAAAAATAACTAGGATATCATACGGCTTTCACAACCTTCACATGGGCCTAAATCCTTCTCTCTGACTACCGAGCATTATTAATTAACAAAACTTGAACTTTCATTTAGTAACTGATTATGAGTTGCTCAATATACTGATGCTTCTCAAATCCTGCTTTTGAACTCCATGTCTGTTCAGCTTGGGAAACCACTACACACAATCTTGAGCTTTCCTATTCCATCCTATTTGCCAAGGAAGGCTCAAAACCTGTCTCAGATGAATAATTGTGGTAATAACTGAAATAAACTGAAATGTCTTGTTTTTATCACTGCTTGAATTACTACCACAGAAAATGAGGAGCCTTGGGAAAAAAAAAAAGATGTTAGAAGCATCTGTCTGATGCAAAAATCAAAGTTCCTTCAATGTTTTAAGTAAAGTGACAGCAACTCAAAAATGGCTATAAATTTTCAGTACCATACTTTTTAAATCAATAGGATTTAAAATGCATGACTAATTGGGCTGATACAAATTCCCCTTTTGAATTTACATATGCAAATGTTTGCAGAATTATCCAAGTAATTATGCCACCCTCAGTTACATGATATACATCATATACGGTCTGGATAAGATAGAAACATTGATATATTAGTGATCAATCTTACAACAAGCTTTTCTTTTCCAGTAATCCTACGACAAGCATGGGTACAAGAAGAAAATCAGAACAAAGCACCACCACTCCTTCCATCCGAGTGTGTCAAAGGCACACAGTGCATAAATACCATGTGGTACTTTCAGAGCAAGGCAAGACCTGTCAGCTTTTCCTCAACCTCCGCCCTGACAGAGCTGACAATGTGTTGCCACCACCAAAGTGTTTTCAGAAGACCCATCACCTTCCCTCTCTCTCCCAGACAGGACTGCAGCACTGAAAGTCTTTGTGCCACATACAGCTCCAGGCTGAGGAGACAGACTCGATATCAGGAGCTGTGTTTGATGCAGAAAGAGCAATAATTGAATTTTTCACCCTTGTTTAAACAGAGAGAGCAGTGGGGATGGCTGAGAAGAGAGCAGCAGGAATTCCCTTCCATGCCCTGTGTAAGGTTTCAGAGAAAATGCTGCAGGAATATCCAGCACAATTCCCACAGCTCTGGGGGCCTGCTAACTTGTCTGCACCTCCCTGCAGCTGCTGTGCACTGTACCCAGCTTCTCCGACCGTGTCGCTTCCAGTTTGCTCCTCAAGGGGCAGTTTTACAGCCCCTTCTGAAACACCTGCACCGAGGATGCTTTCCAATGCATCTTCATTCTTTCTATTCTGTATAAGGGGAGTTGGATACTGGAAAAATTACTCCCCTCAGCTTTCTTTAGATATTAGTGCTTTGAGCAGAAATCTACTGAAATTATTGGGTCTCTCTGCAACTGTTTTCAACAAACATGGGGCCAGACTTAGAAAAAAGAACGTGAAAAAAGCAACAATTGTCTCTTTTTATTAGACCCTATCATAATCATCTTGGCAGAAGAAATAATCATTTACATGAGAGGACAAATTAGTATCTAAATAATAAACTCTCCATGCTCTAGAGTCATCTCTTCACAACTGAGCCCTCTATGCATAATGTAAGACTGCTGAGTCGATGACTTTGAATAATCACAAGTGACCTGAAATAACAGCAAAGTAACACAGAGAACTGAATCTCTACCATCGTCTCCCACAGGGACTAGAATCCATTGTTCCACACTGTAAAATGTTGTTTGTGTAGATAATAATTTTATCTTGTCTAACTTTAAAGTTCACATTCATAGGCTTTTTTGATTAATCAAATGGCTTTGACAGCCAGAAGCTCCTTTTCAATATTGGAAAGTGGTGGGTGCCAATTTATGATTATTCAAATAGTAATCTCCTGTGTCTCTGACTGCTATTATTCCCTTGCCTGTGACCCAGCCACTTAATGAAGTGAAATTAATTTACAGTAATAGGAAATTCTCAGAACTACATGAAAGCACAAGCATTAATATGAGAAGAACAAATGGCTATTTCATGCAAGGCTGACCACAAGCACTGTAAAGAAATTTGAAAGGACTTTATACCTTTTTAAATAGGTATGGTATTAGCTGGAACAATATACTGCAGTAAATATGATAAATCAAACACCTCTTCAAATCAGAAAGCACCAACACAATTTTTTCCTTTTGTCACACAGCCGATTTTTTTCATTTGCATATAAATTTATGACACACATATATTTTATAAAGGTAAAAGCAAGATCTCATCATCCTTCAAATCCCTTTTAACTCTTCTATCATAATACCAATGACAAACTCCCAACAGCAAAGCAGTAACAGGGAGGTTGACATTTATTTTGATTACTTGTCCTTTACAAATGTATGTATCGGTGTGCATTAACACTGAAATAAATATAGGTTTATCTTAAATGGAAAAATAAAGCTCCCGTTTTTGTCCAAAGATATTGTTTATCGACAAAATTCTATAAAAGTGTGCAACTGTAACTCAAATCCCTCCCATTCTTTTATTACCTTTCATATAGGAAAGTACCACTTTTCTAAATTTTGCTTTAACATTCTTTCCCCACCTCTGCCCTAAGAAACCAAGAGGGTATGTAAGCAGAGAGGAAGAGGTTTGCAAGAGCCACAGCAGCTGGGACTGTGGTTTTTTCCTCAAAATAAATTTCTTTATTTGAGGCATTAAACACTTCGGATCATTTGCTAACTAGCTCTAATATTTGTTTTGTTCTCCCCCATATACTCTGTATTCTTATACTAATTTGTCAAGCCTTCTTAGGTCCCCTGGGGGCAAGAATGGTTTTCAATGCAGCAGTCAACACGATGATCCTTCAGTGTGCCTGGGGGCTGTGGGACAAGAGCCACCACCCGAGCGTTCGTGTATTCACAGGCTCTCATTGCACACATGTGCTGGGGATGCTCGAGCAACACACTGAGAACATCCTTTGACATTTCACCCTCTTCCCCATCCTGAAACAATCTGATTTCTGGTGCATTGTCACGTGCTGCAGCTTCTCCCCTTTCTGTTTTGCTTTTCCCTTGTCCCAGGATAAACCTTTTCCCTTCAAAACACCTAAAGTGGCAACAGGATGCTGGGGTGACACTTCTGCTTCAAGTGGAGGCTTTTCTATTTTGCCCAAAGTTTCATATTATCTCCAGGTGAAATCAACCTATCACTGCACAAGTCTTGGCTTTGCAATTACCAAGGTTGGAAAACAAGCTGTTTCCCACTGTTAGCAAAAATCTGTGCCAACTGCTAACCCTGGATGGAGCTCTTTTTTCCCCAAGAGACTGCTAATTTATTGAGATATCTCACGGAAACCAGGCTTCCTTCCTACCACACCTGGAGGTCTTCAGGCAGGGTGTGGGCTGCTACCCGAGGTGTTATCAGCAGATGTAACAGGTCCAAGCTTTCTTCTGCATTTATCCTTACGTGCACACTTCTGTTAAGGAAAGAATCCAGCCTGCATGGGTAAGTGAAGGGCACTCGTACTCCTTGGCAAACAATGCAAACTCCAGCCTCTTTCAGGTCCTTAAGCAACTGACTCTGATTGACAGACAACTACACAGAGATACATGAAGAAAAGGCTTTGCGAAATAGAAAATGATTCATATCTAATGATAATTCACAGATTTCTCTCTCTCTCCCCCTCTATTCATTTACTTGTTCAAATAAACTGAAAAGCTCCTCAGTCTACTTGATATTACAAATTCATCCTTTCAAAAACTGCTTTTCAAAACTGCGATTTAATTTCTTTTCTGGCAGTGCATCTAAATCTTCTGTAACCCAAACACAGTATACACACATTACCTCGCTGAAGCTGAATGGGATGCGTTAGTTTGGCAATGTGCTCAAAGCACTCTTTCCTCAGGAATCTTAATAGATAAATATGGAGAATCTTCAACTGCTAGATGATGGAAGCTCAGAAAATATATGCAATGAAAAATATTTCAGTATTATGAATAAATAAAAAAAGACAGAATCCTAAAGGAGTTAACTGATGGGTAGTTTAAACCAGTTATTTTAATTTTTAACAAATCTAAGAAAGTCCAGAAAAATCCAAAGTATTAACAGTTCTAAAACATAAAAATACAAAACAATTAAGGGTTGGTGCAGAGAATTATATACCATGGAACAATCATGTCAAGTAATAATTTATCAATGACTGGTCAGCAAATAATTAGATTGGGGGTTTCTGAAGTGGTTTGGCTTTTTTTTTTGTTTTCCTTTAACAGGGTTACTGGTAAGATTCAGAAAAAGCAATTACTGATACAAATTATTCAACTATATACAACATTTGTTCTTTCAAGAGAGATTTTATATGGATTTAGGAGAACAAACAGCGGAAGGATTAGTGACTGGTTAACTCCCCTTGCCCTACCACTGTGCTAATTCTGATTTAAAGTGTGGAATAATTTAGACACCCTGCAATAACCACAAAAGCTAGATTACCTTTTACTACCCTTTAGCATTATATGTTGTGAAGTTAGAAAGTATTGGGGCCAACTCAGAGATATTTAGAGATGCTTTCGTTCACACATCCCTCACCATTTGCCTGTCCAGCATAAAGATGTTACTGGACTCACAGCAGCTTCAGGAAATACTTAAATCAGTATTTGCAAAGGTACTTCTTGCCACCTGTACTTAGAAAAAACATGCAGTTTGTTCACCAAACAATCCATGTTTCTGACACACGAAGACTACAGGTTAGAGGGAGGAAATTCAGTTAAATTATAACACTTCAGAGAAAAAGTAAACTTGCACATTCATAAACGTGCCTAAAAATACTAATTGCAAATTGCAGCTCCATTCCAAAGCACGGTGCCTTCATCAGGGAAAAGAAATTAAACCTAAACTGGTAATCTTCAATTTACCTTCTACATTCAGTGTATCAGAAAGCATCTATCTTCTCTAAAAAACCAAAAATCATGACTGTAGAAGCTTTGACTTGGAGTATTTTTACTGTGAATGTTTGTCTATTTAAGCAAAATATAACCTTATAAAAATAAGCAACTGTCCTGAGATTAATACATATTACTTTAAACCCCTCGACCTTCAGAGATTTCATTTGTAACCCTGAACAGGTGATTCAATATCTGAATACTTGGTTGGCCAGAGCAAAAGAGCATAAAAATGCTTTCTTAGATCATAAGGTGCTGTGTAAAATTTATTTTTTCTAAGGAGATTCAGAAACTATAAGTGCAAAACCTCAAAAAGTACCTAAGACATAGATGCATGCTAGAAAGTTCTCATTTCAAATATAAATATAGAAATCTTAAATCAAACTCAACATTAAGAAAAAAAAATCTTCAGCTCTAGCAACTGAAGCAGTCTGGAAATTTGTATGCATAAAAGTTAAAAATATCTAACTCGTGTTATGATTTTCCTTATAAATTCCCCATATAATTGTATCTCAGCATCTGAAGGTTGATCAGAAGAATCATGAGACACGGAAGACTGGAAAGCCCCAGAAAAGCCAAGGTCCTTTCTGAGCAGCATGCAAAAAAACAAGACTGGACTGAAGAAAAGAGGATCCCAAATCATGAAAATACGTGAAACTCAACTGCTTGTGGACACAGCTCCTCTGCAGGCAGTCGCATATGATTTCTAATGGGTATAGTGTAATGTATTTAGAAATACATCCGTAATTTTGGGAGTTAATGGTTTAAACCTTCCCGCAAAATTCAGGCCTGAATACCAGTGAGTCTGGAGCTCAGTAGAACTCTGTGGCTTTGCTGCACAGAGAAATAACTCAGATCCTGCACAAGGAAAGCGAGTGTCAGGGTGTGAACCTCTAAGAAGCAAGGTCTGCCCTTGAAGTTTACTGCCTTGGACATACACAGGCTGGTGTTAATATATTGTAATAAAATATCTTGCTTTTAACAAGTAACTAACTCAATCCATGACATTCACAACAATTAGTAACATCAGGTGAAAAAACCTATTAAGGGATGGGATTACTGTTTCTTTACCCTCTCCCTCCCTCCTCCTCAGCATTTACCCAGCTGCCGTAGAATGGTTTAGGTTGGAAAAGGCCTTTAAGATCATCAAGTCCAAATACTTCATTTTTAAAAGGGCTAAATTATGGACCAGATTTTCAGAATGAACACTACTTGTGAGCGTCTTCAGCTACAAAGTTTGTATTCAGTCATGAATTTGCAGCCTCTTTGTCAGTGGGGTTTGGGGTTGGAAAAGGCTGGGTGTTCCATTAGCACTTCCTTCAAGAGCATTCATCTAAAGCTATATTTGTGCAGAGGGATAATCAGAAGAATGCGTAAAAAAGGATCATTCAAAACACCAACACATTCAATATATGTGTACTCAAATCCAGAGCTAGAATATTATTCTCATTAACATGCTGATCATAAGGATTACTGAACAGAAAGGCTTCAGGGAAAAATCAAGAACACCTGAAAAATCATCTGGAAGTGGACTTTTACATATTTAAACACAATCTGAACAAATCTTTCTTTGCCAAAAGGAATGGACAAATTCCCTGCAAATTTACTCATGGCAGGAAATGAAAACAGACCTTTTGTGTTCCCCTGCAAACTTGGCAGCAGAAACTCACAGCCAATTCACACTTGAATGACTCCAGAGCTGATGCAAAGCTCGCAGTCCCTCCAGCACTTCCAATGTGCTCTAAAGAAAAGCTGAGCATCCCACAATTAAGTACATACACAAAGGTAATGTCAGATATCTAAAAGTGACAGGATGGGCACAACATGTTGATACAGGATATAAAGGCAGAACTTACTAGGATCACTAACAGCTTAATTTTGGAAAAGATATAAAAAGAAAAAACTTGCAAAATTTTTTTGTTTGGATGAATCATCTGGAAGTGGAAAAAACTGCATGACATTTTCTCTGATAAAGTAACCACTCAGACTTGTTGGTCTGCAGCTTTTGAATAGGTCTATGAACGTTTATACATTATGAGATGGTTAAGATTTACCACCTGTATACTTCCTACTCTGAAACTGATGCATTATAGCAATTGCAAGACCATGGAAAATTTAGAGCTTGATTACTCAGAAGTATAAGTGAATATAGAAATTATTATATATGTATTACTGATTTTAATATAAAAATATTCCTGTAAGTGGGAGTTCTTGCCTTCCTCCAAATCTCTGTATTCATCATTAACTAAAAAATCATCTTTATGACTTCAATATTTTGACAAAACATGACTTCATTCCACTTGTGAACAGAAAAACAGCATGATAAAACTCCTGTAACATACTGACCTCTTCACGTCTGATTCCGATCAAAAACAGTCTTGGTTAATACAGACCGTTTAGCATATGTCTAGTAATGTTAAGATCTTTGCTGGCTAAAATTATATCAAGTCAGTTGCCGTGAATAAGTATCTACATTTTAACATATTTTTAAATCATACAAGGAGAAGCTAAGTAGAGTCTGGGTATGATAGTTTCTTGCTAGGACCTGTAGATTGTCGGTTTTACAAAAAAAATGCAATTCATTCAATAACCATCTTTGTTCGGTATTGCCTGTGACCCCCCCAGCACTGTATGCCACTGCTCTGGCACTTGGGCTATTTGCAATTCACAAATAGAGCTGGAGCGAGCTCATTGATTCTGAAAGACACAGTGTACATTTAAAATTACTCAAACACTATCCCAGTAATGCCACTCTGTCCAGTCGATGCTGAGGCAGTAAAAGACAATGTCCAAAACTGAGTAACCTTCTGGGTCCATTGCCATGGTGTTGCTGAATGCCCTCTCCTACTAATGTCATCATACTTGGAGTACCAACCTCTACTGTTGTCAGCACAGGATTTTGGGAAACAAGTTGAAGTCTTTGAGACAGGACAGACATTTCTGCTGTTGGGTAGCACAGCTTCCAAACTCCTGTGCTGTCCCTTTATGAGGTAAGGCCACCAGCTTCCTGGTATACTGTACATACAGAGTTTTTTGGGCATCCAGGAATGGTTCCACGCTTCCACAGTGTGTTGTGGAAATTCAGAGTAGTAACAGTGGAGCCAAGGACACAGGCAAAGACAGGAAGATGGAATGTTTTTCCAAGGTCAGAGATAGTCAGTGTTGGACGTAAGAAGAATGATAGTTGTTTCTACTAATGGAGTGGTTTAGGTTTTTTCTAGTTTCTTTTTCATTTGTTTAGTTTTGGTTTGGTTTGTTGTGTCACTTCCTCTTCTTTATGGCTTCACCAGTCCATCCAAAAAGCCCTAAAAGTAGTTACAATTAAGTGCCAATTTCTGACCAATAAACATTGGTTTAAAATAACAAATGACATTCAGTTTGAATGACACTTTAAATGCCTTTTTGTCTTAACTGCCCAGTTCTTTAGTTCACAGGAAAATAATATCCTTTCAGTTGAACATGAAGGGGGAAGTTTTCAAAAGATTGCTCAGGAAAATATCACTAATGACTCATAATATTAAACCTCTTTTAAAGCCAAGGATATTTCCTTGATGCACAATTAAGTTTTTATGAGTTTCATGCAGTCCTGTTTAGTGTCTAAGATACTTTGACCCCAATACGTTGTTTTTTGTAAGCAATTTTCATTAAATGATCATTACTGTAAAACTGAATATCCCATGTCACAAGGTGTCTAAGCCCCAGTCCCTTACAGAGATCTGCACAGGACCCAGCACCACCTGATGACTTTTCATTTAGGTAAGAAAGCTAAGTGGGGTAATGAGGAACATTTTATTTCCAACAACAATTTTTCCTGGAATTAGAAAAATTAGTCTTTCTTGTGCACTTCAAAGAGATTTATCTCAGCTAACTCCAGATATGTAAAATTAGGTGCCTCACCCAAGCAGCTCAGTTACAAAGCCAAGTCAATAGAAAAAGACATACAGCTCCAGAGTGACTTAGCCTATTAAAGGCAGGGCTAATGAATCACCCTTGGAAGGTGTCCCTCTGTTGATTACAGAACAAACCTCGCTGATAAGTTTAGAGAAGGCCAGCCTACTGTAGATTTCCCTTGTTTGTCCATCCCTTGTTTATTACAGCTCCAACCAAGACTGTCAAGTCAGCAAGACATGACCAACGTGACCAGTAGAAGCAATAAATACAGTTCTCCCAAACTCCTTTCCATTATGGCTCTCCTCTTTTTCCCCTTTTAATGACAGCACCTCTGGCTCTGCGTTTCAGCCCCTAAGGTGCAGACCCAGCAAAGACCAAGGCAGCAGTGCTAACCAAAGGCAAGAAGAAACCAACCTCCAGAGACTTCCAGAGGGACTTGTAATGCAGGGGCCAAAAGGTCTCTCAAAATTAGCACAAAACGTGAAGATCATTTAGAACAGATATTTGCATATTTATGCAAAGCACAGTAGAAAAATCTGTGAGCAGTCTTCAAATACTGAGAGTTGGTTGTTGAAGTTAAGATACAATAAAAAAAAGGAAAAAAATAAACCAAAGAAAGAAGCTGTCCAATTTGTGATTTCACAAAGTGGACAGCTTTTCATTACACCCTGTTTTCATGGGTGTGAATCACACTATTATGGAACAACTGTGGTATGAATCATCCAATGGAAATCTCACTGTAACTCATTTCTTGTGACCGCCTGTGCTACAAAGGATACAGAAGAAATGTATTCCTGCCTGAACCACACCAGAACTGCCAGCCATGCCCTTGATCCAGAAATTATTCATGATTAATTCTGAATTAGTTATGGCTCAGTCCTGTTTGCGGAGATATCTCTCTGTTCATTTTCAGCTAAATGCACACTTAGGTACTTTCCTGAACAAGAATCTCCTTTTTAACTGAAATTCCTAGGTTTACGTATTTATGTATTAGTGCAGCAGAAAATGCAAAAATACATGTAATATGAAAACCTGCATCATAAACACTTAAAAGCATAAACTCCTTATTAAATACTGATTTAAATTTAGAAGTGCCATATTGTATAATTCAGAGGGTCTGTATTTGCTAACTTACAATATGTCCACTTAAGAAAGTAACATTAAACAGATACTAAAAATGCAACAGTCTCGTGGAAAAGAAATAAATTATATTGTTGTAAATCGTGCAAAATATATATTAATCCAAACTAAGAAACAAAAATTTTAGTGTTAAAAGGCTAAAAATAAGGAGCTTTTAAAAAGGCTTCAACATTAAAATTCCAATAAAAGGGGTAACACAAGAAGATTTATGAAGAAAGCCGTGAAACTTTATTTCTTTTTGTGTCCCTCAAGACATGTCCCTCCCTTCCACTTTGTAGCCTTTCTGCAGTTTCTCTCCTTTTCTTGACCATCTCTGTAATGGCAGAAGGATTTCCAAACAGATGCCTCCACAAAGCTCTACTTGGATTATAGTGCTATTTTTTTAAATCCTATTACAGAACAAATAAAAGTGAATCATATACATAGATAATGGTGCTATTAACATTTAAAGTCTACCAGGTAATACAATGCCATGTAAGCCTCAAAAGAAAACACCATCTTGCAAAACTGGATTTGAGATGCTCTATGACAGCACAATTTCTCTAATACCATTAACAGCTTGTGCAGCATCTCTTCCTGCCAGCAAGAAAGTAAATATTTGAGGATTTTGTAACGTCTATGCTAAAATTTTGAGAGCAACTTGGACCATGTGGCATATCTTTAATACAATAGCTTTCTCGTGTAATAGGCCCATAACATAATTGGCTAATACACCAATTAAATATATTGATGTTTCCACTCCAGGAGACCATTACAGAGGAAATTTTAATACGTAATAAATCTCTAATATGAAAACTCAGGTTTTGTTTTTTTGTTTGTGTTCAAAACTTTTTTATTTCAAGAGTAATGGCAAAAGAAAAAGAAAAGCTCCCCCATTTATCCCTAGGATAATGTAACAGTAGGATTCTTCCTCCATAGTAATTAAAGATCACCTTTCTTTTCAGAAGAGATTTTGCTGATGAAGACATAGAGGGTCTTATCTTATATGTGATTAGGGACATCTAATGTTTTGCTTATGTGACACTTGAAAATGCTTTGTTCTTTCATGAAAACACATCTTTTTGTGCTTGGTGCAAAATCTGTTTTTTATACATGAACAGCTACACCTTATATGCAAGGAAAGTTATATGCGGCTATAATTTCTATGATTAAATTCCTTTGCTTACAGCTCAGTTAATAATGCTTGGGTCTTTTTGTTTGGTTTTCTGGCAGACAAGTTTAAAATGCATAAAACTGTTTTAACTAATTGAAAAGGTATTTTCTGAAGAAAAGTTTTTCTGAAAACAACTTTTTAAAAATAATGAGAAATTCAATTTTAGGTCAATTGACAAAATTCATTCAAACCAAGAGATGTGTGTCCTAAAATGTTGCTGCTTTTCTCCTTTTGATAAAATGTTTTTTTGAAATGACAGAGAAGTCAAAACACTGCATTTAAAAAACATCAAAGCATTTTCTTTTCTCTGAAATACTCTTTTGTTTTGAAATGACCAATAATGCCTGTATTTTATGCAGAGGGACAGACTGTAAAATGATTGGAGGTGGTGCTTCAGTACAGTTCTTACGTTGACTTAGCTACAAAAAATGCATAAATTAAAACAATAAAAGTCCACCAAGCAGCTTACAACAGGGCTTTGGAAAGTGAAATAAATCCCTCCTATTCCTTTCCCATCTCAGTTTGTGCTGAGCTTAGCCATAGCATAATACTGGCATTTGTACAGCATTAGGCAAGTGGGGAGACATCAGAATAATTATCAGAGAATCATGGAATATCCTGAGTTGGAAAGGACCCACAGGAACCACCCAAGTCCAAGTGCAGGCCCTGCAGAGGACAGCCCCAAGGAGCACATCACTCCCTGGGCCTGAGGCACTGTCCAACAGCTTCTCCAACTCGGCCAGCCTTGGAGCTGGGACCACTGCCCTGGAGTGCCCCGACACCCTCTGGGGGAAGAACCTTGTCCCAATATCCAGTGTCAGCCTCCCCTGGCACAGCTTCAGGCCACTCCCTCGGCTCCTGTCACTGTCACCACAGAGCAGAGATCAGGGCCTGCCCCTCCTCTGCCCCTCTCGAGGAAGCGGTGACTGCAAGGAGATCTCCCCTCAGTCTCCTCCTCTCCAGGCTGAACAGACCAAGGGACCTCGGCCACTCCTCACATGGCTTCCCCTCAAGGCCCTTCACCATCCTCATGGCCTCCTTTGGACACTCTTTAATGCCTTTGTACCCTTCTTAAATTGTGGTGGCCCAAAGTGCCCCGAGCAGTGGAGGTGAGGCTGCCCCGAGCAGAGCGGGACAGTCCCTCCCTCGCCCGGCTGGGGATGCCTGATGCCCCCCAGGACAGGCTTGGCCCTCCTGGCTGCCAGTGTCCATTAGACGCTGTGAGAAAAGCTTTTGAAAAATACCTTGTACTGAGTTCCAGCTACTGATGATTTGATACAATGACAAATCAACAGAAGTCCTCTATAACAAACTTTTTGACTTGATATAAATTGCAAAATCATACCAATATTAATTCAAAAGGCTGAAAAATACAAATTTGGTAACTGAAAACATAACAACCAGATGATAAGACCAGGCCAGGCCACAACATTTTTAACAGTGACACTACAACCTCCACAGAAAACCTGAAATGGTTCAGTATTTCATGCCTGTAGCCTTGTTCTTTTTGCAATGGTATTCCAGTCATTCACTTCGGCACAAATTATTATTAATTTTCTTTTCTTTATAAAAAAAAAAAAAAGGTTTTACTAAAGGCTTCAAAGAGCTAAGCCAAAATTTAACTATTTTAAATGTCCTCATTTTCGTTTTCTCCTTGTCACTTATGTATTTGTTTATTTAGCATCTCTTGCCAGGTTAGAATTTTCAGTGCTGATATCTCATTAGGCTGTAAGAACTTCAAGGAAAAAAAAAAAACAAATTGCAAGATTAAAAAGTTACCGGTTTTGACCCATATTTATGACTGAAAACTGCAATATCATCAATGATTCTGGAGAAAGAATAAGTTTCACTACTGTTGGCTCTATAGTAAAAGTCAGTGTTTCTTTTGGGGAAAAGCTTACCAGAATTTCCTCTGTATTATTCTGTAGATCATTACTCCTGTACAACTCCTTAATGAAAGTATAACATAATGCACATGTTTTTTACTCCTCATAAGGTGTTCTCAACCTGCTGGGTTTCATTTCAGAAGCGTCAAGTAACTGTTGATAGGCAAGTAAGTGTTTGCTCTTTGAGGTTTACCTTATTTTTGTTAGTGCTCATGCTTTAATAATTTCCAGGGATGAAATTTCAGCATCCAATACCTTTGTAACCTGAGAACTTTTTAACCTGAGAACTTCAAGAAGCCTCACACTACAAAAAATGACCAGACCTCTTAATTTGTTTCTTCAAATGAGGCTTTAAACTACTGTGAAACATTTCCCTTCCCAAGGGTTAGCACAAATTCTGCCCCAAGCATGTAGGAAACGTAGATCAAAACACAGATCTTCTAAAGAGAAAATGTCACATTTTGCCTAGCAATAAACAAAATCCCTTTTTTGTCAGTGACAGGAAGAAAGATTTTGTTGTATCTATTAGCATATACAGATTTAGAATTAATATTAGCACTTTTATTGCACCTTAAATATGAAACTCAGAAAAATTTACACAGCTTCATGACTAAAGTTGAAGCTATGGCTTTTTAATGTATGTTACAAAAATTATTTACTTTGATTTTGTCTTTTCCTTCCTGTGATGGATTAGTGGCTTCATTGCAACAACAGAAGAAACTCAAACACTACCAATATTGGAAGTTTTCCTTTCCTGCCAAGGCTTTGCCAGTTCCAGAAGAGGCAGAGATACATTTTGTGTCCCTGTGGACCAAAAGCATCCACATTACCTAAAAACAATGATCACAAATATTTAGGAAGTTCTGAATGTATTTCAGATTTCTTTGCTCAAAGAGATGAGAGCCAAAACAAGAGCAGGGAAAAGTAAGAGAAAGCAAGAATAATAAAAAGCATGAGGAGACAGCAAAAGAGAAAGGCAAAGATTCTTTCCACTTTACTGAGTCTTAGGATGCTCTCATGCTTATAAACATCAGGTATATTTAAAAAGGATAACTTGTCCTACAGAGGTCACCCAGAACACCAGCAGAGATAGGGGAGGTGCTCTTTAGCATCAAGCTAAGCTTTCCTGAGCTGGAAGTTCAGATTTACTGCTTTTACTGCTGAAGGGCCTCTATTAGTAGTCAAGATATTGAGCAAATTCTTGCAAGCAAAGATTCCTACTGATATATAACCGCCAGCAAAATTTTACTACCCATATTTCCCACCAAATGTTCAAAAAGTTATATTTATCTAAAATTATCCTTCACATAGTTGAATGATAGGTTTTAATGCTTTACTACTTCACTGCAGCAAATATGAAATAAGTGAAGGGATTCAACATTATTCATTGAGTAATTTTTAAGAGGGCTTTTACTGTGCATCACATGCACCAAACTGCAAAGGCCTGAATTTGTAGTTTCTTTCTGCTTAACCATTGGATCAGAAAATGACAATTTTTTTTTTACTGTAAAACAATAAATAAAACACTTCTGTTTGGAAAATACATATTCCAGACATTACTTTTAAATCACAAGGAATTATCTCTTTCCCAAATCTGTGAATGATATATACAAATGAATAATAATTTTAGTTATGAAAGGGCTACTGAAGGGTTAAAATAATAAATAGAAGTTACAGATGTTGGGAGTGAAGCTTTCGTTGGGAGTACATTGCATTCCTACCCCACACAGCCTTAATTAACTTCCTTGGTGCTGTGCATATCGTAGAGCCTTGATTAAATTACTTTATTATCTCACATGAAAATTTAATTTCAACTTTCCCCTCCCTCCTTTCTGAAGTTTGTAAAAATATTATTTTTCAAAAATGTAACAACTGATTTTAAATAAGAGGCTTGATTTAGCAAATGTTAAAACAACGTGTTGGATTCTTTTTCCAGCATGACATTCTTCAAAAAAAGACCCTGACAAAAGACATGCAGCTTTAATTTAATGACACAGCTTGAAGAAAAAGTTCACATCAGAACATTGCCCTACATCTCTAGTGCTGCACACAGTGCTGTTAATCCCTAGTAGGTTGCTCTTGAAAGTTTTTTTAATGCCTTGAGATGTTTTGTTGAAAACCTCTGTATAATTGCCAAGTGCATTATTCGGAACAAAGTGTGGGATGAACTCAGCAATCGTGCAAATACAGACACACAAATGCAAGCCAGGGAGCCCCCTCTCCCCAGGACACACGTACCAGGAGAGTTTTGTCCCAAGCAGAGGATTCATTCTCATCTCTAAGGCCTTATTTGTGATAAGGACAGACAGACACCCAGGTTGTCTGGTTTACCCCAACTCCCGTGACAAGCACTTTGTGTGAGTTGTGAGTAGCCAGAGGCCAATCCTCTGGCGAGAAAAAGTCTGAAGTACCAGAATTTGCATCGTACCACTTCTTCAGAAGACTTTTAACTCCAGCCATCCAAATGTTTGTCCAGTCACAGTCCAAAGCAGGTAATGCTTTGGGACAAAGGCAGGCACTATTTAGATGGGTGGGGGTCATTTCGCTGCACTGCTCTTCTCATTGGATATAATTTATTTTAACTACACAGTGAGGGTGTGATTTACACTGATCACAAAAGTCCTAACGACCAACTCCCACAAGAACAGAACAAATAACAAAAATAAAGAATATATAGTCTTACTAAATCTGGAGAGATTAAAGCACTGCATTATCAGTAGTGATAAAGCTTCTGATGAAGAGGCATTTCCTGTTCTGTCAGAGGATGTTTCAGTTCTTGCTCATCACTGTGAGATACTTCACATCCCCCAAAAAGAAGACAGATCATCTCCTGAGCTCACCCTAACAACAGGTACAGTTCACAGTAAGACAATTCTGATTTCTGAAAACAGGAAAAAAAATTAGAAGCAGCTTTTTTTGAAAGGGGATTATTTAGTCTGCACATCACCTATATGTGTACCTGTACTATGGAATGTTTCTGGTTACTCCTTACTGGGCTGCAAGGGGAGTGAGGCAACAATCAAATGTGCATCTGAGAATACACGTCTTCAGTCTCAGCAACAATATTTGAAATTAAGAAATCCACACTGTCAGGAACAGCATCATGCAAAAAATTGGCATCTCCAGAGAATAAAAATCAACACCACCACCACCACCTATTAATTCTTTGCCTACCCCAACCCACACTAACTTGAAATTCTTTTATGGTTAAACAACTCAGAGTAATTTCAGAGTAGTGAGACGTGAGTCCAGATTGAGCACCATCATGTTACAAACACAAACAATGAATGTAAGTTTAGCAAGTTAAAAAACACAGAGAGAAAATAAAATGGCACTGCATGGATCTAGCGGTTTTAGGAGTAAATGGAAGAAGCTAGTTCCTGCTAGAATGGGAATCATTCTTCAACACTATCTGCTAATATTGCAGCTACAGATCAAAAGAGATAATTAAACAGCTGCCTGGCTGATGCCCCTGCTAGCACAGCATCTGAAACGTGGACAAACCTGTCAGCTGCACCACATCCTCACAGCTACCACTGAAAAACACCCTAATATGGTTAGAACACATTCAGGAAAGAAAATGGCTACAAACAGGATGCAAATATGTCCTTGATAAATGGAAATATAATGGAGCTCTATTGTGCGGAGGGTGTAGACTGCTTTCTCTTTTTTTTTAATTGAGTTTATTGAATTGAATTGAAATAGGACAGTCATTCACTCAAATTCTGCAAAATGTCTATTCTAGTGAAGAGCACAATCTTATAAATGTTTCTAAGTGCTTTTGCAAAGGCAATGTTAAAGAACATCTACTGTACTTTGGAGACTTGTGACTCATACTCCACCTCCAACAATCCTTGGTTTCTGTTATAATTAGGAAATACTATTTGTTTTCATGGTAGTGCCTAGAGACCCTATTCCCTGGCACGAGGCACCACAGGAATATGTAGGTGACCTTTTTAGTGTAAGCTCACCAAACGTACACTAAAAATAGAAATAGCAATATTTCTGTCTGCCACTTGTCTGAGGGAACATAAGTAGCACAAGAGTCTCTGCACGTATTAACAATTTTATAAACGTACTCAGTGCTGAAGATGCCAAGCACTTCAGTGCAGGGAGAACTCCACAGCATATGGCAGTCTGTAAAAATCCTGTTTATAGTGACCACAAGCCCTTTGTGCTGGGAACAAATGCTGGTCTGGGATTGAAGAGGCAGCCCAAATCCATAAACTACAGCTGTGCTCTACATGATTCATTTCGCCCGAGTCATTTGCTGTCTCTGTCCCCCACTTCCCCACTGAAGAGGCAGAATCTCTGTCAGGCAGTGAACTTTAGGACATTGAGAGTAATTAGGAACTCTGAAGGAAGATGGGGTGTGAGGAGTGTGTGCACAGAATTATCTTACTGGGCAGGTGATTTAAGCAGAGAACAGAATTCTTTAGCACTACTCCATTCTGTGCTTTGTTTCTAGGCTCTTCCACCGTGAAAAATCTCCTGTTTTAAAGGGACAAATAACAGTTTCTCTGTGCTGTTTAAGCAACTTTGATTCTTGCAGAACACCAGCCCAGGACAACTTTTAAGTCACCCTGAGCAAGGGGAAGTTAGATCTCACCAGGCAGCTGAGAGCCTCCCACAAGCAACTGAGGGGATGCCAGCGGATCAGAGCAAAGGGAGAGCCATAGCAACAAGTGATCCTAACGGGAACACTGCACCCCTTGTGACTGCCAGCCTCGATTGGAACACAACCAGCACTTCAAAGAGTAAAATCTCTGACCTTAGCATTTGTTTGTATCTACTGCTTTCGAGTTTTCTGGAAAAAACTGCCAACATTTTTGTATTCTTACAATCTGTTGGATTTACAGAGGGAAAAAAGAGAAAGGGAAAAAGCAGAATATAGTAATAAATGTAATTTTAAAAAATTTTTTAAAAAAGAAAAAGAAAAAAGAAAACCAACCCAAACAAAAAATCCTAGGGAGCAAAGCTCTGGCTAAGTAAAAAATTCTTACTGTTGATTTCTAACAAGTTGCAAGTTTTTATTTAAGTGAACAAAAGCAGCACATTCCCATCACTACTACTTAAGTCTTTTATAAGTCTACATTATGCCCAACGCCTAAGCAGGTGCTCATGTTATATAAATATCATTTTTCTCTCAACTCCTGACAACGAGTTTTCTATAAAACATGTAAAGGCTTTCTGAGACTCTGCATAAACTCTTCTTATCCACTGCCTTCCCAACCATTACACAGAAATGTGGTTTCAGGTTAGCCAAAAGATATCTGTCCATCAGCCAAAACTGTCAGCGTTAAACTGGCCTAAGAACACCCTCACACTGGTAGCCCAGAATAGAACACAAACATGACAGGCAGAATTTAGAGTTTCTTATGGACAATGCTAAAAGACAAAGATGTACATCACAAAGGGACATAAAAAGTTCACACATTTTCACATGTTCATTAGCCACCGAATTTCTTTTTTTCCATTTTTATCCCCAGAGTTAAAATACAATGATGACTTGCAACCTTAGAATGGAAGGTACAAATATGTTCAGAGCTCATATCAATTTTAATAAAAATAATTTTCTGTGGAAATTACATACTGAGCAAATAAAGATAAGAATTAATGGGTTCTTTCTAATATTGCAATAACTATTTTCTGAACATTCTGTTTTCTCATAAAGTGTGTTAATAAAAGAGAACAAAAACTCCATGTTGTGAACACTCCTCGATATAAGTGAAAACTTTTTAGATGTGAGAGTACACTATTTCACTTATGCAGATAATTGACAAATCTCTTGGACATACTTTTAGGCTTATTTTAAATGGATTGCTTTCTCCAGAAGATTTCATCTCCTCTTGCTACTTATCCCCTTGACATTTGTGCTCTTACTATAATGGGATTCAGTAGCACAAGTGGGTTAAATTCTTATAAAATAAAATCCCATTTCATGAAAATTTTCCTGGTAATTAAAGCAAGAACGAGGAGAAACACAGAAAATGCATTGTTTGTGGCATGCAAAGAAAATGTGTCTGCTTGGAACATTACACAATCAACAGCTCTAATATAATTCAGAGACTGAAGAATTGAGGGGAACAAGAGAATAAACAAGCCGTAAATTCTCACAGCCTAATGCAAAAATATTAATGAAAAAGTAAATTTGAGTCTTTGATTTCAACTGAATTTAAAAGAATGGTGACATTTAAAAGTCACACTGTGAAGAAATAAATGCAATTCTATGAACTACTGTTAGTTTAACTTGCATCTTATTCTTATATCTGGCAAAGAAAATGAATCATATTAGGCATGTTTATGTTCTGTTTGGTTTTCTCTAACGCTGTGCTGGATGGCAAAGAATTCAAGGATATTGATTTGTTTTAAAACAAACTGTTCAATTTAAAATTAAAAAGAAAAAAAAGGGGGAAAAAAAAGCAAAAAACATTCCTATTCATCGTGAGTTTTTCCAAAAAGTTTGAGCTATCCAAAGCATACACTGTCAGCCACGTGTTGACATGTTATTAGTTATTATGATGGTCTCCAGATTTATTAGTCAAAAAGTCCATCCTGCATTTACAGAAACACCACTGTCTGGAGAATAACATCACATTAAATGAAAAGAAGCCTGCTTATTCTTCAGCACTGTGACAGTGGCAGGTCATGTCCTACCTCTGTGGCATTAAAAATAATACCTTCAAACAACTGGCAGCCTGCTTGGCTGAATATTTCCTGTAAATGTTGCATAATCAAAATCTCTGGACTTCAATTGTCAATTTTGTGCGACGCAGACTTAAAAACTGAACAACCAACTGTCTGTGCAGTATCAGAGAAGTGCCAGCACGTCACCATTCATGGCACAGATCAGGAGTGACAGAGTCAATGGAGGAAAGATAAGAGGTGACGCATGCAGAACAAAACTACCTTAGGTAAAGCAATGTAAGTTTTTTTAGGTAAACAGCTAAGTTTAAGTAGAAGGCTAAAAGGGGAACAATGCCAGGATGATGGACTTAAACACTATATTTTAGTCAAAGGAAAATATTGACATTCCTCCAAGGAAAACAAACCAAAGACATCTAGATAAACAGCCAAACTTCAAGACGCTTATAAAGTTCAACTTTTACATCACCTTAAGTCCAGTGTCATAAATTTACTGTTTATTTATTGTATGCTGAGGGGGAAATAATCTCTCCAGTATCAAACTTCAGGGCAAAATAGCTGTAATGTCTATCTCATCAGTCTGGATATATATCAGAGAGATTTACTACCCCAGTACATATGGAAAGAAAAACCCACACTAAAATCTCCGATGCTTTGTCATTTGCATCTGTTGTTTTGCAGGGGACTTCTGTTCTACAAACTAACTTTAATTCTCTTTAAAATACCATTTTTTAAGTTAATGAATTCAAGAAACTCCCATGTCCAGGTTTTCACCGCTTAACTGACAGCAAAGCCAATTAATCAAAATAGGAGAAAAAGTAGGTTATATAAGCTCCTAAACAGCATTTAGTCTAAGTGTTTCAAATAGAACTGGTCCTTTTGATACCAGGGTTCTGGCATCTTTATAAACCATTATTAACCATGTGCATTTAATATTAGCAGAATTCTGGCTTCCAAATGAACACAAGTAACAGCCATTCTGCATAGAAATCCTGTGTTACAAGACACGTAGGAGCTATGTGAGACCAGACCACAAAAATTATTAACCAGAAACTATGCTCAATTTAATGTTTTTCCAATTAGCAATTTAGATTATATTACAGTTGGTCATATTCTACACTGTAACAGAACTGTGTTTATTTTAACTGAAGAGCAGCAGCAAAGGACAACTCAGTCCTCAGAGAATGAACCTTTTTATCAGTAGAATCTGCACTTTGGACCCTGTGTCTATGGTAGGAAATGTCAGCCTAGGGACTTTCCCCACATGGGACACTGTGAAAATCCAGCTTCTAAAATACCAAACGGTGATAATAAAGTTAATTCCCTCTTCTCAGTTCTTAGCCCAGACAGGAAACCACCTGAGTTGATATCTTACCGGCATCAAAAAAACCCACCAAATTGTCAGTGGGTTCACAAAGGGACACACCAAATCCAAAATATATGGTAGCAGACACAGCAGGTTTGTCCCTCTGAAAGCTTCAAAACCAATTCTGCTGAAGACACAAGGAAATCAGCTTCTGCAGGGGTGATCAGCTGTAACAGAGCATGGCAAAAGACTTTGAGCCAGCCCATTGGAACAGAAAAGGAGCATAAAACCTTTTGGCTCTTTAGCTCAGGAAGAACACTACAGCTGGGTTTCCCTTTCCTGACTTTATTACCAGAAGAAAATGCAGAAAATAGGAGCTATGTGGTTACTATGCCTTAAAAGTTGTCCAAAAATTGTCTCCAAGGCAGACAGTAAAAGGAGAGCAGAAATGAAATCTACCTGAAAGGTCGTTGAGAAGACTCATAAAATAGATCCTGGGAGCATCTATAAGCTCAGATATATGACAACTGTGTTGTTGCTGTCAAGATTTAAACTATTGGTGCTGAGTAGTCCAAGTATTAAAGTAAGAAGTATACATTAAAGTTTAAAAATAGATAACAATTAAATGTAAAGTAGCTCATTGTGCACTGATGTTTATAAATGCAATTCAAAACCCACAGACTGTGAAAACATTATTTGAGCAAGAAAAGACAACTTTCTTTTATAAACATCAAAATCAGAAAAAAAAAGGCAAATACAACCCAAAGTAAAAGGCAGTAGATACACCAGTGTGCCAGTGTCATGAGAAAACTGATCCATCTTTCAAGTGCAGAGCTGGCTTCAAAGTCAAGCCTGTTCTGAGCCTGGGATTGGATCAGAATAGAACCACTAAAACATCAATTATCTTATCATCACATAACAGATAATCGATGTTTTAGTGGTCCTGTTCTGATAGATTACAAAAAACATTAATTTGCTTCATCCATAAACAATTTACTATGAAATTGGGGGTTCTATTCTGCTTCAACAGGCAGCAGGAACTTCTGCTAAATATCAGTAAGTGTTATATGAATCTGTCAGAAGGAAGGAGCAGACCCGCTAGAAAAGACATCCTCGCAGTGAATTACTGTACATAAGACTTCCTTTTGAATTACTGTACACAGGGCTGTCTTTGGGTTTGGGGATTTCTTGGGGGAGAGAGATGAGGGGAAAGCAGCAATTCAGGACTGTTAACCATTTCCGCAACCTTTTTGTCAGTAGAGTACAGTATTTTAAGTAATTTCAGATAAAACATGATCGTTTCTAAATTTCTTAATGACCTAAAATAGTTCCAGTACGATGACTTTTCAGTGAAGGAAGTTGAAAGAAGTCAGCTGTGTCAGTCAATTGACTCCTTCACGTGGGAAGAGACTAAAGAGAATGCAGCTTTTCAGCTGGAAAAATATATGACTGAGGGGACCTAGGATAACTGCTCTAAAATTTTAAACAGCCTGGAACAGGTGATAGGAAATGATTATTCACAATTCAAGAACCAGACAGAGCCAAATTATGTTATCAGCCTGTAGTTTAAAAAAAACCCAAACCACTTCTCCACACAAAGCACATTAAAGTGTGTAACTCACCTCCAAAGAATGAGTAGAAATCAAAAGATCTGCCTCCAAGCCCGGAGGAGGCACATTCACAGCTGCTACCTCCACCATCCACACAGCTTTTTACCCATCAGAGTCACCTGTTTCAGCCACGAGCAGCCGGTTTCTCCAGAAGAATGTTGTAGGAAACAGTGTCAATGGCTTTTCTGAAGTCCAGGTAGACAACACCACAGCCTTCCCTCATCAACAAAGCTTCATGAAAGGAGGTCAGGTTGGCCAGGCAGGACCTGCCTTTCCTAAACCCGTGCTGGCTGGATCCCATCCCCTCGTTGTCCTGTAGTGACTGCAAGGAAACTTGTCCTCCTGCAGCTTGAAATAAGAGGATTCTGAAGAGGAAGAGAGGAGCAGCCATTCCAAGGCTCTGAATCAGAATCCCCGTGTGATGCTCCCGTGTGCAGGGGAGACAGAGCAAGCACACCCAGCACCAGCTCCCCACTCCGCGCAGAGCCCGGGGAGTGCGAGCACTGATCAACAGATGGCAGCCCTCATTTGCATCTCGTCAAGATTCATGGCCACAATTTTCGATGATTAAACTATCAGAAAGATGTAACAAGCTCTTTAATTGGGAGAGAGGAAGGGGAAAAGAAACGATCATGCTTGGCCTCCGTGTTCTTGACAGCCTGAATGACATGCTTACAGGATAGTTATTTAACAACATCGCTACTTCCAGGACGAGGCTGCTGGTGGCTGGAAGCTCGGGGCCGAATCCAGGGGCACCCATGAATACAGAGCACCCCAGAGACCGAAGGCAGACCCCACAGTCTGCAGGCACAGCCCTGCTGCAGCCTGGCCCCGGCCGCGGGGCAGCCCAGGAGGCTCAGCAGCCACACTCCGCACCCTTCGCACTTCTCACTTCGAAATTTTGCATCTGCTCAGGACAATTTTGATGCACCGTTCCTGCCCCAGCTAAATCCAGGTCCTGGAACCAGTTTGGCTGCATAAATCTGCCAGACCCTGCTTAACAGAGCCCAAGAAGGAATCTCCAGCCAGTGCCATGGCTGTACTTGACCGTGTGTCAATGCCTGGTCACATCATTCCTCTCCTTTTCTCTCGCACCTTTTCTCTGCAGGAGGCACTCGCGTGCTCAGAACTTTAGCATGAAAGACTCACCACACTCAGCGATGAAAGTCTGTCTGTAAGTCTCTCTTGAAGTGTGTGTTTCTAATTCTATCCTTAATTCAAGTTGCAGGCTTGAGTTTTTCTCCTGTTTTTAAACATGAGCTTAAAGCAAAAGCAGAAATGTCATAAGAAAGGCTCTGAAAGAAATGGAAAGTCTCTCAAGTATATCAGTCAAGGGGATACATGAAGATGAGAAATCTTAGATTTCAAGACTGAGGAGAATTTTCAATTACATGTATTTGAAAAGCTCAGTGGTAAGGATCTCAGGTATGGGCAAAGAACATAAACCAATGTATCAGTATATGATATGTATAGGAAACTATGTACAGATAATGAATATAAAACACCTATGATACAATATTATACATCAGGCATTTAATATTTATTATGTATGTGATATAGTAGCTGATGCTAAAAGATGTTATAAACCTATTATTTTTACATTTTTCTAACTATTGATTATGTTCTGATACTATTTCATCACCTTAGCAAAGCTCCTGTAGAAATTAAGCTTAGTTACTCCAAAGTCTCCTGATGAATGCAGAAGGAAAGGACAATAGGTACGGTAATTATCTTGTACTCAAGAGATTTAACTTCACTGATTCTAACTGATAAACACTTAATTTTAGAAAAATTTCCTTCACTTCCATTTTGCCTTATTTTCCTCACTGTAAAATACACAGGACACATAATAACTGTGCATAAAACAAATAATTACATAGTAAGTTCTTTAACCTGTCATCTTAACTCACCTGACATCGTAACAATGCGTAGATAATTTGCATGATGTTATATTCTAATTGTGTATTTCTACCTTTTCCTAACTAACACCCACCTTGCATTTTAATACCAGCAAGTTTAGCTTAATAAGTCTCATGCCATTAATTAACTGAGTGGTAAGAGATGCAACTGTCTTTTATTTTAATGCAAACAAAGCATAAAAAAAATAACACGTGCAAAGAGACCACATCCATGAAAAGTTTATCCTTACAAAATAGTTACAGATGAGAGGAAAACTGCAGACATTTTCCAACACCAAGTCTCACGTAGTTCAACTTTTTAAACAAGAAATATTTATTTTTATCAAGAAAGCATCAGAATCCCTAACAGCATATCTAGCACTGCTGGAGACTCAGGTTTGTGTGCTTGGTCACCAGTACCACTCCGCATTTTCAGCTGCTGAAAGCAGCAGAGGCCACCAGACCAGTTTCTCCTCCTGATATTCTAATGCTGTCTTTGTCAGGAGAACTAAATGTTTATTGCCAGAGGGGATATAAACTGCCTACCCTCCCTGACATTTATTGAACCAATACTCAACATTAAATTTCCTCTCTGGCATCTTAGAGTAAGATAAATAGGGATTAAAATGGCAGCAGACCAGCAGAGGAACAGTGGATTTTTATTTATGCATTCATTCTCTCAGAGCTAAGAATAAAGATGTACCAGAAAACAACATGCACAATGAAAAGTTAACACTGCCATCAAACTATAGGATTTCTAAAAGAACAGGGATAAATCAGACTTCCTCCTAAAAGCTGAACCTCGCTCGATAATCCCTAGTACAAGTTGCCCAGTACAGAGCTGCTAAAGAAATTTTATACAATAAATGAACTTGAGCAATAAGATGGTGTTGGTAGCAGCATCTACAAAGAAATATGAAGAAACAATTCAAAAGAAAAAAATATATTTATCTTAGTATCATAGAAATTACCCTGACTCTTTTCATCAGGTTTTTTTTTTTTTTTTAATTTCCTCCTAAATAACCAAGCCCATTTTTCTCAGCTTCTGTCTCTGCCCCAGGAATTCCAGAGCTTTCATTCACACTCTTTTGACAAAAACTTGTCTGACCAGGACTGTTGACCTTCTCCTCCTGCAGTCCATGTGGATTTCTTTTCTCCCCAAAAATGAAGTGCTTCAGGAGTTTCTGCCTCCTATAAGAGAAATGCACCCTAGATCTGTGTCTTTCTATAGTCCCAGACGACATGTCCCTTTTTTCTACCATGCAATACTTCAATTTTTTCCCCCTGCCACACACTGGAGTTCTGTTGAACTTTATTCTCAGAAAATTCAAAATGTTATCAAATTCTTGTTAAAATGGGTTTAAAGAGTAAGGAGAATCAATCAAGATGTTGAGGCAATACTCAATTAACAATAACACATACTGCACAATGGGGAAGCATACACATAACTAAAGCATTTGTTGGAATATATCACTTGTTCTGAGTCATTTACAACAAGAACTAACTGAGCAACTAAAAAGATACTTCTTTCTGATGAGTACTTGAATTCAAGATGTGAATATTTTTAATCTGCCTGCCACACATACTGAAAGAATAACTCTCTGGTTTTGCATCTCTGGAAAACAAGGATTTCATAATTGTTTTTCATTTATAACTTTGCCAAAAGATACTTTCCTTTAAGCTTCTGACACAAATATGTGATGATAGGTATGTCTCTCCAATCAGCAGGTTGACTGTTAGAAAATATGCACTTGTAGGAAAAATAATGTTTTAAGCGTCACTGTTATTCCAAGGATCTCCAGACTATCATCATATTTTGTCATTTTATAGATTGTTTCTTAGCCTTATATCTTTAGGAAAAGACAAAGATATGGGAGGTTATGATCTTTGCATCCAGAAAGCCCATGAGACTGCTGAAAGGATCTTGAAGTGCTGCAGGCACTTCCTCCCCAGCCTTCAGCTCCACCACGTCTGGAGAAAGTGGGTCCACAGAGGACAACTGCTAAGGCCACTGCCCACAAGTATTCTGGAGAGTCCCTGGATAAAGAGGATCCTTCCAAGGGAATCTGTGTGTAGGTGGGAATTACATCTACAAAAGGTGTTACGGATGTGTGAGGGGATGGTGACACGCCTCAAATGATTGTTTTCATTTGGGTTTTCTCATTTGTTCAGGTCACTGTCCCCCAAACCCAAGAACTGCAATCACAGCTTTATTGACCTGGGAATACACGAGGCCATGAAAGAAAAGATTCTCCTTTTCCCATTCATTTTTAAATCCAGTCAGTGAAGGCCATCACACTCCCCACTTGGACTTCTTGTCTCAGAGGTTCCATTACTGACAGGATTCCCTCTTTTCTTTGACGTCAACATACTTGGTTTTGAGTTTGCAGTTTTGCCATGTGCAGCCTAATACAGATCTGAAATCAGAACAGTGATTTCACTTAAATGTAACCATACTAATTCCACTGAATGCTTACTTCAATCTTCACTGCTTTAAAATGTCATTGTCTAATTAAATTTGAATTAAAAGAGAATAAAAGTACATAATACCTTATTCTGTTTCAAGCAGCATTGCCCACCAGAATTCGGTGGACTTCAAATCAGACCTTCTAGAATAACTAAATATTTCTGAGTTCTTGATACACATTAAACTAATAGGGGCCCCTGCTTACTTCAGCTGGTGGCTGTATAATTTTTTCCTTCAAATAACTTTAAAGAATTGCTGACACACACAATAATTCTCATGCTCTGCACTCTTTTATAGATTATGCTCATTTAAAAAGTATTTTATAACATCACAAGCATTATACAGGTTCTTTTCTATGGATCCTGCCTTCCCCAGCGAAGAGCAGTGGTCAATAATCAACTCAGAACACTGCTACTGTAAATTCTTTTTGACCGTAAAAAATTCATCCCATACAAAGAAATTACCAAGCGCTCTTTTTAGTGAGCAAAGCTTTTAACTCTCTACTGGTGAATAATGGAGAAAAATAAAGGGCAAAAGAAACACTGCAGAGATTTTGTTACTATTATTATGGTATTACCGGTCATTTAAAGATAAAATCTAATTTTAAAACTCCAATTCTAAGAGCAGCTCTAAGTGGCCTATATATTAATAGCCACAGAGGGGCTGCTGTGGCTGACGCAGCTGGCGTGGAGCCGTGCTCCTCCCTGCCCACGGCCCTGGGACGGGGACGGGCTCCCTGCCCTGGAATCGGCCTCCTGCTGCACTGCTGCTCCACTCCGGCCAGAGCCGCGCTTCACCCTCGCGAAACACAATCAGGTCACAACCTAGTTCCGGATCTTGGTATAATGAGGTAGTTTTCTGCAGTTTCAGTATATTCTGTACCTGAACTAAATCTTGTTAAAGCCAGCAGAAAAGTCCATGCCGTCGCCGTTAATGAGTTTGTATCGCATGCTTTGAAACCTCTGCAGATACGGCCGACCACAACTAAAGCCACATAATAATGCTTCTCAAGTGAAACTGAATCTGGATGAAAATTAAAGAAATAGCAACGTTTGTTTAGATAAATGAGGCTTGCTCAGATTTGACACATTATATATTTTCAGTATGCTGCACTAATCAATAGCAGCTAATTAGTAAAATGAAAAGAGCCAAGTCTACCTAAGGAGAAACAGTTCTCATGCTGTTATAAAAACCATTTATTTCAAAAGTCATCCTGGAAAAAAACAACTGCTTTGAGCTTTATAAATATTGAGATGGCATTGAAAAAAACACAGATATTATTTTTATTCCACATATGATAATGAATGAAGCTATCAGGGATGTTTTTATCTAAATACAAGCAGCTAACCAATGGCATTTGAACTTATTACTCACAACACAAGCACACAATTTCCATTTTCCACAACCCATAAGAAACAGAATCCACATAACTTTTCTTTATAACCATGGTTGTTACTTTTCCAAACGCCTTTTGCATAAGTGATTTGCCAAAACACTTCTGTGGAAAAAAAAAAAAACAACCCAAAAAAACAAATACCAGCAGTAAACCAAAACACTGTCCCTCAACTAAGACTAGGTCTCCAAATGAGTCTAAAAAAAACAGAAATACCTTCTCCAAAATGAAAAGGCAAAGACAAGTCAAACTAGTTACTTCTGGGGTTGTCAATATTTTTCACCACAAAGGGTTCCAAGTCAGAAGTAGTCTCATATGAAACAACAAGAAAACAAAAATCAAAAAAAAACCAGACCCAAAACAATCAGCCAACCAATTTCAAACAATCCAAACTAAAAAGATCCCACACCTATGAATACGAGATCAAATTCAAAATTACAACATGAAAATAAGCCGACTTACACACCTCTCTTAGTCAGCAAGTTAATAGGACTGGGTAATTCTATTTTGAGATCAATTTCATATATTTATAATCTCCATGATGGAGTAATAAGAGGAGGCATAGAGTGAAAAGGAGAGAACCTATTAAAAATGTGGTGCATGCGACAGGACTGTGACAGCCAGTGCTCAAAGAGAAAAGTGTGAGCAGATAGGGGAATCAGCCACATTTTCTGCAGTGTGTTAAAAATAGCCAGGTAAAACATGCCAGATTTTTAATATATACTTTCTCATCTGATGCATGTTCCCTCAGCAGTCACTGCAAACCACCCTCCACTAGATATTTACAACAATGTTGATTTTCTCCAGGACTTTTCTGCTATTAATAATTCCCACTCCCCCAAAGAAACCCTAAACCAAACGAAGGGTTACAAAATGAAGAGACAGGCAATCACACCACTGCATTATGCTGCTCAGGCTCCCAATGAAGAGTCTGGGAAATTTACTATCAAAACTGTTTTTCCAGACTTCCAGTCATTTAAAAGCTTCATATATTACTCTGGAGTTTCTTTCAAAATTATTTTTATAATTTCCTTTATTTCTTTACAGCATAACTCTTTCCCTTTGTTTATCTCTTGGTGTATAAATCCAACTTTATTTACATATATATATACTGCATTTATAACTGACTGCCACGCTGCCGGCATTACTGTGCTGCACTGTAAAATTCAATCAAGGCAGTCCATTTAGTTGCACAGTTGTGTTCTCTATAATTGGAATTAATCTATGGGAAAAGGCACTTCCCATAGATGCACTGTGCTATCATGCATCAGCCAAATACCTGTAGATACTACTTTCGAACATAAACAATTTTTATGCATTTATTTTTAAGCCCTACTATTGCTGCGATATAAATCTTTAGGTGCGAGTCAAATTTTCCTGCATGTGAAATATTTTTGTAGATTTATAATAGAAACTATGTAAATATTGATCTCTTTAAAGTTTTTCCTAATAAATTCCTTCTACTTTAGCCTCCCTGTCATGTACTTCTTGAGCTTTCAGCTTATTTCTTCTTTAACCTATTATGAATTCCCGTAGCAATTAAAATTATGAAAAAAAAAACCCAAACCATTGGCCACAAGATCCACATACCTTTTGACACAGATAAGCCACGCATGCATCACTTTCCAAAATACTTGCACATAAATGACGTTTTTGAAGATACAGTCTTCTACATGGTAGTGGAATTTAGAAGGCATCCTGCCTCTGTTAAGCCAAAATGGTGATTTCCCACCACTGTTGCAACTGCACCGACCATTTAACAGTCTGCTAATTTTTAAAATCTCCATCACAGAATGTACTTTCATTAAAATGCAGAAAATTAAACGAGTTTATTGGAGAAAGCTATTGTATACCCCAGTGGGGAGCTGGAGATTTTTCACATTTGTTTATTCTGCAGAAATGAAATACTTAGTGCTGAAATCATGAAGGTGATTTGGAGACCTAAAGATACCTTTAGCTGCTGAGGTCTGATGTCTCATAAAACCGATGTTTACAAACCTCTGTCACCAAAGAGCTCAGGAGACTTTCCTTGATTACAGAAGATGGAAATCTAAGCCTCTAGAGAAACTTCCAGTCAAGCACTGCACTGTTTTCACATTATTAGCCTTATTTGTTATTATAGAAAAAATGGTTTTGGCCTATTTCCCAACCATGGAGGAACTACGGCAATTTAACACCACCAGCAGCAGATCTGTTCAAAGAATTGCTACTCAACAATCAAAGAGGTTAAACAAGCATAGGTGGCAGAAATGCCTTGAGTAGCATTCTCTCCATCAGGAGAATAAACAGACCAGCAAGAAATGCAGGAGAAGGTGACCAGAAACAGAAAAAACCCCCAAGAATGAGCATTAATTATGTCAGCAGTCTCAGGACAATGAAAACAAAGAAAATATTATATGTTACTGAATTTATGCTGTAGGAGAGACAGGACACAGTGCGGGATGCAGTTGGTACCTACAGCATATTTCCAATAAATACAGTATTACTTGAGGAAATGTCACCCAGCTTGGCTCAGAAGCTCTTTTAAATGTCTTGATCCATGTTAATAGCTGATAGCAAACAGTCACTGTCCTCTTTTTCAGCAGTTGGTGATTACAGATGGCACATTTAAACTGCTGCTTTCAGAAGCTGGGAACAGATGCAGAGCGCTGCCAGTGCAGTATTAGTTCTGCTGTCCAAATCTACAAATATTCTAATTTTCATCAACAGGATTCTCATTCTCAAAAGTTATTGGTATCTGACAGGACATTATGTAACTGATTAAATAAATTGGAAAGTTTTCAGCTTCCACAAGTTTCATATCAACTACATTATTCATCAATGTGCTTTAACACAAATACTTACAATAAACTATAAAGAAATCTAAAAGCTATCTCTTTGTTTCACTACTTTGGTAGAGCCAAGTAGTCTTAACTTCTGTGGAACTGTATAAGCATTTCAACAGAAGAAAAATCTTTCCATTTCAATATCTTCTGGACAAATGTTCTGGGTGTGATTGAGGCATGGGCAATATTTGAAACATTTATATCTGACAGCCTAATTTTCAAAGCCATCAATTTTGCATTATCACTGTAAGATTTAGAGTCCCTGATGGTGAAAAGATCAATATGAAATTACAAATTGTCACTACTTGCATGTGTGCACACCCCCCCTCCATGGAAACCACTAATCTGACAACAGGAGTGCAGCTCTTTCACAAATCATTTCCCATTAAACACGACGCTCGCAGGGCACAATTAGTTCAGCACAGCATTCAGGAAAGGAAATAATATTTTTAGACATACTCTCTTCTACCTGAATGCATGTAGCAAATTACATGTTATAATTAGTCACTAATTGATGAGGTAATTCACAGTATTATGCAGTGACATTTGAGAAACAGTACCTACAACATACTGGTTTGAGAGAGTATTTTTCTATGACAAACACCAAAAAGTAAACAAAACAAATGATGTACAGTACAATTCAGGACTTTTCTGCTGTGAGCCCAGAATCCCCTCAGACAAAACTTGTGAAGAACATAAAGAATGAAAATTACTGTGGAATATTAAAGAGGGATTTGAGCACACAAAAGTCGGTACAGTGGTAGCAAGAGCTCCCAGCCATTCCCATGAAGTGCAGACATTGTCATTTCAGGAAAGACCAAATATCAATTCAGTTACCAAAACACTGTTTTGTCTTTCCAGCACTGAAAATTAACAGCGTTGAGGTTCTCTGGAAACTTTTGACTGAACTCTGGGTCTTCACAGGAATTTTTGTTCGCACAAGTTATTGATCTTTTACAGTGAACTTCAAGTCCTCCTTTGAATTCTATTAGCTAATAAAAATAAAAATTTTCCAAAGCATGTTTGGGAGAGGGAAAACCACCTTGACTTAACAGATTATTCCTGGTTACATCCTCTTGGGAAGTTTTAACAAAGACATGCTAACATACCAAAATGAGCTTTCTTCAAAACCTCTCCAGGTTTTGAAAAGCGTTCCCAAATATTAAATTCAATCCTGCTTCACTGCACAACCACAGCAGAAAAACTTTGTTTCCCAGGCTGCATTCACATGCAATTTCCATGATCTTAAGCAGAAAATTTCCCAGCATCGTGGGAGATTTCCATCATCAGGTAGGAATGCAAATCCAAACTTCAGCCCTAGTTTAATTGCTAATCCAGTACATAAAATATGTCTGATTGTGAAAACATCTGCTTTTCCAAGATGAAGGTGTATGTCTCAGAGTAACATGGTGGGAATTTAGCCACCATCCATTCAGTTCTGATTCAACCAGCATCTCTACCAGTTGAAATCCCACTGACTTTTAATTGAGAAGCACTTTGAGGTTGCAAGTTTACTAAGTTATCCAAGTATCAGCAGAATAAAATTATCTTGGGCTCTAGTACTATTTCTGGATTTGTAGTATCAGAACTTGACCCCATATCTCAATCAGATAAAACCAAGTGCAGCAAATGAAAGTTCTGCACAAAAAAAGTCTATAGGGATCAAAAGAAAATATAAGTAGAGCAAATAGGCAAATGAGTCCTTTTTTTGTAAGTTTTAACTTAAGGCAAAATTTCATGGCTTTTGTACTAAAATAGCACCAGCACAAAAATGTTCTAAATCAGGTTTTCATTAAAGACTAAAGCACAACTTACCAGAGCACCTTTGAGGACACTCATTTTAAAGGCTTTTAAACCAAATTATGTTTATATTAAACATCCAGTTTGCCTCAAATGCCTTAACAGGATTTACATCTCAAACCTTAGATGAGGGAAACTTCACAACTTCTACAACTGCTTCCTAAAATTTTTGTGTAAATTTAGCAGCAAGCCTGTCAAATTCCTGCCGATAGCAATGACTTTTGATCACTGCTGCAGTGGCTCTGGAGAGCTGAAACTGGGAGTTTCTGAGCAATCTCAATTTCTTCTTTTTTTGAAAAACCTCAACCAAACAAAAAGCCAACACCTAACACCACAGAAATAATTTGAGTAATTATTAAAACTCATTAAGAAAAAAATTTCTTTTTTGGCAATAGCTGAGTTCTTATGTTTTCCAGAAGATTAAACAAATATAGAAAATTCTGCTGGAAAAATATTTCTAGGGAATATCAACAAGCTAATGGTGTCACTTGGAATTGTAAAGGAAACACTACTAAAGAAATCTGTTGTTCATTAAGATTGAGTCATTCCAGCTATCGAAAATGAACAGATTTTCATACTTGGATATACAAGTAAAGTCAAAGAAAGAAAACTGCAACAGTCAGCTTAATGGTACTGTAAAAAGTAAAAACCAACCAAACAATAAACCCCAGAAGTCTATCAATACCAGGACTGTTTCAAGGATACTTTCATTAATGCACCATCACAGGTTGCAAATGGAGTAGGCTACCGCTATCCAAACTATTTCTTTCAAGACAGCTATCGAGAGATAACAGGAAAAGCAAGTTAGATATGCAGTGTCTAAATGGGTCAATTTTCAGGCAGTGTTGATAACGTGAAATCAGCAGTATATGCACCACAGGTGTGATTCATCTCACTATCCCAAAATCATTGAATTTCAAGATTGAAAAGCTCTATTTTCCTATTTCAGCTAGTGCTCTGCACTGCACAAGTTTCACTCTACAGACCTTTTTCTAGTGTTTTGTCAATTCCAGTTATAAAAGGCTTGGGTGAATTGGTTTATAATATTTCCCTAAGACGACTCTTTCACAACCTAATACATCTCTGCTGTAAAGGGGTTTTTGCCATACAGTTAAATTTCTCCCTTGCTTGTTTTTGTCCTGTGGGAATAGTTCTCTGACCTGAACATAGATCTGCATGTGCTTACATTTAAACCTTAGATTGAGAGTCTGGCACAAAACACCTTCATATATGCAACAAAATGAGGTAATGGAACAAAGCTGGCTGGGAGGGGGCAGGGAAAAAGATTGCATTATTAAAGAGCAATTCACCAGCATGATAAAGTTCAAGTATGTAAAGAGAAAAATGCTACTCTATTTAGCCTTGAACAGAGAAATTCATTTTTTACATCTAACGACAGTAATGAATTTACTTAATTCCACCAGTACAAGCAAATTCATATAAAACATCAGGCAAAATGATTTAAATTCTGCTTCAGTTTGCTTTATAAAAGGGAGACAATGCTTCCTGAACCAGAGATTACTATCTGCTTAGAGTCAAAGGCTATCCATGAGGATAAAAATTATACAAAGTAATAATAATTCTGCATTTCTTTGAGGAGTTGCATAGAATATTCTTCTTCTCACTTATTTATAAATGCAAACAAAATATTAAACTGCAATTTTGCAAGTTCTGTTCCCCACTTATGCACAGATAAATAGTGTTCACACAAAACCATGCCACTAGCTATTTAATTATTCATTTATTCATTTTTATTTTAAAAAAATGGTCTTTTTATTTAATTATTTTTCATGCATTTTAGCAGTACTTGCTAAATAATTTGATTACAGCAAAGAGAGTGTTGCTATTTAATCAATATTGAAAGTTGAGCAACAGATGTGAAGGAAGAAAAGATGACACTAGAGGAAGCCATAACAGTAAAAATATACTGCAACTTCATTTCAGACTTTCATAAACACATTGCAGGGAGGGAATCTGTACAATACTCAAATTGCATTTGCTCATGTACTTAGATTCAACAGGCGATTTAATTACCATTTTTAATATATTTTTAGATATGGATAATCATAAACAAGTTATTGTAAAAAAAAGTCCACAAGTTTCTCTTTGGGTGTTTAGAACTTCATTTTCTGTTTCTGGAAAAACAGTACAAATATTTGTCGGAAAACAAATTAGCCACAAATGGTCCAAAATTTGGACTTAATATTAGAGCTATGAGGAATGCTCTGCATGTTTGACCAGCCTCTCTTTGGATAACAAAACATTAACTGACATTTCAAAGCCAAATCTTTCAGCTTCAGAACAAGTGATTGACTGCAGCTATTTATTCTCAGCATCAACTTAGCTTTGTGGAATATGCAGGAACATTTTCTACTGGAGCAGAAACATGCAAAGTGAGTTTAACAGCTAAATAATTTCCTGGGTGCAGACGAGCACGTTGATATGGAGAGAGCTTTGGAGAATGGCTCAGTGCCATCCCTGGTACACAGGGATCTGGGCACATGGAAGTTAGAAAATCTAAATTAACGTGCAGATATCGTAATGTACAAACATACAGGAATGAGTGAAGTGGAAGGGTCATATTCAGGGAGCTGAGCACAGATCATAAAAACACAAACTTGCAATCACTTATGCTGCATTATTGTGATTAATTATTTTTGTCTTTTGCTACAGTATTGCAGCAGCCCTGAGAAAGATGCAATTACCCCTTTTGAAAAATGAAGTTGAAAAGACTTGCTCCTAAAGGCCAGTGCACACAGTCTGGTGCTTAATTAAGGCTCTTAGTGAACGGTTTCATTACCTTACTAAACACCATTCTTAGTCCCACTAATTTTCCAACATTTCCATTGTTACAGAGTAAATTACAATTAATAAATTGACTAACCCACATTAATTAAAGATGGTTGTCATGTAAAGTCTTTTAACCACCTCAAACCAACCCTCTGAATCTTCAAACATCCAAAACTTAAAAACATTATTAAAATTAGATAGGAAAGACTGTGGAGGTTTCTTAATTCTCCCTTTGACAGTCATTCCAGTTTTTTCCACCGTTCCTGGCAGGACAGCCATAATTTATTTTTCAGCCTAATAGTCTTAACTTTTTATTTTATAGCCCCCTATCTCTCACTCTTCAAACTCTTTCCTTATTACCTTTCCTTCTATCTACAAAACACAAAGCTGTGGAAAGGCTCTGGGCAAAAAAATAAATTGCATTTCAAATTCAACAGTCTGCAGTTTATGTAAGCGAATACAAATAATTCTACAAGCCCAGTCTAGTAAGGAAAAGAGATGTCTTCTATATTAGTATAGAATCAACTCACAAATAAAACATTTACTTATTTAATAACCACTGGTGATCTGTACAGACAGTTCTGTTAACCATTGGCTTGTATAGCTTAGCCTTGTGCACCAAGAATTTAAATAAGTAGTATGTTAAATATTGTGGACGCTTATAGCTGGTGGTAGAGATATTTTCCAGCATTCTGATGGTGTCTGTGAAAAGTCCTTGCTCTCACACGGTGCTACCCATGAGCAGATAGAGAGTTTTTGAGAACTATTTTGTAGGTGTCCTGATACTGCCTGAGAATGGTTTCAAATGCGTGTTGTAGGGTTTCACCAATCATGTCCGAGAGGTGGATGGTCAGTGACCAATGGCCCTACGCCACTCAAGCGAACTAAGAGATATAAACGAGTCTGTAAATTAATAAATAATTCCATTTCATTCCATTCTTTTCTGAACAGAGTCTATGGTCGTTTGTCTGCCATCCCTGGGACAACAGCGACAGATGTATTTGCACCAATCAGAGCCATAAAAAGGAGCGTTGGGTCAATTGTTATTTGTGAACAGCAGCACTACAATCAACCACTGCCTCAGCCCCTTTCAAGATAGTGCAGGGGTGGATGAAGGCACAAGAGCAAAGCATGTCCAGGAAAGCACTTAAGCCCAGTGTGGGAGAACGCAGAGGAAAGCACTCAAAGCTGACAATGTCACAGAATCTTTCCTCCTGTCTTCTTTTCAGAACTATCTCCACAGGACACCAGCCTTCTTACATTCTCTGAGTGGTGTTAAATGCACATGATGAGCACCTGAATTTGTATTATTAACAAGCTAAATGTTAGTCTTTTCTTTTTTTTTTTTTTTTGTAAGTCGTAAGTATACATACAAATGTTTAAAAGCAGTAATAAGCAAAAGGCTATAATAAAGGTGAAAGCACGTAAGTAACCATGTTAAAGAAGTCCCAAAACCCAGACAAAACTGTCTAATTTTACTGAACTTCTCAAAGTTAATCAAAGCACTAGGCTAACTCTTGGAAAGTGATTTTCATCAGAAAAAGCCTATGTCTTAAAGCTTAGAATAGTCCCCAGACAGAATTCAATGTTGTATCTCTCTTTGCTTGGTTACTTATGCTGCTTATAGGTAAAATTTGGTTTACAAGTTTGCAGAAAATCCATTTAGTCACAATCACCAAAGTATGGAAAATTTTGTTTTTACTTCAGATGAAAGGAGAATAGGGAATGAAAGAAGAGACTCATTTTCTTCCATTCTTGTCAAAATTATTTGTCAATAATTCAACAGAAATGGGAGAGCGAAAAAAGAATCCCCCAAATACCCAAACCCAGCAATTCCCAAAAGATTATAGAACGATGAGCAAGCCAGGTTCAAAGCCATCAGTGAGAGGGAGCACATCCCCAACTGCACAGTCCAGCTGGCATCAGTTTCATTATACTGCACCAGTGTGATGGAGTGGACACAGATTTGGGGAATTTGGTGGCAGATCAGAAGTTGTGTCTTCCCTCTGACACTGGTGAAGTCTCATGTCTGATCTGGTGAGAGCTCATCAAGAGCTCAAAGAGAGAGGCAGCTACTCCAGCTATCCCAAAGGAACACACATCAAATTTTACAAGTGGATGCCAATCCATCCCCAGCAAATTCCTATGATCAAGTTGATTTGATTTACTCTTGTTCAGCCAAGCCTGTCAAATGTCCTTGAAACCTTCTCCAAATGTTACCTAACTAGGAGGGTACTAGTCAAACTGCTTATGTAAGACTTGAGTTCTGATTCGTGAAATTCAGTCTAAACAATACAATCTCATTTCCTTAGTTCAGATTCTTCTAGTTCTGGAGAAGTAATGTAGATTTTTCTTCAGAAATGTTTTCAACTGACAACATTTTATGATTGAAAGAATATTTTGAAAAGATAGTTGAAAAAATTTTAAAAGCATGAAATTATGCAATTCTTTTAAATAAAACTTAAGTTTTATTTACTCTAGAAAGTATTAACTCTCATAAGAAAATATTAACATCCCATTGTGTTGGGTTATACAAGTGTTAAACTGGTCAGTCCCCACTAAAAATATTTTCCAAGAGAAGATGATACTGTAATGAAATGTTCCAACTTTAATGGTTAGTTGAAAATTATTAGGTTCCCTCACCCATCTCATGTAAGTCACACTATCCACCTAAAAAGGAAGAGATGCTTTTTGTATTCTACTTCATTGTAATACTTTAAGTTCATGAAAAATATTATTTCTGCAATGGCACTCTGAAGCTGTAAAAGTTATTTAAAAAATTTAAGTTTGCCCCACTTTGAAATTGAATCTGGGTTATGTGATTAGGAAAGACGATTTCAGACGTCAGGCAACACATATGAAAAAAGATTAAATCTATTGTTTCAAGATGTGGACAAAGGCTGCTGCTCTGGCTCCTCTCTCTCCATCAGGTGGAAGCACCTGTGTTCTGTGCCACCCACCTACTGAGGCTGGACTCGATTTGCTCCTGCAAAGTCAGTGCACTTGATCAAATTTAATGTCAAGTTTCACTCTCAATGCATGATTTTAGAAAAGTACAGTACTTTGAAATAAAAAGCTAGGAGATCGGAAGGCAAAGATCAATTTTGATTTGATTATCGGTTTCCGTAGCTAATATTAATACTTCAAAATTACTGACTTAACCTCTTCCTACTGGTCTAATAATCAGAATCATTTGTCCTGAAATTCCTCCAAGACTGGCTGCAGATATGCTAAGGTGTCAGTGGAGCATTCAGATCAGATGGATATCTGTTCTTAATTGCAGGTTTAATGCACAGACCCACCGCTGGCCAAGACTGAGCCCACCACCACTGGGATGACAGATTTAGGATGGGAAGAAAAACTGCACAACTGCAGCTGGAGACAGGACTGGGAATACGTGAGTGAAAACTCTACTGTAGACACCAGTGCCAGTGGAAAAGGAAGGGGAGCAGCAATCCATAAAAGACTAACAAACATCTGAAAGAACACTTGTGGAGAAAAAGATGTATAGGTGGGGCCATATCTACAAATTATACTGAATGGCGCCATGAAGGAAACAGTGCTGTTTTAAAGGGGTCACAAGTTGGTTGCTTGGGATTTGGGCACTTGTGTGGTGGGGCAGCACTGGGCACCAGACAGGCATAGTAGCCACAACAGAATCCCACTGCTCTGAGAAATGAACCTTTCTTGACAAAACCAGCATTGGACTGATCCTGGTCTCTGGGCAGTATTAGCTAATCCAGTTTCCTAAGAAGGATGAATTTACAATGCAGAGCAGCCAGCAGTGGCTGGGGGGAGCAGGGGGCACTCTCTAATGTAAAAGCTGCCTGCAGCTCTGGCCAGTGACTGCTCAGGAAGGACAGGCATTAGAGGAAACAATTAAAATAAGGAACCCTTGTATTAGGGCAAATTGACTGAATTGATTTTTTGTTGTAGATGAAAATCATGGGGAAGTTTCTGTGATGTGTTTCAATAGTGAGTGAACAACACGTTTTAGTACTGAGAATCCTGCCTTGCAAAGAGGGAATCCGGGGTGAGGCTGTGCTGCACACTGGACGTCGGAGCAGGGAGCTCCAAGCGAATGCAGATGGAAGCACAAGCTCAGTAACATGAGAATAATCCCTCCTGGAGGGTGCAATTGCAGTGTCCCTTGGGAGCATCTACGGTCCCTCCCACAGTTCCACAGTAGGAACACGCCACGGTTTACTCCCAGGCCAAGGTGGAGAGACTACATTACGTGTTCAAAATGACTTAAATATACTAGAGAAATTAAATTTCCCAGAAATGGAGGTGTGTCAGCATGGGAGAGCAGGCCCAGTCTACACTGCGATTTAATCTCAAAACAAAACATCAGAACTGATCAGGTCAGTGTGATCCAAACCCAAATCTGCTCTATCCACTCTCCCCAGAAATTTCACAGCCTGTGCTACTCAAAGGCCGTGCTCACTTTCTGGGAAGTGGGTATTCCCATTAGAAACACTCTCATCCAGCAGAGCCCAAGAAGGTAACACAATTAATTCCATCTTTTCTATATGGACTGGAATTCTTCTACCAATAGAACTTGTCATAAATTAGATGAGATTTCACCTATTACCACCATAACTGTTTTCAGTTACACTAGGCTATGTCTGCTGAAGTCTTTTAAGAACCAGATTTAAACAGTGGTTTACACATCATTCAGTCTCAATTATGACTACAAAATAATACATGGTATTTTGTTTTTCACAGCTTGAATTCATGGAAAAAAATACAGTCCTTTAGCTTACCCACAGTAATTGCCATTACCCAGGGATACTTCTAGAAACATGGATTGCCTCTGCAGCCATGACACTGATTCTGCACCCATCCCTTACTGCAGTCATACAATTAAAACTAAATCTCTTTTTTTTTAAACATTACATGTTGTTGATTTATCTAACCAATGCCTCCCTGACAAAGCTCTGAGGAGCTAATGAGCCATGGAAAACACCTCAGCTTAGGCTGTTTTCAAATTTCATTAAGTGAGATAAAGCACAGGAAGAGTACATGTGTGCTGAGCCTTTCAAAGTCCTGATAAGGCATTAATAAACTTTATCAAATTCCGATTATGGCTGTCTCATAATGGATATTGTTACACTTTCTGCAGATAGCACCGTTGGTAAATTAAATGCCAGAAGTGCAATGTTTGAGTCTGCTCACCTGAGTGAGCAATGATAAGTAACAAAAGGCAACAGACACAATCTCCCTATTTTTCCAGTGTTCACTGGACCAAAGCAAATTTGTAGATGTTTAAGTTCTCTATTTATTTCTAACAAGTACATGTCACTTTTTAGGAGGCAAAAGTGCACAAAATACAGTATTTTATTATCTAAATTCTTCAAGCACTTCACCTGAAAGCCCAAGTGCCACCTCTAATCATAAAACAGCATACACTAAGCAAATTCTTTTGCCAAAATCTCTTACATTCTTTATTATTACATCGTATTAAGAAACTGCTGATTCAACAGCAGCTATTTTGCTGCAGAATGGATAAATTCTTAAGTAGGCACAGATGTGTCATGCAGAAAATATTAGCAAAATACTTTACTATTATGATATACGTGCAAAGATAGAAGGAAATGCATTCTTATTAAATAGTCTTGTTCATCCTAGGGAACACGAGCTGTGTAAAACATTAAGGTACCTGCCTGTACACAGACATTTTCATAAGCAGGTCAAGCCATGTGATTGCTTCCAGCATTATATTCTGCTGTTAATTTGGCTGTGTGACCCTGGGAAGTCAGCCTCTCTTCTCTGCATTGCTGTAATGACACTGAGAGACAGAGATGGGAACTGTTAAATGACTCTAGATCTACAAATTAAAAAGTTCTACACACAAAAAAATAAGGTATTTTTAGCTCTTTCTGCACATGAGTGGAATGCTGGTTGACAGCAGTGTGGCAGAGCCAAGGGAAGTGGCTCTTCACTGATGAGTGACAAGTGGCATTGCAGTGACTGACAGAGGTATGTGGGACAAGCCAAAACTATTAGAGAAGTTAAAACAGGTATCACGCAAAACAAATGCAGTGGCCCATAAAACAGCAAGGAAGAAAACAATGATAAATAAACTTAAGCGAACTTAGCAAGGTTCCCATTAAACAAAACTCCTAAGGCTGCAGCAAAATGTGCAGGAGAGGAAATACAAGAAAGAAAAGATTGTATTTCCAACATCATGTAACAGGTAAGTAAGAGAAACAGAGCCTAGACCTCATGGATCTAGAACAAGAGTCTACCAAACTGGATTTCTCCTTTGCCCAAAAGCTCATTAGCTTTCACAGAGTCATTAAAAGGACACAAAATCAAAAGCCATGTATACATATATAAAACAGACTTTCCCTTTAAGTGGTAAAAAGTGTTTCATGGAACCATCAAGAACAAAGACAGGTAAAAAAGTAATATTTTATTGTAGTTGAACTCTCAAAAAACAAACAAAAAAAAAAACAAAAACCCAACCCTCAAAACCCTCCCTGGGAGCTTTTACTTTCTTCCACAACAATTTAGACATTTTCTAGTGAGAGGGCCCTTAGGTATGTCCAGTTACTGCTGCTTCTATTTTAGCACCTTCAACACTTACTGGTAATACTTAGGTTTAATTAAAGCATGAGGCTTAATGAATGTTTAGGGGAATGTAATACTTAAATAGTGTCATTCAAGGACAACTTTGTTTTCCAAGGTGGCAATCAGTCTTACTCGAATCAAAATAAAATCAATAAAGTGGAACTCAGCAAATCAGACAGAGCATTAATAATTGCAACAGAAGTCATCCTGTGTTAATAATGAAAAAGAGTTAGCAGTGGTCAACCACGTGAATAAATCTGAATAAAACCCCCTTCGATGCCATCCCTACATAGAAAATCATTGCTTGTTACACTTCTGGGACATAAGGAGCATGTTCACCTATCCTTTGTTCCAAAGAGTGCAAGAACACACCAACTCCCACACTTTTATCTCTTCTTGATTTGCAATGACAATTTCCTGCAGAAGGGGACAGAAACCTGCCAATACTTCTTGGGGAGATGACTGGTGGGCTGTGAGCATCTTTTTCTTTTAATTATCTGAGCAAACAGATGTTACCTCAGTCACTGGGCTGCTCCATCCTGGTCCTACCCGAGGCTCCTGCCTCTGCAGGCGACGCGATGGCTGCAGAATGTGGCAGAGGGATGTGAACTGAATCCTAAGCAGGACAGGGTGTTGCCAAGGCTTATGAGCAATGTGGGTGCTGAGCAGAGTATCAGTAGCACAAACACACCTCTGTCTTCCAGCTGTCCAGCAGACCACAGGCCCCCCTCCTTTTTTATGAGGCACTGATTTTTAATTGTTTTATTACTGTAGGAATACTGGGAGAATTACTCCACACAACATAAGCTTCATAGCATTGGCTTTCTATTCAACACGCTTTCCTCCTCAACTTTATTCATGATGTTCTAGTTAAATCTCTAACACTTCTTGCAGAAGCTTTTTTATTAAGGACTTATAACAATCATAAAAATCTGCTCTGGGCAGAAATTCAGCATATAAAGGCTCAGTGAGGGAATACTCACACCATTTAAAGTGAATTTAGTATTTGTAAAGGCACTGTAAATGAAAGAACCCTCAATACCTTCAGTAATTTTATAGTTCCAGTGATAACACTAATACAAAATGTCTCCTCTCACTTTTCCCTCTCCTCCTTCCCTTTTTACCTCCCTCTCAGTGTTCTTCCACAATGGTAAAGCGCAGCCTCCTCCCAGAGTGGGAAGATAATTCAAGATGACGGGCAGTTCATCACTCAGGCTTTCTGCTGAACCCATCTTTGAGGAAGGATCCTTCTCCATCCTAAAGGGCCTCAGCCCCAAGGAGCAGAGGGAGGTGCCTCAGCTCCTCTGTGTGAAGCCTCTCAGAGGCTGTACCTGCTGCCTGTCCCATGATTTCACAAGCAAGGGAGAACCTTCTGCTGCAAGAACCAAAGTGACTGTAAAGAAAAAGGGCTCTCAAAGGCCCAGTCAGGACCCTGAACAGGTCCATGGGTTGCTCTTATGCCCTGTAATCCTATTAATTACTGCTTATGCAGTTTAGCTCGTCTCTACATCCTGCCACAATCCTTTCTCAACTGTTCTATCCTTAAAAAAAACCTTGAAAACACAAAAATATTAAAAACCCCGCACCCTGACAGTAATACCATGAAAGAAATAAGACATTCCTGTGCCATGAATCTCATGCAAGCCATCAGAACACTCTTCCAATGTTCTGCCAAAGATTTGATTAATTAGTTTGTCCAGTTTAAAAAAAAAGGAGAAACTCTACAGGCAGAAAGATGGCACTCAGAAAATATTTGGTATGTACATAACCAGGTATACAATTCCCAGGACTAAGAATTTCCAACAAAATTGAGAGAACACATGGAAAATGTATTGTATTAAAAGGATCAATCTGATTGTTCTTTCAGAAGTCAAAGTCAGGACATTGTAATTTGCCAAGCAAATGGTCCTCAGCACCTTGTACCAGGTCTGAGTGCATTAAAAAAACTGAAAAAAAATGCTTAAAATCCAATTTGAAAACCCTGGTTGGGACTGTAGGATGTTTTGTTGAATATATTATTTTTTAAATCTCCTTACATACTTAAAGTATGTTTTAAAATTTCATCTCTTATAAGCTAAAACAATTACTAGAAAATCAAACCTTTTATCTCACATCAGCTCCAGTTTATAGCATTTCATAATAATTATATAAACTTAATCTATCTAGCTACACACCACCCAGAACTGTGAGGAATAACTGATTTTAAAAGTCTTAGACTGTGAATTTTATTAATTGATGGCCTAAAGAGTATTATTAGTGGTTCATTTCTAAAGAGTCCAGTACTGCTTCATGGGGAAAACCTCTATTTTAATGGAGACTATTGAATAAACTAAGAATATTGCAATTTTTATGGTTTAATGAAAACTGAAGAAATACAAACATTTTGGCTGCCATAATTTATTGCATTGTTTTAATCTATTATATCCATTGCAGTGCGTGAAAAATGGTGACTTTGAAGAATTAAGCATTTTTGTTGTTTTGCATCCCAACTTTATTATCCTCTCTTAGCCCTTAAAGAAGATAACCGGGATCAGACAACAGATTATACATAAACAGAAGTAAACAACAAATGGCTATAAATCAGATTATTGGGATGCAAATCAAGAGAGTGATTCATATAAACCTTGGAAATAAAAAACTACTTTATCCCTTCAAGGCATTCTACTTATTTCCATTATATTTTACAGAGTATTTTACACGGAAAAATTTTGATATATCTCTGTCAGCAAAATTACTGTAGGGAGAGCAGGTCACATCCAGCATCACTCAGTTTTCATTATAATACTAAAACACTTCACTCCTTTTGCTACACCCTCTCAGACCCAGGGAGGGAACAGGTGACAACCTCAGGAATGGTTATTATGGACTCTCCACGCTCACGACACAACCCCAGACCTGTGTGGATGTGTTCAGAGCCCAGCACCTCACCTGCTATTCGATAATTCCTCCCGTTTGCTGCCAGCACTGGTGAGCAGCTCATCCTTGCAAGCCTCTGGTGTGCTCTAGCACAGCCTCTGCCATGTCCTCATGTGAGCCAGGAGCCACTGCTCCCTCTGCTCTTCGGGTATTGCTGTTGCACCTGACTGCCAAACAGTTGCCTCCAGATGTTGTTTACTGGGATCAATACATTCCACAGGAAAATGGCAGAACTTGAGACAGAAAATGCTTCAATTCTGCCATAAAAAGCTGTCAAGGGAGGTACAAGAATGAAGGAAATGAAAAATTCAAAGGCCAGAGAGGGCCATGAAGGCCTAGATGTTGCTTTGTATGGATGCAGTTCAGTTTCCTTGCCAGCACCTTTTTCCAGCCTGCAAACCCCAGCACAGGCAGTGGCTACTGCAGCAACTCCCCAACCCGTGTCCCTGTGCAGTCTGCAGCTCCCCCTGCCAGTCGTGCCAACACTTTGAAGCCACCAGCAGCCTAGAAATGCACTGAAAATGTTGGTAACATCTTCACTTCTGACTTTATCTCCAGAAATCAGGAGGGCAAATAGATACCATCATCACACCTCTCTGCTTGTAGAAAAGTCTAACTAATTTGTGCTCTTAGGCGTTAATGACAGTGGGGGATACTCTGACTCCCTGCCCTAGAGAGATTCTCAAATTATCATCACAAGCTACAAAAAGCACCCTTACAAGCCTCAGAGTTTACAGCTAACACCAACAAACCCTTTCCTTGCATCCCATGACAGACACTCTCCAGCCCACGACAAAAAGCAGTGCTGGCAGTGCGGACTGAGGCACACATTTATCCCAAAAGGTCTGAAAATGTACCACAGAAAGCTCTCAGGTCTCCAGGAGATGAACGAGGTTCCATTAAAATCAGGAAGGGAGAAGGATCACTGCTCAGCACCATCTTTAGAGGATGTCTTTACACAGAGAAAGATGCCATGTGGGGATGCTCAAGACAGCCAAGGGACACCAAGGTTTTCCTCAGGAGTGCTAGGAACAGGCAGCTCCTGACACCTGAACTAGAAACACACAGCACTGTGTATCTCCCAGGACAGAACAGACTGCTGGGCCTGTCCCCCGAGAGGGAAAACTGCAGGTGGGAGCAGCAGATGCCTACAGGAGAAAGGATGGATGCTGTCAGAAGGGCAGAGAGCATCACCTGATGTGGGACTGTAAGTGACTTTCTCCTTAATTTTTCTCCTGAAGGGTCCAACCCACAGCGGATGCCATTAGTACAATATTGTTATATGTTTCATGTTTGAGTATATGCACTTTTAAACATTTGAAGTTATTCAATTTCTTCAAAAAAAAAAAGCAAACAGTATCTTCTGATCAACTGCTACAGACAAAATAATGAAGTGCCCAAATTTGTACTACTGAATACTTTGTTGAGATAGTTTTTTTGTTGTCAGAGCTCAAGAAAGAAAAGTACAATCAATTTAATCACAGGCTAATAGCGGGACTGGAGAAGAAAATACAAATGATGGAGAAAACCACTGTTAGAAGGAAAACAATAATCATAAATTAATGAATCAGGCTCCCCTTGGATTCACAGCTATTTTCTACACATTTGTTAACATTTTTCCAAAGATACAATTTTGCATTTACAAAATACCTGTTAATAGAAGCAGTCTTCTAGTTTTAGAGGATTCCTCCCTCACCCTAAGGATATTTTGTGAGATCTTCTGAAATAGAAGGAATACTTTTGCTATGTTCCACAATTGACCAGAAATCTTCCAAGTCTATGTTTTAACCCGTTTCTCTGCTACTAAAAAACTTGTAAGTGCGAGGCTGACAATATTGGGTGTTTTCATAATACATACGTAGATACATTTGTGATTCTAAGTGCGTGGAAAAGACTTCCAAGTGCACAGAACTTTCCAATTGCCCGTGAAGCTCATCAGTGGCTGGCAAAGAGCCAGAGAAGGGCAGTTGGGAATGACCAACCCCAAGGTTTAAAACACAGGGGAAAACCATTTCTGTGTAGCACCCACAGTGACAAGATGTCACATATTTACACTGAAACAGTGTTCTGAAGCCAAGCATTTTACCTGGTGCTCCTGGGTTTAGCAGGTCCAGTGCTGAGCTCACGGATCTCACACCACGCAGTGCGTGACGCACAGAGCTGGCACGTACACTGCACGCGAAATGCTGGCAGGTGCTGCTCTGCTGGACCACTCCCTGCACTACACACTTCTTCATATCTTCACATAAAGAGCAAATTTTAAAGTTCATCTCTGTTTTAAATCTGACTATTAAACAGGTTTGGCCCTCGGTTCTTATGCAATACTATTGTGATGCAGCAGAATAAAGTGGAGTTGTAGATGAGATTTACTTTTGCAGAGAAAACAAGAAAATCTTTGAGAATTGAATTTGCTCACCATCTTTGAAGTCCAGATTATGGAACAACTTTTTCTGTCTCAGGCACAGGTAGCAAGTTTATAAATACATCAGAAGGAGGATAAAAAGGAGGATCAGTATGATTCAGCGACTGAATTACAAGCTCACTGAAAAGGCCAGTTGTATGGTTCAGTGCACAAGGTGCACAGTAATTAGATAGCAACTGTCTGAGGCCAAACAGAAAGAGGAAAAAAGTGTAGCTACCTCATCCACCTATTTTTTTTTCAGAGACACTGTTTAACACTGACCTTCCGGGCCAGTCTCAGCTGTGCTGCCCTGTGATGGGTGTGCCAACTTACAAAAAAGCACAAGAGCAAGGGATCTTCTAGGGACAGAGTCAAGTGAGCCACCAGCAGCCAGATGCTCACGGTGAACCCTGTGGGACAGAGCAATTATTGGAAAATATGGAGGGAGGCATGAAACAAGATAACAGGGGAAACACAACAAAGAAACAGCAAGCCACACGCTGCATCACAGAGCAGATCTGTCACACATCAGAGATCCCACACCACTGTCCCCTGCAACATCTGCCTGCCCTTTCCTTGACAGGGATGCCCCTCCAGCATCCTGTAGAGAGAATGTTCAGACTGTTATGTGATCTCTATCTCTCATTCTCCCTCTAATCACGGATTCTGCACTGATGCTTCACTTCCCACCACTATCAGCCAAACCTCTTTCAAATTTCTTTAAATATCCCTCAGCAGGACCTGCTGTGCCCCTTCCACTCACTTGTAGGGGATCCTATGTGAGCTTGAAGTTCCCCCATCTTAATCATCTAATGATGCTGAACTCTCCCTTCAAAGGGTTTTTACATGTGTGCACACCTTTCTTGTGCCACCCCTTCCTCCCAAACCTTGTTGATGAGAATCAGATCTCAGTGGGCCCCCGCAGGCCAGAGGGCCAAGCCTGTCCTGGGGTTCATCAGGCACTGCCAGCCAGGCAAGGGAGGGGACTGTCCCACTCTGCTCTGCACTGGGCAGCCTCACCTCCACTGCTGGAGGCAGTTTGGGGCACCAAAATATAAAAGGGATATAAACCATTTAGAGAGTGTCCAAAGGAGGGCAACAAAAATGGTGAAGTGTCTAGAGGGAAGGCTATATGAGGAGTGGCTGAGGTTCCTTGGTCTGTTCAGCCTGGAGAGGAGGGGACTGAGGGGAGATCTCCTTGCAGTCACAGCTTCCTCGAGAGGGGCAGAGGAGGGGCAGGCCCTGATCTCTGCTCTGTGGTGACAGTGACAGGAGCCGAGGGAGTGGCCTGAAGCTGTGCCAGGGGAGGTTGAGGTTGGACATTATGAAAAGGTTCTTCATCCAAGGGTGGCTGGGCACTGGAACAGGCTCCCAGGGCAGTGGTCACAGCCCCAAGCCTGACAGAGTGCAAGATGTGTTAGACAATGCTCTCAGGTACATGGGGTGATCCTTGGGGCTGGTCTTGTGTGGGGTGAGGAGTTGGACTCGATGATCCTTTTGGGTCCTTTCCAGCTCAGGATATTCTTTGGTCACTTCTCTTCCTCCTTTCTCTCCCATGCACGCCCTCCCACACGTTAGTGACCCCTTGCACTACGGACCAGGCAGGAACTGTGCCCTTCACCGTGCTGCCCCATGAAGGGCTCCGTGCCCCAGGCCAGACCTGCACCAGGCATCTCCCCCAAAGGTAAACCTGCACTGTGCATTTGTTCCACATCTTCTGTCTTCCACCTATGGCAGGAACTAAAGCAGTAGCGAAAAACAATACTTGCTGCCACAAAAAAAGCTCTAACAAGTATCAGCATGTTCAAACTATTCTATAAGGTGGGATACCTGTTTTCCCTGGGCTGATGTTCTGATGTTTTCCCAAACCAAAATACTCTGTCAGAGGTGCTAAGAACATCCTCTGATTGATCAGTGCAGCCTTCAAAGGCAGCAGTTATAGACAGATAAATTAGGTCCTGCAGTATGTTTTCAGACTAGGGGAGCAAGCTCACAGATGAAGTTATGAAAGAAAAGAATGCAGAGGTGGGCAGTCAGCTCTGTTATATTCCTAACACTGAGGCAAGTGCATTTTAACCCCCAGCTTTTCTAAATGATGCTTTCCATAGGGTGAGCAATACAAACTAGATGGCACAATCCTTACTAGAATTGAAGGCTAGCTGACAAGCTGGGGGACAAATACTAGAATTAAAACAGTAATCTACTAAAATTTTTGAGGCTGATCTAAATTTTATTAAAATCCTACCAAAGTCTATCACTCTAATAAAGAGAAGGATCTTAAATCATGCCACAAACATTTGATACACAAGACTTGAAATACTTCAATGAAGTCTAAAAGATAAACTATGTATCCTGTGAGTATAAAAAAGCAAACACTGGGCAGAAATTTCAAAGTTTGGTCCCACACTGTGTAGGGAAGTCATTAGAGCCTCCAGATTATTTGTTAAAAGCAGAATACTAAAAATGATGCTAAATACTAGCACACTCTAGTGTGCACCTCTGCTACAAATGTTCTTCTGAAGTTCCTTCCTCAGCTCAAAAAAACAACTGCCCTATTCATCCTTTGCAGTATCTTCCCACTGACACAAAGTTAATACCATTTATATTCCACAGAATTGATATAAACTCACCTCAATTAAAAAATTATTTTTCTGAAGACCTAGCATTTCTTTTTTTCTTTAGTTTTCTGTTGTTTTGAGGTTGACATAATAACATTTCCAGTCAGCAATTAGCAAAGAAAGTCTTTACCAAAGAGCAGTCCTAAAACTTCCCCAGAGCTAAAATTAAAATGTATATAATTACTCAGCTAAAGGTTTGAGATAGGATTGTTTGTGTATTAAATTGGTCTTACTAAAGGGATAGTCTATTAGGGAGCAACATAATTAAAATATAAACAATAAACAAAACAGGTAATAAAGCATCAATTGGCTTTTCATTCAGAGCACCTACCTTTTACCTGGTATGTTTTATATGTTTTGTTCCAGTTATGTTTTTTAATAACTCAAATAAATTTATTCCTTTAACAAAGCTTAAAAGAACATTATTTGCATTCTTATGGAGTACTGGTAGGGTAATTTTGTTAGGTTTTTTTAAATACTAACACCACAAAAAATCTTTTCAAATCTTTTATAAAAGCAATCTTTTTTCCACTTATGAATACAGCAGTCACCACGTCAAGGTCAGCTTCAGTTTTCTAATACTTATGCAAAATGATCAGAGATTACAAGGGAATCATCTGTACCTGAGTTGAAGCTCTATGTTATAATGGAGAGGCAACAAGGGATAAAAGTTGGCTTTTCAAAGAAAAATATATTTTGTCATTTTTCTTTAAATGAATGAATCAGGAATTCAATGGAGTCAGAACTTCTTGTTACAGAGTTTGCTCCTGAATGAAAATGTACGGAAAAAAGATCTTGTACAAGCATCTATCCGTGATAAACACGAACGTTCAGCTGGATGAGTGCGTGGAAGTTTGCTCCAGAGGGCTAACGGGCTCCATGTGTCCGTACCTGACAGCAGCACGCCGGAGGGAAGCGGCGGAGCGCACGCTGCTCCGGGAGCGCGAGCCGCGCTTCGGGCGGCACGAGCAGGGCCCTGCAGGGCCCGCGGCCCTGTCCCGCACCCCGGCACAGCCATGTCCCCGCACCCCGCAGCGCCCCGCACAGCCGCGCCCCGGCACAGCCGTGTCCCCGNAGCGCCGCGGGCAGGCCCTGCCGGGAGCCCTCTCCTACTTCCTGCCAGCCCTGCTCGGCCTTTTCTCTGCTTATTCTTAACACAGACAAATGGCTAACACGAAACACGGCCAGGCTTGGAATGAGACACAATCTCCGTGCTGTGATCCTTCTGCTACCGCGCGGCTTGAAATGTAAGGCCTTGTTAGAGGTGAAAATTTCTCCTGTGCAAGGTGCAGCAGCACTGAACAAGTTTTATGATGTTCTCATTGCCATCACAGCCAAGGACGGTGCTGAGACAGGTGACACAGAGTAAACAAAGCTCACTTCTTTTACATCCCCTGCACGGTCTGCCTCCAATCCCCACCTTGGAATGGCCCCATGCCCTCAGCCATTCACACCATCCAATGTTCAACTCTTCCCCCATTCTGCAGCACATCATGGCTAAACTTCTGTAGGAATGAGAATAGCTCACAAATGAAAACAAAATATAGATAAATATTAATTATAATAAGTGAAGAAGCTCTTGAGAAAGAAAGAGCTGCTATACCAAACAGGAGTTCTTAAAATAAATAATGAGTCAGGAGAAACAAAATATGTTCAGTTACCAAAACCATTTCTATATAGACTGCTGTAAAACTTTCCATATGGGATAAACAGATGTTAGCACGTACCAGACAACAACAGATACCCCTTGCATGACATCTTGCATGTCATTTGATTGGATTATATTTTTATCAAATAAAAATAGTGCTTGCTAATATAATGTGAGGGAGGAGGGTCTATACGTTCAAGGAACCAGCTTCTGATATTTTTAGAACTATTTACAGCATACTCTATCACCTTGGGCATTTCATACTTTTAGTGCTCAAATTCATTTATCCAGAGCTAAGTGTCAGATGCCTTTAAAACAAACTGATGATAAAATCAGATAGGAAGTCTGAACTGACAGCTCCTCTAGCCCTCCTTAACCAACAGAAGAGTAAAGAGTAAGCTGAACCAAAATCTAATCAATATTCTCCATGAACACTTATTCCAAGGCTTCCCTGAACACATCAGAGGATGCAGAACATATTTGACTTCTTAATTTTTGAGTAGAGCAATGATGAGATTTCACTGTTGACCAGTAGCTTCATGATCCCCTCCTGGGAATACACCAAGAAATGAGGCTTAATTATTTTACTGTACCATCATTAATTCTTTCTTCAACTTTCAGGTCTTCATCACATTGTCAAAACACCAAATTAAGAAAGATGTGAAACAGGGATTGGTTTATGCCTTTTGACTGTGCTTGCCCTGGTGGGCCCTTGCTCCCTCACTGCTCCCTGCAGCATCAACCCACATCATCATGGGAATATCCATCAGGAATGCCACGCCAGGCATTTCCCCAAACATTTTAACAGGAAAGTTTCACTTCAAAGAGAGCCAGTGTGACGACAGCAGCTGTGATGGATTACGGTCAGACCTACATTGTGCCTGAAATACTCATGCCTCCACACGAGGGGAGAGCAGAAGGAGAGCACATAAAGATGTGCCAATCCTTTTCCCCTTATTCCCGAGTGATCCCAAATATTGGCTTCACTGGTAACATCCCAGACCCTCTGCAGGACTGTGTCTCCATGACCTGAAAGCAGGTTCTCTGAAACATTGCTTCAGTGACTGACCGAGGACACAGGGCAGGAGAAAATGCAGGAAACATCATTTGCTACATCAGAGCAAGGTGCAGTAAAACTGCTTTATTGTACTGATACAATACAAAGGAGTTTGTGGCAGTAATTGGAAAGAGTATTTAAAAGTCTGACTGACTGTCAGGCATTGTGGCAGAAACAATTAGCAACGTGGTTTTAAAATGCACCAGAGACTGTTTTGAGTGAACCTCAAAAGAAAAGAAATCCTTTTAAGTTTCAAAATATTTGGATCCCAGGTGAGTTCATCCCAACTTTTTTCTTTTGCAACAGTTTCATTCTTTTTTTTTTTTTTAAGTGGATTCTGTCCTCCTTCCCATCCTCATTCTAACTAGAGCTAATTACCAAAATCATTCTGAAAACTTTTGTTCTCCCAATTATGATTCTTCCCTGACTCATTTTTTTTCCTCAGTGATGACTGTCTGCACCATCAAAAGAAGTTACACCTAACGTTATGTCTCTTGACATCAGTAACTGAGAATAACTTACCATCAGTATTATATTTAACAGGCAATACCACCCTACAAATACAACTGCACGCATCATTTTGCTCTAGTTATTGTTTAATACTGCCACTTGATCTTAACAAATAAGCCTAAGGTAGTTAAAAAGAAAAACTGGAAACATTGCTTCCAGAACTGAGTACCATATAATAAAAAATACCTTCCATTATACACTTACTTCTCAAAATTACATTTTTCTATTCTGCAAAAAATCTTCTATTCTTTGCAATCTCCAAAAGAATTGGTGCTGTACCCCTCTCTGCACACATCATTTCTGTTGCACTTGTTCATATCTGCTACATCTGTTTCCTAAGACATGCTCCATTGACTTCTGAGGTTTGGTGAAAGTGAGAAATGGTGTATTTACCCTTTTTAATTAAAAAATATTTGGACCCACAGATCTAAATATTAATTTTTATTTCAGAGCCACATTTTCTCCTTGCAAAAGCATGCCCATACACACATGCTTGTTCTATTATCAGGGAAATCAGAGGAAAATGCAACTGCTGTTTACAAGCAGAGCAGCAGCAGCACCCACAATTAGGAACCCAAGGTGGGTAACCTTTGCTTTGGTTGAAAGGAATTGACTGGGATACAACAGCATGCAATTATACACTAAGAAGCTACAGCACACCAGTGTGAAAAGCCCAGCAAATAATTTTAGGAGCAGCAGCACCCATCCACAGCAAGTGGCAAAACCAGCATTCAAGGAAGCTGGACCAGGGAACGCGGCTCACACACAGGGACATGCACAGTGTACTTCATCAGTACATTAAAATAACCTTTTCTATTTACATAATAACTTACATAAGAGGCAAATGTCAGGAAGTCACTTAAAACTCAAATATGTCTGTTTGTGAGCAGCTTAACTGACATGTTGTTGCTATTCCCAGAGTCTGAATTCCTGGAAACCAGGAGGTTGACACAAATGAACAATTTACATTTTTAAGCCAATGTAATTGGATTCATTTGAGATAAAGATTTTGATTAATTGTATTCGGTGCTCTACTTAGAGGAAGTGCATTATGTTACTGTAGCCTCAGCCCTGGATTGATTTGTTAATTTATTCTAAAAGGCAAACATTATCTTTTTAAGTGATACATTTGTTCTGGCTTTAACTTCGGAAGCGAAGGGCCAGGTCTAGCAATACTACTATGTTGGAAGACATGTTGGTAAGTAGCAACTCTGATGTTTCTGCTTCTACCTCAAATCTGGCTAAAACAGGCCAACAAGTTCAAATTTCTAGACTGACAAGTCCCACATGCTTTCATTACACAGTCTTGCTTCCTTCTGATTGTTCAGCATCTTAAAAAGTGTGTGTGTGTTTGTGTGGGAGGGGAGGGGATACAGTTTAAAATGACAAATAGAAGCGCAGAATTACCTTAGATGAAAACATTTTATTTTGGGCAAAACACAATTATTTATTTGGACTGATTTTTTTTTCTTTTAAAAGAAATTTTAAGAAGATTCTTTGATTTAATTTGAAGTGATTCTGTATCTGACTTTCAGGCTACAGATCAAGAATTCCGCTGTCAGATGGTCAACCGTGTATTGAACTTGAAATAAAGCTGTAAACAACTAGGGTTTAGGTGAGGTTTGACATTTTAAAAAATCTACAACTGAGTAATATTTAAGCAAGAGTAAGAAAATAGCAGCAGTATGCTTTGGCTGTGTTATCCTCTTCAACAATTACAAGAGGAGTCTTTGTAAATTAAGAAGGGTCTGAGTTTCTTTCTCCCTCAGTGTTTGTTTCAATTGCATCCAGAGTTTTTCACACCTGTCACTTTGGATATTCAGTTTCACTGTCTGCTTCAAGATGGGTGCTTTGGATAAGGAAGAGCATAAGGGAAAGCCAGAAAGAGAAGCAAAGAAAAACAGCAATGAAGCAGTTGTCCTCCTCAATAGGTAACAGCTTTCTGACAAATAAGGTGTCAGTCCATGCTCATGCAGTTCATGTTGAGATTCATTTACCTGACAAATTACTCCCCCAAACTTCTAGCTTCATTATTTCCTTAGATAATTATGCCTGCATTTTTTATTTCTGGAGTGATTTGTGATGGTAGCGAGCATCTGGCATTCTGTTATACACAACTTTCTCTCCAATTAATGTGAGGAAACAAATGTCATTTTAGGGATGTTTTGTTTTCCGTAAAGGTTATGTCCTAGGTAAGCTTCAAGTATTAAATGTAAACACACACACACTTTTTCACGTACTCAAATCCAGCCCAGTGAATGCAAAATCAGTTGCATAACAGAGTATGTGTAACCTTTTCACCCCTCTATGATTATTATAAACATGGCACGAGCTCTTCAGAAAGAGCAGCAGGAAAATGTTCTTCAGAGAGACTTGCTTTAGTGAAAGCCAACAGGTACTAAGCCCTGCACTTACCTCTACCTGAGGACCTCCCTACAGGCCAGGGCATTGCTCTGGAAGCATTTATTGCCTTTTCAATGCGTCTAGATTTTTTCTTTTTTTCTCCTCACTAATTTCAGTCCTCTGGTAGAGCTCTTGTCCCACTCCTGGTTCCCAAACTGAGGATGGAAAACCTTGAAATGTCTACGGAGATATTTATTATACAATGAGATAATTCTGTCCCAGAACTATCTGGGTGTGTGCTGGAGGGTATCAAATGCAAGTACATCCTCATTGCAGATACCCTCTGCACCCAAGTAAAGGTGTCTGAACTAACTGAGCCAGTTGAGGAAAAGTAGCGGGGATGTCTTTGAATCCTTCAGATTTTCAAATCCTTTGTTTCAGATCTCGTGTTCACCTTACAACTATGGACTAAGCAGGTAGTTTAGCCAAATTTCTCTTGACAGTTCACAGTTGCAACGAGCCCCTTCTTTGACTCTTGGAACGGTATTTTAGAAGTGGTTTCTCCTTCCTCTACATTTCGTCTCAGTTTCAAAAGCGTCCACCCTTCATTTACTTTGTTTGGTGGGGGTGGTGGGGTGTTTGTTTCAGCTCATGGTTCAGAGCTGAACCTGAACATTTTCTGATTGTGTTTAAAATTGCTTCATGCCACCACTCACGTATTTCTACAGCTGTTTCCCAAGATAAAAACGTCATCTGTGTAGACGACATGCACTCTGCAACTTTATCAAAACCTTGTACACTAACTGTATCTCACAAAGGAAGATAAAAACAATTCCAGACAATCAAGGAAATCAGTGTTTCATTGGGGGTCTTACCTATTTCCAAATAGGTACACTGGTTGTTCTACCACCCCCTGGATAGCCACTGGATACCCATCCCCTGAGCTTGCTTGGCAACAGGACCACTACCTCGAGCTGATAATTGTTCAAGTGTCAACTTTGAAATTGACAAAAAATATCCTAAAACTTTGAGGACACAGGAGCGGAGAGCTTTACCTTGGATGTGACCATCTCTTTATGAAGGCATTAGCCCTTCTGGGCACCTCAGCTATGCTGGACCATGCAATATTGAGGCTACCTCCCCTGGCCCTCTCTGTGCTTCAGCCTGCACTGGTGGGCACAAGGGCCAGCCCAGGTACAGCTGGTTGCTGCAGCACCACAGGACACCGTGACAGCCCCTCTCTGGGACAGGAGCATTTACAAAGAGCAGATTAACAAATCATTCTTCTGACAGAGGAATTCATATCCTCTGGAGCTTTTGTATTCCAAGAGACCTTCACATAACTGAACAACTGCTGAAGAGAGAAGCCTGATAAAAACAAACTTGAATTAACACTTCAGAAGTGTTAGTGCTAGAGCTGAAGGATTTCTGACTGGAATTTAGCCGATGTACCTTTTCTGAAGTCTTAACATTTGTAGGAAATGGCACCAAGTAACTCTCATATCATCTACCAGACATGCCAGTGCAGCAGCTCTCCTTTCAGTCCCAGTTGAATACAGCTAGCTGACAGTACCTGAATTCTCCCTGGTGAAGTTCCATCCAAATAAATATACAAATTCTGTGTGTAAGGGTTCTCTACAGACTTATTCCTCATTAAAGTACTACCTGAGCAGGGGAGCCAGTCGGTTTCCACATCACTGCTTGTGATTGATGTGGCTGTGGCATCAAAACAATTTTACTGCATCACCATAACTTCAACTCAACATAAGAGGAAAAAAAAAATCTGTAAAGATGAAAGGTGCACTTTAAAGACATATATAATCTAAAAACTGAGGATAACAAATTGGCCACTGAAAAAAATATCTTGACCTAAACTGTGCTGTAAGCCAACCTTTGCAGTGCTGGGCACTACACATACAAGCTTGCAAATAACAGTAAACTCAACTGAACCCCAGCTCGAAGAAACTGAAGGGAGGTTTTAAGTGAACTCGACAGCTGTTCATCCAATGTCTTGTTCCTGACAGACTCAATCAGGTACTGTCTGAGCTCCTAAAGATGCCCAGATCTGAAGCTATGATGTTTATTCTCTATTTTCAACTTTCCAAAATACAACTCATGAGTGCTGCAAGATAGGGTTGTCAACCTTTAAATATAGCAGGGGATTCATACCCTGTTGTCCACTGTCTGATTTCTGATTTTCTGCTTACAGATCCATGATGTAAATTGAATGCCATGAAACTGCTTATTATCTTTTTGTTTTCCATTCAGATTCTCTGGATGTGTTATTTGTAGCTAATTTTATTTCCCCCAGTATTGTCTGAAAGGATGGGAGGCAATAACAGGTACATTTATTAAAACTATGTATCCTTTTCAATTACACTCACCCTGAACTTTGAAAGTTGGCAGTTTGGTCTTTATTATGGGAAAATAATTTTTACAAGGACATATTGAAACGGAATGAGTATTTGGGGGAGAGGAGGGAGAGCTTTTGCTGCTTGTGGCTACCTCATTACATGGCTGAAATTGCAACTATTTGTAATGCTGTCTTTGTACAACACACAGCACCAGTGTCAGCACTGTTCAACATGCTTCGACACAGATTTATTACCAGAAAACTTTAATAGTGGTAAATGCTTAATTTATGGCTTCATTTAAAAATATTAATCTAATAGCAAGGCAGATGGATGGAAACTAGTTTCCATTTCCTCTTGCAGGCCTTTATGCAATGTCGCAAACACTGCTGTCTTCAGCTAGGTCTACTGAGGTCAATACAAAATGCAAATTTACTTCAATGATACAAAAATCAATTCTTAAAATCTGTGATGTCCCCAAACCTTTCAAGACAGTTTATTAATGTCATTGATGAAGCCCCATCAGGCTGCTGCTTCTTGTAAAGAAGAGACTAAACCAAGGTGGAAGAGTCAAGAGTTCATGGAAGGAAGAAAGAAATGCAAATATGTTCAGCTTTCTTGTGTGGTTGTTTTCATGAGACAAATGACCACATGCAGAAGTACAACATAAAATTCAATAGAAACATAATGACCTTAAATGGGATTTTGTCCATCTTTTACAATCGAATTTTTTCCACCCATGAAGAAGCATCAAGGGTCACACCAGACACAGCTACCACTGAACATCAAAGGCAGTCTCTCAAAAGCTCAGTGTGCATCAAACAAATAATTGATGTAAAAAGCAAGGACCGACTCATCATATTTTGTTGGAGTAAAGGGCATTCAGCTGAATCCCTGGAGAAATTTTACATTGCAAAAACGGAACTATATTCATTATTTTCCCCATTTGCTCATTTCAGTCTTTCAACTCCAGGACTGCATAATCCTTCCAATAAAGCCAAAAGTGAACATAAACAAGTGAGTGAGTTTCCATAATGAAGATGCCCACACATCCATTGCATGGTAAGACAGTGCCCTGTCACAGTTAAATATCACAGAATCCCTATGCCTGTGCAGAGCCTACAGGAAAGGATGGAATTAAACTACTGCAGTGTTCCCCTAGCACACAAACTTCAATCTTAAATGATCTGAAGTGACTGAGCTATTTAACATTTTTTAGGTTTCCATATCTGTAACTCCTGCATGTGTGTTTTGCTTCCCTTGCAACAGGAAAATGCAGAATTTCATTGACAAGAGTACCGTGGGAACCAGATAGTTTTTCAGAGGATAGTTATAACAGAGGTGATTATTCAGTTATCAGCATCAAAAACAGGACTTAAAAGAATACACATTGGTGCCTGCAGAATACTATCTCAGTAGCAGCTTTCATGATCCGTCAGGAAAAGAAACATACCCACTGAAAGCCATGGAAACCACTTCTAGGAAAGAGTCAACAAAATCCTTTTTGTCAAGTCCTTGAAGTCTGCCAAGAGCTCTAAGATAATTAGCAAAGGTTTCTTTGACAAGGCAAGGCAATCTAGGAGTTACTGCTTTGGGCTGAGATGGAACAGTTAAGAGCTGATTCTGTGACTGCCACTGGTCTAGTGAACAGTCCTGGGCAACTCAGTGTGCTCTGCTCTATTCCCTTTATTCCATGCAAATTAAAGCCAATTGTGACAGTTTAAGAAACATGCCTGTGTCTGCCTATGAGTTTCTGTGGTTTTTGAACAGCATTTATCCTCCTATCCTTCCAAACAAAATAAAACTTCCCTTTTGCAGCAGAAACATATCACCAAGGGAAAAATCTTAGAGAACTAGAACATGATCATTGTGAGGCTGCTGACATCAAACATTCTTCCAAAAGAAGGCATAATCATGAAAGAAGCATTGATCCTGATCACCTGAATTATCAGCATATAGATATATATATACATTATATATATGTATTTTTATACATACACAAGATATTCTGTAATACTTTCATCTTTTATCTGTCCACCTCCCAAAAAAAACCAAACTTGGCTTATCATTTTGCAGGCCCAGTTAAAACCAGTGCTGACAACTTGGCCACCACCTGCACCCCAGACAGCCCATCTGTAAGTGGCTGAACTGAACTCCAGCTGTGCTGCGTCAGTGCTACAAACCCAGCTTTGAAATGCCTTGACAAGACTCACAACACGACAACTCCTTTTTGTGTACTGCATCCTCCCCTATATATGTGCAGAGCAATTTACAGTTTTTCATGAGACTTGGGATGCAACAAGAGCCCAAGTGGTCTTTTTTCACACTGTTCAGAGCAGAGCCTGCAACTGAAATACAGAAATACCCATAAGGAGATTTACAGCCTGAAAAACAATGTCTGTTTGTTTCATTGCTGCTGTGGATGAACTCCTAAACAATCCCCTTTATTGACAGAGAACCCCATTGTTGTGTCCCTACAATAAATTAACCCATCACAGTACTTCAGTGAATGATCAGTCCCTTTACAACCACACTTCTACAAAAAGCCAAAATAAGGAATAAGCTTGTACATTTGGAAGGGCTCTAGACACTGGATACCATCAGTGTGATATATTTTCAGAAGAATTTCTCACAGAAGTAACCAAGGGAATAGAAAAAAACACTTAACTCCCTTTAACTACTACAGGAGGTAATCGTACCTCTCTACCTCATCTTCACTACAGCACAGCACTTAGAAATAGCCCAACAGAATAAATATTTTGTCCATTATTTAGACAGGGGATAGACATATGGAAGTTCTTCTTTTCCTTGCAGCCAGTCCTACTTTAGTTATATAAAAACACTTTACAGTCCAACGAGCTAAACACTGACAGACAAGCAGCTATAGTTGAAACACATCTGGGAGCAGCCAGATCCCAATCCTGCAATGTGTTTATCTGCAAAAAGTGAGAAAGTTATCACTCGCTGTTGGCTCCATTGTTCTCATTCCAAAAGTTGGATGGAGAGAGCATGCTATTATAAGGAAGTATCTTTAGGAAAATAAAACCAAACCAAACCACATTTCTTAATTCTAGGCATTGGGTATGAGAAGGAGTGGCAATTAGAACAAATTATCTAAATGCCTCACTAGTGTAGGGAAGTCTATTTTAATATAATCAAATTATTGCCCTAATTTCAAAAGATATATCTGTTCTTTATCACTTCATGTTAATTTGGTCAAGTTTTACTCCCAATTTAAAGCTGAATTAAAAACATTTGTGGTTTTCTTCTAAAATGTTCAAATGAACATCTGTTTTCCTCAAAGCCTGCTAATAGGAATCAAAGGAGTCTCCAGCTATACTCCCTTTATTCTCCTTTTTTTCTTCATAAGGGTTTTGCTAGCCTAATTAACTCACACGCATCATCCCATTTTACAAAAATGATAGGCATCAAAAAAATGAGCAACTGAAAGAATTACAACCACAAAGAACCAAACTACACAGAAAGAAAAGGTTAGTAAAGACAAATCAGGAATGCCCTGCAGTTTACTCACGCCAGGAGGCTGAGCTCTACAATAAGGATATTTACCTTTGCAACATTACAAAAGAGCTGCGCACTATGAACCTCTCCATCCTAAGAAGTGTCTTTCAAAAAACCACACAAAGCTGAATGAAAGCTAAGACTAATTCTGCAAAATACACTTGCATCCTATAAATCAATGAAAAAGTGTTTTGAGGTTGGCCAGGTAACCAGTGAGCAAGGCAGGACACTATTTTCAAAAAGAGTTTTGTTAATTGTCTTAGACAGGGATAACAACTTGCAGCTCCATTTATCAAAACAAGCTGGCATTTCAAAATCTTCCCACAGACACCAGAATCCCAAAGACCAAGCCCTTTCTTCACCCATCAGCCTCTTTATCTTTCCTCATCTTGAGTTAGTCACAAGTTTTTAAAAGTGGTAGCTCAGCACAAATAAACAGGAGCACGTGACATAGTCTTCACGAAGCACATAGTGAGATTTATTCCAAATTACAGACAAACTTATTTAAATTTTCACAGCTGAACGTGCCCTTATTCAGTATTTGGCAGAAAACTGCTGAAATCCATTCTATATCCACATCATTAACTTGTGCTGGGGTTTTATTCTTCACTTTCAGAATCCACTTATTCCCAAAACCCAGACAAAATCTAACCCTGCAGGTTGACAGCACCTTTAATATTTCTATTTTGTCTCTGTCCCAAAACACTGTTTGAGGTCCTTCTGCTAGGTGTCATCAGGTCCATAAGGATCAGACAGCTAAGATCATACACCCATCATATAATTTTAACATATCCTTTCTTACCCCTAGGGGCTTCACATCCTGGGTCACAAACTAGAATTTGTTGCCACAAGAATCTGTGGAGGCAAACATTTCCAATAGGCTCAAATTATTAAATAAAAGGCTACAAAAAATACAAATATATAGAGTATTCTTGCCTTTTCTCTGTAATATTCCTAATCCAGCAGATGTATGCTGAGGAGATGCTGAGCAGTAGAGGGTGGCCAGACTTGCCTATTGTCCCCTAACATCTCCTCCCGCCACCATCACAGACAGAATGCTGGAAATGTTGGTATGAATGAGTAGGGAATTTATTATTATTGTTATTTCTCTGAAAATGCATTTTTCAGCTCAGTCATTTATTTTATCCCAATTTGATCACTAGTTTTAGCTGTAGCTTCTCTTCTCAGCTGTAGTGTCCAAAATACCTTCTTTTTTTAATAGCAAACACTTCAAATTCATTTTGCTGTTCTGTCTTCTCTTGATATGTGCCATTTTACCTCTTACATGCAAAGAACATGTTTGCTGCTAAAGCAGCACTCTTCTACCTGAGCGTCCAGCCTGTGGCAAACTCTGTGCAGGACTGCAGCTAAAAAAAAACTAAAGGAAGAATAATTTAAGATTTGGAGGCACTTCACTGCAGTCAGATGGCAAGAAGCAAGCTTTAAACCAGGCATGATTCCATGGGTTTAAAAACCAGATGAAATGTCTAAATATCATACAAAGTCAAGGTCAGAACTGCAGCTCAAGTATGCAAGTCAACATTCATTGCAAGAAGCAGCCCACTACCTCACGACTTGAGAGATGAATATTCTTTAAACAGACTGGTTTGAATTCAGACTTTTGTGACAGACCCAGACCCAGACCCAGACCCACACACACAACATCAAGGAACCAGGTAACAATAACAGAAAATTAAGCTGTTATCCCATTCTCTACTTGACTATTTAGTAAAGTCTGTGAACTTCTCTAAGAGGCCAGAGCATATTTCTGAATTCAAGCTTGAAAACATACTCAAGGCAAAGAGAATATTTCTACATCCTCATCTAGAAGATACTCTTGTCTAATAAATGCATTCATGCACAGAACGTACCCACGTCCTTGTATTATGACTTAAGAGCTCTCTCTCAGTCAATTCAAACAGAAGGAACAAAGACTGCAGAATAATTACCACCTATGTATGCCTAAAGCAGTAATATACAACTGTATTTGGTAATCCTTATTTTCTTCTCAAGATTCTAAAGTCTGTGTGGTTAGAGCTCTTCTAAATGCATTTTTAAAATACAGCTCAGTAAAAAAAATATGAAAAAATACACATTATTTTAGTACATGACACCCTAAAGAATGTTTAATACATGCATGATGCATATGAAATATGACAATACTACATTTAAGAATATAATACACTGTAAAGTATTCTTTCATACATATATCATAGTTTATGCATATATCAAAAGTAGTGCTCAAATATCTGTAAGAAAATGATGAATGATATCCAAATGCATTAAGCACATTATTACTTCAGATAAATAACCCTTAAATTATTCTGATTTAGTATTCAATTTTGCTAGAAAGCATATTTACAAAAATAAGATAGGGTTTTAAGATATGAAACTGGATATAAATCACTAACCAGACAGCTACACTTTTCTCACTCTGAAACTACTGAACTAGAAGTATTAATGATGGCTTAGAAGTATAACTGATGGTGAATTTTGAAACTTATCATTACAAAGTGAAAAAAATTGAGAAATATGGTCTAGAAGCTCATTTACACACTAAGATATAATATTTGTACCCAATTACTCCTGTACAACTGAAACCCTTAATGAAGCCTCCCCAAATATTGCCAACTTTAGGCTGCTTAGGGCACAAAGTTGAAAACATAGCACAAGTAAATTGTATCTTTGTACAGCTTTTTTTTTTTCTTATAGGTTCAAAACCACGATGATCCCTATTTGACAGATGGGAACAGAAGAATCAGAAGCAAGATAAATTAGTTTCCTGAAGTCAGACCTTCTGCCACAGCCTGGGACAGAAAGCTCTGTTTCTGTGTCAGTGAACAACCAGAAAACGTCTGGTGTGAAGATGAATTTATGGTCTCCTTTTAAATAGAGGTGCAAACACCAGCCATTGCTTATGGCTGTCCATAGGAATAAGTTTGATCTTCAATACATTTTAAGGAGCAGGTCAGTATCATTAAGTGAATTCTCACCAAGTGGAAACTGAGGCACAGCACAGCGATGGCCTGCCAAGGTCCCGAGCCAGCCAGCAAGCGAGGCACAGAGCTGGGAACTGAAACCACGGCAGCTCAGTCCAGCCAAGGGCCAAACATCTCAGCTCAGGAGCACTTACCGAGGGCACACACTGCTGAAATAAAACTCCAGGCTGGTTATGTATGCCCTGCTCAAAATCTGCGGTTTTTTTCTTAAATACTGATTTATTTTTCAAGTCTTCATATTTAAGAAACAGAAGTATTTCTTCCTCCACCCAAAAAAAACATACAAAAAGGTGGGATCTCTATGTAACCAGATAGAGAATTCACAAAAAAGTTCTAAACTGAAAATGACGCATAAGTTTTAAATACTTGAAATCCATGTACTACCACTGTACTTTCTATTACAATGTAATACATTATTCATCTTAATTGCAAGTATCTAATTTCCAATGTAATGCCAATATTCCCATAAGCATGAAATATCCTTCCCTTAATTACGGATTTTAAAATATACATTTTATTGGGTTAACTGATGTCTACTCATCAATAACTCATTCAAATGTGCTGAATAACCTTGCTCTTCCATACTTCTGTTTAGGTCCAACTGGCAGATAATATGGAAAGGAAGATCAATGATGGACAGAAGTGAACTGTTCCATACCACAAGTTGCCCGTGTCTTTAATCATCACTGTTGTCAAAGACAATGTAACTAAGAAAATCTTTAATCATTATTAGTAAACTTGATGAGTATAGAAAAAAACTAAATTGTAACAGGCAGGACTTGAATGATGGCAACTATCAGTTATTAATGTTTCAAACTGAAAGGCATTTTCCATGTATCATATATTACACCAAATTAAATATGTGTCAGCCAGTCAAATAAAGGACATTGATTCATTGATAGAAGACCCAAAGACAAATAGTACATCTGAATGAGTCCATCGGTCTTTACAGAGTTATTTAAAACAGAGTCACAGTATTTAATGAAAGGTTGAATTTGTCTTTGGCTGGTTAATGCATGCTGTTCCCAGTTCAAATCAGATGAGCATTAAAGAAAGTTATCTGGGGTCATTTCTGTCTTTCCATCTGGCAATTTCCATCCAGTAATATTCTTTTGCATTGTTTCCCACTTTGCTTCATCACCTTAGGATTAGGTAAGTTGTAGACATGCTTTATCCTCTCCTTCTTCCATTTCTTGGTGTATTTTAAAAAGAAATGTCTATTTTAGAGCTCACCAATGGGGTCAGTTTGCAGAACAACACAAAAAAAAGCCACAGTACTCCTATGTTAAGTAAAAGACCTTGAACTCCAAGTGAGAGGAATTCTCAAAAGCCAAGGAAAACTTGTTGGAAGAATTTAAATGATGGAATTGTATTCAGCAAGATGATTAATAAAAGGAGATGTAATGGAAATACTGTGAGCAACAAAGAATCTAGAGACAGCAGCCTTTGAACTGTTTTGTTTGCCTCACAGCACAATAATAGAACATTTTTCTCAAATGACATTAAGTAAACTGAAATTTTATTATAGAAATCATCAAGGTCAAGAATTTAATGAGCTTTAAAAAAATAGCTGACACTAAATCAGACACAAAATATATGTAGAATTAAAAAAACTGATTATAATAAATATTTTGGAACTGATTGCAAATCTAATGTTGCAGGTCCTCTCTCAAAGAGTATTAGTATGGGGGTTTACCAGCTCCAGAGTTCTCCTGATTTCCTTTGACCCATGTGGTGCTGGGCATCAGCAAAACTCAATTTTATTTCATTTCCCAGCTTGATACATCTCTGGGATCTGGTGTGGCCAGGCTGTAGCTACACTGCAAGGACTTCAGAGCACCCAGTATCAATTCACCCACCCCTGACATCCGAGGCCGTCAGGAAAGGAGGACTGAGATCACCATGATTCACTCCTTGGGTCTCAGCAATTACTTTATGCCCTCCAGGGAATGCAGGGGTAATTTCAGATGTATGAGCAGCCTGCCACACTGATCATCTCTCAGGAGGCAATTACTTTTGGTCAATACCAACTTATCTGCTACACTCTGGCAAGTGTTTGCCTAAAACCAGCACGCTGATAAAAAGTGATTGCCCATTGCTGGGGAAGGAACACTGTCCCCACTACACCACTGCTGGGAATTTGCTTTCTCAGGGAGCTGAGAGCACCAGCAAGGAAGCCTGGGAGCAGTCCTGAGAAAACATGAGTTAAGAGGAGGATTTTCAAGGCCTCTAATTTGAACTCCATTTTTAGGAACGAAAACTTAGCCCTGGGAAATGAATACAGTCTGGCCTAGCAAAAGGTACAGAGTCTGTCTCCGATCTGAGCTAATGTAGATGTCAACATACAGACCTGAGTGTGGCGGAGCAGAATTTCCTGTGGCCTGACAGAAACAGAAACTCCAAAGTCTTTAAATGTCCAGGGTCTGGGGGACAAAGACGATCCAACCCTGTGTTACAGTTACAGTAAATTTTAATTTCCACTAGTTGTGACAAAAACCCCCAAACTTTCAGTATATGATGCAAGGGTAAGAGATGTTACAGTGCTTCCCTGGGCCTGCAGTCAGCACAGAAGAGTAAAGTGGCACTGGGAATTCCCCTGGGCCCTTTCCAGACATACATTTTTAGAACCTACAGCCCTGGATGCATTGGTATCAGCACAGGAAAAACTCGATCACAGAATTAGGAGCATTACTTAAGGACATGTTCTGCTCCAGAACAAGTGCTAGGAATTTATCCATTCAGACCCTCACAGCCATTAGTTTTCTTCTACACATGACAGAAAAGTCCTTGTGATGTAGCTATGCTGTGTAAGGTCCTAGAGTCATAATCTCTTCTAAATTTTCCCTCCTCTAAGATTTGCTTGAGTTTTTTTCCAATGGCATTTATCTCTGATTGACAAATTGAGTTGATTTTAAGTGTCATGGAGTCAGATTTAACCAATTTTCTAATTGATATATGACCTAAGCTTTTGCTATAATGCACTAAAAACCAACTCATCACAACAAGGTAAACTGCAGCAATGGAATTACAGTCTTCTCCTTTATTAATAGAGGGCTCGATTTCACCTAATTTCTCTTACACAATAACCACATGGCTCAGTATCACAAAACAAACCCGTTGCTAAGCTGGCTTAAGCCAACAGTCCAGCTCCTTGATTGCTTTAGATAAAAAAAAACAAAAAACAAAAAACAAAAAAACAAAAAAAAAAACCCAATGCAAAGCCTGTGATATTCACTTACAAAGAGATAAAGCATCTGAATTGCACTACTGTTGAAAGAACATGAAATAATGATAGGCCTACTACAAATCAAGTGATAGAAAGGCCTGAAAGAATGTTCCAAACTGCATGTGTGTGACACAGCTGCATCTGAAAATGACCCTGCATCCAAGTATTCCCTATTGATCTACTTCTCCAGGAGCCAGCCAAGATTTGTGGGCAGGCAGGACAACTAACAGGTCATGGAACAAGTTGAAATAACAAGCCATAAGATTAAATCAGAGATTAGTTCAGTTTAGTAGAACCTAGCTATCAACTTTCTCTTCAGAAAAAAACACTCTGTGGTAAAACACTGAACTAAGACAGTAAAATAAAATCTGTCCATTGACTTTGGCGCTCTCTGCACATATTCTGTAGGTAGCTCGATAAAGATATGACAATTTTGTGTTGGTTGCTTGGTTTCTTTGACATCTAAAGGCAGAAGTGAAAGATCTGATCCTAAGTAAGACTTGAATCATTCATAAATTAATATCAACTTAAATTCTTATTATCAATTTTCTCCAGGAGAGGCATGCCATTAAGTAGAGCTCCTAGAATTTTTCAATCATTTAATTTTCTCAAAAGGAGCATTTTCATGGCCGAAACTGTTTTTGATCCTATAAATAAGGATCATGCAACCAATTTCGAGATCCAGTCAGACAAAGGAAGCTTGGAAGTCTCTGTCATACCTTATTAATGTATCATTCCAAACCAACTATTGAGAACTGCAGACTGGGAAACAAGGATGAACACTGGGATCACTTCAAAGAGGGTATAATTGTAGACCAAACAAGGTAAAGCAGAACCCAAATTTCAGAGGAAAATAAAATATTGCCCTTACCAAAACTCATACATTTTATTGGACGCGCACTTTACTGGCTGCATTTATTGATTTCTCTATCAAACCCCTAAATTAAAAGATTTTCTTACAGTCTTTCTTATAGTCTATGCATACAGATTCGTACTTATACTATTTCACTACAATCAAAGTCAATATGCAGTACTTTTATTATATACAAATACACAAAACTAGAAGTTCACTTCTACATAAACATGTATATAAAACTTCCTTATGAATTTGTAGAAACTCATTTGTAACCTTAGCAACATAGCTAATGAACCAGAATTCTATTGGTAGTATTTTTAATAGCTTATATCATACTTCATTTGCTAATCTTGAAGGGAATTTTCTACTTACTGGCAGAACTACCAGCTAACTCAAACCCTTCTCACTGAATTACATTTAAAATTCACTATTTGCTTATAAATATTTAAATTAAATACAAACAGGTTTCTTGCAAGGCAAACCAAAAAGACTCCCAAAAACCAAATAAAAGTCCCTGCATGCTCTGTCCAAACTTATCATTTGCTTTACATCATAAGTTTGCCTTCTCAATGCCGTAGAGTTACATAATAGAAATATAGATAAAATAGCAGAACAACAGCTCAAGCAATATTCAGATTATGAGAAGCAGAAGATTCAAGAGGTTTGCTGAACCCCTTCCCTCCGTGACACACTTGTTCTTAGATATCAATGGATATCTCCAAATATTCATATCTCTCTATTAGTGTTAATGTCTTCTACACAAAACAAGTAGCCCTCAATTTTCAGTCTCTGCAGTTTCAGATTTCTATTGATCCCTGAGGGCTTAAGGGTGAAATTCATCCTTGTTTAGACAGCCTCCACTTAATCCTGCTGACCTACTCAAGAAATGAGATATAATGGTAATGTTAACATTATGAATCTGCAGATGGCATTTCCCCTAATTCTATCAAAATTCTGTGACTCTGCAGCCCCTCTTGATGCTCTTCAGCCTGTTATGAACTTATTTTTAAGCACCATCAAGAGCCCTCAGCAGCACATTCTGAAATCTCATCTTTACTCTATACTTTTTCTCTTTTGCTACCATCCCATGAGGTCTGATTTTTTCTTTGATGCACAGTCAATTTTTTCCAAATATTTTCTCCCAAATGATTTAAAAGACTTTCAAGGGAATAAGAGAAAAAACAGCTCCTTTTTTGCTCTCAGAAAAAAAATCTGCTCTTGTTTTGAAGAAAAATACAATAAATACACAAGCAGAGGGCCGTGCACATAGATGTCTAAGAGTCTCCTTTGACTAGACATTCCTCCAATTTGAGAAGGAAAAGACAGATGGCCCTCACCTGTACCTGTAGAGCTTTTGTTTTGGCATCAAATAACAGGGCTGCCCTCAGAAAAGAGAGCAATGGAGAGCACTTCAAAACCCTAGTGCAGAGCAGGTGCAAAAGTGGCAATTTCCACCTTCCACAGATCCACTGAGAAATTTGCTGCCATTCTACACCTTGTTCAGTCTAACTGTGGTCCTTGACACCAGGAGCCTGGTGACATGCCCTGGTGGAGCTAGAGAGACTGAGTGGGGGCACAGTGCAAAAAGGGAAGCATCTGTTTTATCACAAGGTCTGGAAACCTCTCAAACCAAAAACAGTTTGAGCATTGGAACAGAGAAGGTTCAGGAAGAGCACCGTGAGGAAAGCAAGGTCAAACTCAAATGAGGGGACTGGCACCAAAACTCTGGCTACCTTTGCTGCCAGAATTCTGGATGAATAGGCTCTACTTTAACCTTTCCAGAAGCCATATTGCCAATAAACAGCAGCAGGAAATGCACAAACCCAGCCATTTTGATACAGCTCCCTTGCACTTTAGAGAACTTCATGTACTCTTGTCAAGCGCAACAAAAAGCTGGAGGGACTTTGCAATGGGATTTTCTTCAATAACATTTTGACATTCGTTAGGAGATTCAGCCGAGGAGCAAAAATTCCCTACTTGAATGAGGGCAAGACACGTGTGGCACTCCGCTATTCCATTCTCTTCCTCTTGTCACACATGCTGATGATGTGAGTTTACCCAGCTTTTTAAAAGACAAACCCCATTCCCTTGCCTTCATTCTTATGCAGGACCAAGGGAGAGTAGCACAAGACTGAGGGACAATGTGCACAACAACAAATAAGCAGGTTCAGGGGAAGAGCAGTGCTTCAGAATCATTAATTTTCTTCCTAACATTAATGTACTGTATGAAAACTGGTCATTCTTGATAACTGAAGAATTTTTTGATTAACAAAAAGGGTTTTCAAAGTTTTCTCAAACACTCATTATGTAACTCAAAACTCAAGACACTGACAGAAACATCTGACTCACCCAAGTCATCTAAACTACCCCATCCACTTAGCTTGCCTTGTTCTCATTACTGTGCTCTCCGATTTCTAAGAAACACCACTGGATTTTATCCTCACACTTTTCCTGTGATAGGAAACAATTATGCCTGAAATATTAATATAATTATGAATTTGCAGTAGATATACTGCAAACAGATTCCCCATATCCCAAGCCTTGTTCTAGAAAATTAGCAACTGTTTTAGGACTGCTTAAATTAACAAGTAAATAATGAGCATTAGCAAAAGCTCAGATTTCCCATACTACATTGTCCTTATTAAAGCAATTGAAGCATTGCTGTATTCTTATTCTTTAAACTTCATTTAGTCTTTTTAAGAACTTGAGCACCATAGTACATTTCTAGCTCACAGTTTTTTGTTCTTGGTTTGGCGGGTTGTTTTTTTTTTATTACAAGTCCCCATTGCTACGTTTCCTGATCCTTCCACCACAAGCAACTGACAGTGATAAACAATGAAATCCAGAGCCCTTGGAAAGTTGCTGCATCTTGGCTGGAACACTTTGCTGAAGTAATGGTGATTCCAATAAACAAGCAGGCATATTCATTTGCAAATCAAAACCAGAGTGGGAAATTGAGAGGTGCCATTATGCTCTAGAACCATTGGTCTCTTGATTTAACTGTTTGCCCACAGCCACTGAGGGTGTTCACAGCTCCAGTGCCATGGTAAAACTGTGTTCACTTTTAATTACAGCATGAAAGCTTCAGTGGTTTAGCAAGGTCTTGTGGGGTTTTGTGGTTTTGGAGAGATTTCTTTTTAATAATTTTTTGGTCAAAGTGACAAGAATTTACTTGAGCTTTATACATAAGCAAAGCTCCTGGACACAGCATAACCTCTCTCTAAAGATTTATATATACTCTTAATTCTAATTTTAGATTACCAATTGCAACAATGCAAACGTATCTCATTAAGTGCCTATGTAGATCATTTTAACATCAGCGGCACTATTATTTACTTTAAGGATCTCTGAAACTTTTATTTATCACAAGTAGTGAGTTAAATTTATCACAAAGGGAAACTTTGGAAAGGGGAGTGAAATAAAAGGAACAAGAGAAAGACATGAATTCTCTGGCTAGAAAAGCTGAATTTCATTTTTCAAAGTAGCAAAACCAGACTAGAGATAAGGATTATGCACACCACGTTGTGGCCACGTCAATGGGACTGCTACACCCCTGCCATATGAGGCAGCTGCTATCAGCAACACAAGCACCAGTACAGCCAGGCTGATATAAACACATTCATAGATTTCCTGCTTAAAAGACTATAGAGCTCAACACTCCTTTTTACCTTCTCAGGAACTCCTAATTCCATGGAGCCAGCCGGGCCTTTCCTCTGCAGATGCCAGGAGGACCAGCCTCGAAATGCCAAAATTGACTGTGTTCAGCCTCAGGTTATTCACAAATTTGTTGATGCTTTGACACTGCCACTGAGTTATTTCATTCAGGACTGCTTTCCTTATCATCTGTGACTGCAGCATTCCACAAATTTCATGTGGAAATCACAAACAGCAGTTTCTGCTCCAGTCACCATTAAAGTGTTGAGAGTTTTGGGACCCAAGCCTGGCTGATGTTATCACTCACTCTGAAGCATTCCTCACATTCCCTAAGAGCCCTCTGCACTGTGCCAGGGTACAGCTTTTCCCTGCTCACTCATAGTAAGGATTTGACCTTTTTTTAAATTTTACTTTTTGTGTCTTCATCATTCACAGAAATTTCAGGGCCAATGAGCCTCAGTGAGGTAGTTTTTCCACACTGTTTCTGTTCCATTTGGTCAGCGTTGTAAGTCCCCTGCATGAATAATACCATATTCCAAAAGGCTTTTAAGATAGTTCTTCACCCAGCAGTTTATGCTGCAAGGTGCCAACACTATTTGCAAATATCAGTAGAGCACATCAGAAATGTGAATGTTCTTAATGCTGAAACAGAAAAACCATGAAGAGCTTGCACTCTCTGGTTCATTTCTGCTCCAATATCTTTGTTCTCCTTTTCAGCTGCACAGAACACAAACATTTACTCTCTGTTCTTCCATATTTCCAGACACACAAATTCCTTCTTAAGTGACTGACCTGGACATGGTATAATCTGCAAATTGTGTGTGTGTCTGCATATATAAAATACATACAGTACATACATATTTTTATATTTATGTATCTATTACATAAGTACATATATTTTACTCAAACATGCTCAGCACTAAATATAATAGCTATTATTTGGCTCTATTAAGTAATTAATTATTAATTAATTTTATGGGGTTTTAGGGTCCTCCTTCTATTAGCATTTCGTTTCCTTGGTATTATTTTTAGCACTTCTTCATGCCACAGATTTTTCAAATTGGACACTTCCACTGCTTATTTGCCCTGGATGCTATAACCACCTTATTTACACAGGGGGATTTCCAGTGTTAGGGTGCCTCCTGTTAATGGGACCCATCAGGGATGAGTCTGTCTTGAGCTGCATACTTTTATTAAGAATTCATCACTATATCCAGGCTGAAATGTTCTATTTGCTAGGTGGTTCTTACTCTCAATCAAGATGCATTCAGAACTGACATTGATTTTTAAAATACCTTGAATGCTGGTACAGTTTAGAAAATCAACACTGTGGTGTAATGGGTTTTGTACAGAGGGCTTTTTAATTTGTTGAGGTACATCTCAAAATATTCTCTATACTCTTTAATAATTTTCTGGAAAAACTTGTTAGGGAACGTGTAACATTTTCAAGTCAATATACTTCCATTAAATACACAAAGTCATTGTCATACGTCAAGGCTTAGGTTTTTTTCCCTTTACAGTATTATCTAAAAATAATTTTAATGTGATTTTTTCCTTTGGAAAGCTGGAAGCAAAATATGAATTATATATCAAGACCAATCACTCAAGGTGCTTTCCTAAAGAGTGTCCTTGGAACCCAGTTGCTATTTGCACACACATTAATAAAGTGCAAAGCTTTTAAATCTGATTGCTTCAAGTTAAATGGATGGGTCAGTGCCAAACAAATTGATCCTTTCATTGCACAGTCTATAGCAAACTATAACTCCCTAAAAAATGAAAGGACTCAATTCAATAAATAAAATACAGATTTTTAAAGCTACCTGAGCACCTCTTTAAATGCTCTGTAGGCCTGTATGTGCAAGCTGCATTGTTTACCTGAAATTAAAGCCAACACACACTATTCAAAGAGAGTTTTAATATTTGACACAGCATGTTAAGGGTTAAAGGCTGCACGTCTGACAAAAGGATCACTGGAGGGACAGGACAATCAGTTCTGTCAAATGAATCAACCAGGGGTCAATGGTGGCAAAGACATACCTGGCAGTATCAAATGAAAGGATGACCTTTTGGGCAAGTTCTTGGTTTGACATTTGGAACTTCAATCCCTGTTTCAGGTGAAGTCAGTAAATTGCCTACTTTCTCTGTAACCCCATGCCCCAGCTGGTAAAAAAGGGACTAATGACCCTCTACCTCCACATTTAATGTTCTGTAATGATAATCATTAGGTACCTGTCTCAATAGAAAGAAATCACCCTTGGAAATTGATCTTTCAATAAAAGCTATGAAAACATATCTTAACAAAACCCTGAACAACCAGTGAACAAAAACAATGGCAAAACCAGCAAATCGTGTACATAAACCTGATTATATTTCCTTCTCTGCAAATTTCAGCATGAAGACTTACCCAGTAAAAAGGGATTACTAGAAACTAAAACTATCAGAAGTTATCCTTAGGACACAAAGCCCTACCCCACAGAGGATACTGCCAGAGGCACTTTTATTCTCTCAGTCCGCACACTGCAAAGGAAATGCACCAAGACCTGAAAAACTCTTTTTTCTCTCAAGAAATTCTGCACATAACAGAACAACCAGCAACAAAAACATGTAATTATACAGCTCTGACTGCAGGACAGCACACAGAGCACCTGCACATCTGATAAGAACTGCAAAGACAAACAGAGCTGAGTCCTGATTTGTCACACTGGAGCTCACACAGTGCCCACCCAAAACCAGTGATGGAAACCCCAGGCCACACAAAGTGCTCCCACTGCTGTCTCCTCATTCCACGTGCACGATGCCTTCCAGCCTTTGGAACCTTTGAACACATCTCCCACACAGCTGCCCTCGTACGAATTAGAAGATCTCACCACACACCTCTAAAGTAGTTTCTTCTTACCCTGTTTCTCTTCCCTGAGACCAGAAAGTGTTTCAGACACTTTCTGCCTTTCTCACTCTCTTCAAGTCTCTACACCTATCACACCCCATTCTTCCTCTCCCTCCCACCTGCAGACCCTTTAACACATGGCTCACTTGACTGAAACTTTCCTACTGACATTCACTTTTTCAGCCACACTCCAAAATTGTTACTGTTTCCTGCAGGACCTGCCAGATGTTTTTAATAAAACTGATCACATTTCTTCTTGATAAACCTCCTCTTCCCAGCAGCTCACTCCTGGGCTTTCCTCCTATGACACTCCAGCAGAGCCTCTCCAGGGGATACTTTCTGTGAAATTCTTCAAGTTCCCAAGGAGGGTCCCACACCCATTCACTCTGTAATCTTCTTTCTTTACATTGCTTTCCATCCAGCAAGCAAACCAGCAAAAAAATCCACTGTCATTCATATGCTGATGAGTCTAGATCTACTTCTCTGTGAGACATTTTTCATATTCTGGTCAGTCTAAATTACTAGCTAGGATCTTGCTTTCAAGATATCCTCACAAGCTTCATGTGGATAAGGAGATTTTTCAACCCTCTCCCTTAAGGGGAAGAAAATCCTTTTTCTCAGTCAAAATGGACAGCCAGAACATCAGACCTGCCAATTTGGACTGTAACACAAGAGTCATCTTTGACTCTTACTTCTCAGCCAGGATAAGCCCAAAATCTCAGAGATTCTTTAGACATAATCTTTCTAATAAACAGGACTTTCTACCCATCTGTAATGCAGAAATTCCTTTCCCAGCTCGAATGATGTTACGTATTGATTACTTCCAAGTTCATCTTTCTGACCTTAAGAATCACAAGCTCCTCTCATATCTCAGTGAAACTTCTGCTGCAGAGCGGATCTCTAACCCCTTTCTTAGATCATTTCACCCAACTCTTCATATTGCTTCAATAGCTCCCTTGTTACCTGTCACATCAAAGATATGCTAACGATTTTCACTTTCAATATTGCACCATTTTTATTCCAATCTTTCAGGTTATCTCTAATTCATCATGAAGATTCTGGCCTTGGTGTCAATGTCCTTCACCTACCGCTATTTATCAAAACATTTCCACAAATATTTTTAAATCCTTATTTTACTTTAGTTCAGTTTAATTTCTTTTATTTTCAAAATGCTCATTTCTAAGATCCTGGAATGAAGACACTATTTGTGTCACAGAACAACATTCATCATCAATCCCTTTTACTCCCCAGATGTCTCACTGCAAATTCTTTAGGGACACAAAGTCATACAGCACCCAGTAAAACAACATCCCAATTCATAACAAGCCACTCGAGTACACCAAGCATAAGCACACCAGTTATAATTGCACCAGGAAAAATAATTATTAGCATAGGACTACATTCCCTTTCCAAAACAGCTTTTAAACCCTTGCTAGTTTGTGGTATTTGCCACCCTCCAAGGTAAATGAAGTGACACCTGGCGCTTTGAGCCGATGACACTCTGTGCTATTCCTCTGGCACAGAACACTCTTTGCCTCAGGAAAAGACAATCTCCTTGCACAGTTCCCACACTGTCTCAAGTTATAAGCTTAATTTAATCAGATCTAACTGCTTGTCCTTGATGAACACGGCTCCCAAACATTCCTCCCCTTGCATTTGCAGAGCGCTCCCTTGAGCCTCTATTTTGGATTTATTGGAACTCTACCCTTTGAACTGTGAAGGAACAGGCATAACATTCAGTGTTGTCTCCTACACCAACAAGGCTCACCCTCACACCTTCACTGGGTGCTGCCTGCCTGAGAACTGGAAGAGGAACACAGCACCAGTCCTAGGATGCCTTCTTTGGATTAATCTTAAACCCACATAAATCTCACCTGAGCTCTTCTCCCATACACAGACAGAACTAAACTGTGTGCTGCCAGCAATTAGTAAAGGCTGAAATAGACTTTTTAATTAGTTTAAAACTAAAAGTAAGTCTTGGGTAAATATAATTTTATTTCACCTGCTAAAAGTTGCTAAAAACCTCCTGTGAAAAGATGCCAAGCAGGTGCAAATTATTATCAGCAATTATTACTCATCCCGTCTAAGGATAATGGCCTTCTTCTGTGACCTCTGGGACAACAAACAAAATGAATCAGTGAGTTTCGCAATCCAGCATACCCGGTCTAGAAGTGCATTTTAGGGAGAGGTGATTGTGCAGAGTCCTGTACACCAAGTCAGTCCCTGTGCTCAGAAACATGGACAAAGTCAGCCTGTACTATGGTGTGCACATGCTGCTGTTCTACGTTCAAAAATTTAATATTGAATGATTACAGTATGCATTTCCTAATCCTCAAAGCCAAGCTTTCCTAGAACAGTCAGCTAACAATTCACTAAATTTACATTAAAAAGTACAACTGGAAGATGGTAATAGCTTTTTCACGGCCATTACTTTTTCTGATTTTTGTAAGGCAAACACATTTTCTCAAGTACCTGTGCTGCTTCTGCCAGTGTCTTACAATAGGCAAACACTGGTACAGGGATGAAATGAAACTGCAGGAGCCTATTTTAAAATTAATCATCCATAATTAATTAGTAATATCTCCTTTCTGGTAAATTATACCTAAATTGCAGAAAATTATGCTTGCTGAGAATGATAAAGTCATCTACAGATTTACAGTATTTCAGAGAAACATTTTGCATATATTTATGTATTATAATGACCACAGATATGTCAGAGTATTCAATTCTACTTTGCACTATGCTAAAAATACATATATATATATATGAATTTTATCTTTAAATTGCACAGTATTCAAGGGGTCACCCAAACAACCTGAAGTGAAATAATTTGGAAAACAGATCCATGAAGGAGCAGGTGGAGGTGGGGTTAGTTTTTGATAGCCTTGTTCTTTTAGTGCCCACTAGATTTGTCCTGTCTCAGTTCTTACAAAAGCCAGCACTGAGTGCTTTAAAGGCAATACCAAAGAAATTGGATTGTCCGAGGTCCAGTAAAACACTTGTGTGTTTCCAAATCATTAACAGATCCTGTTCCTTCAAAAAAAAACCCAAACATAAATGCAGCCTTTCCCGACAGCTAGAATCTTCCCTATCGTGAGGTTAAATCTCTTCAGAGTTTTAGATCAGCAAATGAAAAATAACAAAAAAATAGTTTAAAAGTTGGTTTGTTAAAAAAAATTAGTGAAGCTCACAACACAAATGAATGTTAATTTCAGATATTTTAACAATTTTTTCACCTAGATGTTTGGCAGAGTTTCCTTTGGACTTGACATCCTTATGTGTGGACAGCAACAAAATTTTGAAATGAGTCACATTTTAGCAACTGAACATCTGCAATGAAACAAGGACCCAAAAGTTCACTGACAATGAAGAATTTGGAGCAGGAGGAATACCTGGTTCCTGTACATACAGATTTAATGACATTTAAAAATACATGACCCTCTGTGTATGCACACCCAGTCATCAGATTCAGAACATGAGCTGAGAAATCAGGTTCGTTCAGACCAGACATCATTGCTGACACCGAGAAACTCGGTAAAACTGCCAGTAAAGCAGTATTTAGACTCAAAAGGGCTTTGTGTACCTCTGGCCAGTGTATCCAATTTCCATATCTTTTTTCTCAATTGACCCATAAAGCCTCCCAAAACTGCTGTCAGTTATTGTTAGAGACACACAACACTGGATTCAAGCCTCCTGTCTCTCATGATCTCAACATTCAGGTTCAAAATCTCATATAACATTCTAGTGGAGTAAAAAAAAAGTAATTTAAAATTATTGTCACTTCAACCTGCAGTAGTAAAAGGAATGCCATTTAAATGAAGCTATGTAAGCAATTCATACGGTCATTTCTTCAACAATTTTTTCCCCTTCTTCACAGTGTCTACAAATTCATGTAATCGAGCGTTCCAAACACATTTGATTGGGATCCCTATGAGAATAACCCCATCCCTTGGATTAGTCATAGTGAAGCAAAATGTAGAAGGGTTTGTGTTTTGGGAGGTTTTTTGGCCCAGTGGAAAGAAACTTGCTTCAAAGCCAATTTATCCCAAAATGGGAGGGCTTTGTTTTCACTTAGGTTTTAGCAATTCAATGAGGTTTGCTTGGGCTTTAATTATAATTATTATTCTCTTTAAGCACAAAGAGTCTTAGCATATTGAAAATGTCAACAATAGCAGACAAGATTTTAGCTCTAAGGAAGAAATAGAATACCAGAGGAGGATTTAGAAGAAATAAGGCGGGCATAATTTAACTTGAACTATTGAAAGAAGAATGTATTATTTCTACAGTTCTGTTACCAACACTCACAAATCACTAGCAGCTCTTTAAACATAGAAATTGCCTTCTAAAAACAGAAGAGGCATATTATTTTTCCCCAAATTATTCAACAATATTTCGAGATGTTTATATACTGCATATAAAACAGAGATATGGACTAATATGTTGAATGTTTGTAACATAAATAAAGAAAAAAAAAAGAGAGAAAGAGATGAAATGCTAAGTGTCAGAAAATTAATATTGAACTTTTTTCCTGTTAAATTCTGAGAAGTGAATGTCCCTGGAAAACCATTTCATACAATTGCTTGTGGGTGCAAACTGTTCAAGGCACCATAAATAATTCATTCAGCTCCAGTCAAGTAATAGCATGGCACCAACTGCGGAAGGGAAAAGGAGAAGGCTGGGGCACTGTTTTCTAACAAGTGCAACTGAGAGTGCTCTGGGAGGAAGGAGCTCAGCATCTTCAACAACCAGGATTGAAGAAAGACCACAAATCACCGTGAAATGATCCCAAAAGCCCAAACCAAAAGCAGGATATCTATATTTATTTTTGTTGGGGTTTTAAAAAGGGGCTCTCAGGTTTTTTTTTCTTTTTCTCTTAAAGATTTGTTTCCCCATATGTGTTGCTAGGAAACAAACTGCTGAGTACTTAAGAGAGACAAAAGACCTGGCCAGAGGGACAGGTCCAAGTGGCTGCTCTCTTTTACCTGGGATTTTATTGTGAAAAGCGAGATGCCACGAGATTTGAACTGAATAAAGGATGGTAGATAGGACCCCTATCTCTCTTGCTCTTCCGGCATTGGAGGGGAGAGTGGCTGCTCTCGTGGTGCAGGGAATTCATCGCATTTGCGCTCTTGCTGTCAGAAAATCCCGGGATTCCAAGCCCGCCTTTCCCTGCCCCGCCGGGAGCCGGGCGGCCCCTCCGCCGTGGCTCTGCCGCTGCTTCGCTGG
>VZRO01003401.1:554864-664566 GCA_013397915.1 Daphoenositta chrysoptera | reverse complement strand
GGGTTCTGGTTCTGTTTGGGGTTATTGCCAGAGTTATTGCTGGGTGTTTGCCTTGTTTTATATATATATATATATATATATATGTTAGTAAAGAGCTGTTATTCCTATTCGTCATATCTTTGCCTGAAAGCCCTTAATTTCGAAATTATAATAATTTGGAGGGAAGGGGGTTGCATTCTCCATTCCAAGGGAAGCTCTTGCCTTCCTTAACAGACATCTGACTTTCAAACCAAGACAGTTTTAAAGAATAAGTCAGAACACTTAGCAGGATCTAGGGTGAAAGCTAAACAGAGAAGTCTTTCTCTCCAATGAGGACACTGAGATGATTATATAAACAGGGCAGAGATAAATTACAGCTGTTTAACACACTTAGTGTTATACTGGAAATTTTTAGCTTCAGCTCAAATTGGAATTGCTGTGATTCACGTAAGCCTGCTGCACTGATACAGCAGTTTTGTATTAATTTTTTAAGGAATTAATCAGCTCTCTTTTATTATTATTTTTTTTTAAACTTACTTACTATCCTAGGCATGCAAAGAGTTCTGCTTTAGGCTGCTGGGCTGCAGGGATATGCATATAACCTTCCTGCAGTCAGCTCACTAGCTTACAGGCAAGGCAGGCTCACAAGGAACTACAGCATTTTCAGAGATCCACCTCAACAAAAATATTTTTCACTTCAGTGAAGCTGCCAAAAATACAAGTAATGCTGAGTTAAAGGTTTTGTAAAGCTGATAATGCCTTCTTTTTTCAAGTCAATAAATACATGCAACTGGGTTACAGCCTCCATTGCACTGGTTTTCAAAAGTAGAGGTTGTCTATAAATACTGCAAAGAAGGAAGACTAAAGTCTACGAAGCAATTGATATCACCTATATTTATAAAGACAAATCCTATTAAAATACATACCCCAAATAAACCATGTGTTCTGTGAAGAATCAAGAAACCAAACCCTCCACAGAGGTCAGGAACTGCACACCTGCCACAGGAACCTTGGGAAGCACTGAACTACGAGATCTTTTCCTCCTCTTCAGATAGGTTGTATATAAAAAGTACAAAATCTAAACTTATTCAAACAACAAATGTTTCCTGGTAGGTCTTCAGAAGGGCTCCTGGGTCATCTAGAACATCCTGCACACCAGTTCAGGTCAGACTGCTAGCCCGATTTACCAAAGTGTTTTATCTAGTGAACTCTTGAACACCCTGCAGAAGGAAGCCTCCCTGAACTCCCTTGCCCAGCACTCCCATTGTCCGACTGACCTCCCTGTTAGAAAGCATTCCCTGTTTAGCTTCGGGTCATTACTTCCTGTCAGACAACCCATGATCACCTTAAAGAATTCCTCCTCCTCCTCTGCTCCTGTTTCCTCTCAAGTACCTGGCAGCTGTATTCCCTCAGGCAGGCTGTATATAGCCTGTTCCTGAGGCCTCTCCTCGGAGGTCATGCTCTCCCATCCTTTTATCATTTTTGGTCACCTCTTTGAACTTCTTTTCCATTAATTCATTCCACTGTACAGCCCTTAATGATAAAAGAATCCATACAAATAATACCTTTACTTGCAATCGAAAAAACATATCCATTGTTAAGTGAAAGAGGCAGGTGAAACCTCACTATCTTAAGGAGGGAGCCTTTTGAGTCTCAGATTCCTGTGCCTGGGCCAAAGAAACTAACAGAAAAGCTAAAACTGCTAAATCTTCCCCTTTCTGAATTACTAGTTTTTCTTCTCTTCTATATGTCACCTTGGAAGAGGATCACGTGGTTTTCAAAATATAAAATTGTTTTTCTGGCACATGTACACCTGTTACAATCGAGACAAATATATCTGAGATTTTTGCCAGTGGAGAAGGGAACATTTTTCTCAACTGTTTAAGGAGGGACGCTCTTTAGATTAGGTTTGCTTCAGTCTCAAAGTGTCCTTTTAACGCAAAGATAGCTAACATTTTATAAATGCATTTACCTTCCCTGTTCTGAATAAAGGTTGATTCCATGTTTATAGCAATACCATTTAAAAGATTTTTTTCCCCCTCTCCTCCTCTCTGTTCTTACAGACAAAGCAGTTTCATAGCAAAATACTAATGCTTGAAAACTTAGGAAATGTCAGTAATTTCTGCTACAGTAACTTTGACATATGACAGAACCACTGAGATATTAAGACAGTTAAATGAAAACTATGCCTAAATAAAAATTAGAGAAATTGATTTCTTCTAGGATTCAAAAGTTTTTCACAGATGAGATGGCAGAGTCCCCTAAATTTGTACATCCAAAATCAGATGAGATCTCTCTGGCCCACCCAAGAGATGATAAGGGAGACTGAAACCCAGATCTGTAGTTTTAGCAGGTAAAATTTATCGCTTTGATATTTGCAGTATCAGACCAGGCAAAAGAGATCTTGTACCAGCTTCCAATGGCTGATATCTATGACTTGTGCTAAGAAAAATCTGTTAAAACTGTTTATTTCAGGTTTCATAATCCAAATACTGGTTTTTTTTTGTTTGTTCTGCATTCCACCAAAGGGTTGGTGTTCAGCACCTAGTCTTTATGCAGATATGCTATTAGACAATACACTTTAATAAAAATCTGGTTGAAGTTTCTCAGATATTTTTTCTATACTGCAAAATATCAACCCAGCAAAACTGAAAAACTTAATAAGAAACCTTTTTCACATGAAATTTTCCATTTCCAGATACAGAGCTTTAAAACCTCTTTGTTCTTCAGTTTCCATTTCTAACTTGAGCTACCAAAAACGCCCAAAAAAACCAAACAAAAAAAAAAAAGTGCAAAATCTAAAATTAAAATATTTGCATTTTCTTCTAGTGTTGCTACTTGAATTTTTTTTCAGAGGGTTATTTTTCCCCCAGAACTGAAAAGAACCTCAATTTCCAAGGTGCAGGGTGAGATTGATAACTCCACCAGCCAGGATAGAGCTATATGGCCCCTATAGCATGAAATACCAACTGTGGAATTGAGTAAACCCATGGAAGGCACTTACTGCCACACATAGTGAATGATGCATTTCAGTACAACACATAAAAATGCGTATTTCATTTAAGCTGCAGGTTGTTATTCTAGACTCCCTGAAAATGTGCTGTAGATAATTAGTTGCACTTATTGACAGAGATATTGAAGAACCGCAGTCATTGTAACTCTCCACAAAATATAAGTTCAGCCTCTACCTGGGAAAGATTCTCCCCTGCACTGTGCACCTTATATCTCAAGCCTTTTGAGAGTTCTAAGATTTAAATTTTCTTTTATAAAGCTTTTTTGAATCAATCAAGATTCAATATAGGAAAATTGCCAAATAAATTACTCTTCAGTTCTGTCCACTGTTAAACTCCTGCAGGGAGCTGGAAATATATCAGGGTCATTAGTCTTAATGCCTATAATACACAGTGCTTTAAGGTGAAGTGAGTAGTAAAAGAGTTTAATACAGTTTAATACTGGCCTCTACCCTCAAGACACCTCAGGGCTCTGACAGGGCACTCACCTGACTCACCAAACATCCTGGAGCCCAGCGTCCCCAAGGGAGACACACCTTCCACCCAGCCGGGGTCTGAATAAAACATTTCCTTTTAACACCTGGTACTTTGTTAGGACTCCCTGGAAAGCCAAGCAATGTGCATTTCTGCTGCAGGTCTCCCATGAAAACAAGTGACTGAGGTGTGGAGAGCTGCGCACGCTTTGAGGGCACGTACTCCCCCATTCTTCTACTGGAAGTACCTGTGTGTGCACAAACCTGAGGGAATTTATCCCTGTGCTTAGTCTTTTCCAAACTACCTTTTTGCCTCATTTATTTAGGAGAAAATTTACCCTGTTATTTAAAAAATCACTGATGAACACAAATGTGGATAATTCACTAATGCTGTTATGGTAAAAAAAACCTAATGAGCTAATCTGAGTTGATTTTTTTTTTATTTAACAGGCTTTGATGCAGCAAAACTGATAATTGGAAACAAGTCCCACCCACATTTTAATTTCTTGATTCAGTCATATCCCTGGTTAGTTAAAAAAAATAAATTAGAACCCCTACTTTATTGCCAAATCCTTAGCTAATGAATACACAAACTTAAACTGAGGCTCAAACTCTCATTCTCAACTCTGACATATAAAGCACTGTAAAATAATTCGTTATTTAATATTAAGAAAGCTGGATAAAACTAATTAATGCCAAAACTTAGCCCACAGCACAACATTAATTAAAAGCTTGCCCAACAGCTACCTTCCTGTCCTAATTAGCATCGCTGATTTCAAGAAACCACTAAGAAAAGAAGACAAACATATAATTCCAACTTCTTATTTCATAAAGATCTCTTTGATTCAACTTTCAAACATCAATAATGTGCCCTTTTAACATGAATTTGGAGACTTCCACAGCAAAGACAGCTCTCTCAGGCACATTATGTTTCATTTCTAATAGACTATTGCAGATTTTCTGGTCACTTTTTAACAGTGGTTGAAATACAGGCCAAAAGTATTGATAGAGAAGACAACCAGACAAAAGTAATTACACCCCACAGAGCTGTATATTATATGATATAATATCTGGCCCATGCTGCCCCATTTGCATTAACCACAAAGCAAGCATTCCGAGGAGCATGTGATATTTCAGTTCCCTGGCACTGACAATCTTATTTGACATTTAACAACCAGCACTGTCAAAAGGGCAAAACATGGGTCATAACACATGTTTCTGAAATGTTGATGATTAAAAAAAACTGTGCACTGACCTCATTAATAAAAGTCTGGGCTCCCCGTGGGCTCAGGAGTAAGATAGCCCTTCGCAACGTGTCCCGATAGCGGTTCAGCTCTTCCGTTTTCATGGTGGTAAAAAGGTTGGAAAACACTCTGCTGATGTTCCTGTCCACTTTTTGTAATGATACATCAAGTCCCAGTCTTGACGCCTGATCGAGAAATCCCTGCAGTCCACGTATATCTGTAACACAGGAGGAGGGGAAAATAAAAAAAGAAAAAGAGAAAAGGAAAAAGCCACTGCATCAACCTCCTCCAGTTAGGCAAGCAGCACTAATTAGGTGGAAAAGACTTTTTTTACTTTTTTTCCTGCAGTACTCTCTAAAGAAGAGTATTCCAGACAGCCATCTTCCCCAGCTCCCTTTCAGAGTCAGTGCCAACAGGGAAACTCCATCAATTACCTTTCCCTGAGGTCTGGCAATGACTCTTGGCACGAGCCAGTTCATTTATTTGGGTGGCTCTGCAAACCTCCCCAGAGGCTCAAGGCTATGGGACTTAATACTGCACAAACAAAAAAGTCCCACCCCAACAGCATCACAGTTCAAATGCAGAAATCCAGGAGCAGATGAATAACCAGGGGACAAACCACTCACCCCTAAACTTCTCACTTTCTACCACAACCTCACACAGCTGCTTTTGCCAACAAGAAATTACAATATCCAGAACATATACAGCCCTTCTTTTGATTTCCCTTTTTTTTTTCCTGTCCTGTAAATAACCTAACCAGAAGCTTACCATTTATCCATAAACTCATTAAAAAATACACAAATCCCCAGTCTATTAGAATATATTATAGTGTGGGAAAAAAAAAAAAAAAAAAAAAAAAAAAGAAGCTGTTCAAGAAGAAATACCATGCAAACAAGACCCTTCCAAACATGTTCCTTTGAGCTCTGTGCCTCACCTTCAGGATGATTGAAAATTGTATTTTCTTACTCACATTTTAGGGCATTTACATGGAGGAACACGTTTCATATGTTCATGTTAAAATCTGCTTGTTCAAACTTCATAACTCTCAGCATTTGCCTGTAATAAATGTCTGAGGGGTTTTTTTTGTAGTGAAACTTAGAACAAGAAAAACGTCAAAGCTTATATTGAGCCAGGTTGCTCTCAAAATTAGCAGTGACTCGATAACAGCTGTACCATGTCCTTAGAAGCCCCTAACTTTATGGGAAACATGTCTAACTTATCCTGAATAAGAAAGTATTGAAGCCTCTCAAATTCATTTCTCACACTTTCGTCATTAAATTTCAGCTCATGGATGAAGCCAAATTGTCTAAGTTAGAGCACATTTACTGATCCCATAATGAAACCTTCTCTTCAGAAAACTTCACTGTAACTCTAACAATCTCTACAAACTGCATAGTTTTGATTTTTTTAAAATCCTGAAGTAACCATGTGTCACTGCTAAAGTCAGAGGAGGGAACCCAGTCCAGCTGAAGCCAGTAGCACTCCCTGCTGTCCATTTGTGTGGGCTCTTACACCATCCCCAAACGTGGTTATTTCATGGCCACAGAATATACATGTGAAGTCCTATTTATCATCCTTAAAAATTGCCATATGAAACCTGATATAAGTAACATCTTGTGAAGATACACCAGTTCAGCTCATACACAAGTGCAATAGCTTCACACCTCTATCCAAACATGAGAATGCTTGCTAATGAGATTAATTCTTCAGAAAAGAATTAATTATTCTTTATTTCTAAGAATTAAAGCTTCAGAAATCAGCTGAATTGCAGAGGGACAGCAGAAATAGTGGAAACTAAGCTAGGGTTGTGCCAAGCACAGCAGACTCCCTACTGAATTTTAATTTTGGTTTAGTTGATGTGACTGTCCAGCCAGCCACCACATCAGGAAAGATGCACTCACGAGGGCTGTGCTGATCTTTTCCTCCTCACCTTACACCTCTACAGCAGCTTTGCCACACTGTCATAAACCTTAGACTTGCTTACCATCCAAAATCCTGAGCCAGGGTGGAAAGGAAGGGATTTATTGTTATGCAGGCATTTCTGGAAAGCGACAGAGGACTTTAGCATGTGTATAACTGCTAAATATTGCAGGTGTGCTGAAATAATGACAGTGACAAACAACCACCATTTACAGGTTAAAGCATTTCACTGAAGTTGTCAAAGTAAGTTTGGATTTCGTTAATTTAAATTCATTAGACAGCATTCACTACTATACCTGTGCAGACTTTATGGATATGTGCGACACAAAACACAAAGATTTTTCTTTTAATGATGTTTAGTCCTTCAAAATCCCTGCAGTGCTTGACAAGCAGTAAGAAACCTCCCTTTCTCATGGTTTAGTAACGACTTGTCTTTTTGTGCAAGCCTCCAAAGCAAAGCTGTTTACAAAAGATTAACTGTGCTGATATTGCTCTGGGGGTTTTTGCCTCATGATTTCAGCTGACCTGATGAACTACTGGTAAGAAATGTTCTTGTAGACCAGTGCAAAATACTTGATGCACTTGGTAAGGCTATCTGGACTTGGAAGGGCATTTTACACTCCCTTACAAACCCTTCCCCCAAGGAACACGGACTATTTTCCTGTTTGAGAAATGGAAAGGATTCTGAGATTTTCTGGGGTGGTGAGAAAGCAAAATCTGAGATGGATGAGATTGTCCAAGATGAACTGTGCAAGCACAATCTGTGAGTTTTTCACAGATATAAGTGAATGTGAATTTATTCAGTGTTGGCAATTAAAAAGAACTGTGTGATGATATCTTCCTGAATGCTGACATGCCTGCTCCTACTTGACACTGGGAAAAAGAAGGAGGCTTGGTGGGAATTCAAAGGTGAAAGTGGGAACTGGAGAGAATTGTTTGAGGAGGTGACTAACAACTTTAGGTGCCTACATAATGGAATCTTTTCACAAGTAGTTATTCATAACCATTACCAAGAGGGCAATCATTTCTTAAAATGTATCAGTACACAAATACACAAACACATGCCCATATGCAGGAGCATCTGTTTATAAGACATAATAAATTAGGCTCAGTCTTATTTTACCTGATATCATACAAGGAAGTGAGTGCCCTCATTTTTATTTTTCCTCCGTTTAGAAGATCACAAGTCCATGCAACATTAAAGAAAAACTGAGCTTTGCTCCACAGCAGCTGGAACAGAAATATTCACAGGTACAGGTATGAATTTCTTTCCACTTCTCATAATTTAGGACTGCTAATGCTTCATTTTCTTCAGTGCTAGAAGGAGTTTTATACAGTTCACATAGAATTTTATAAAAATAAAGGGTTCTATAAATGGTTTTGTCTGTTAAAATGCAGTTTCTTCCTGTCTCTTGTAGTCTTAACAGTGAATTTTTATTAAAAAGTTCAGATTCTAACATTAGAGTTATCCTGGACCATTACTAATGAAATAATTCCTTGTGCCCGTTCACTTCCCACTTTCTAGGGAAAGTATAGCAATCCAAATTCTCACTTCTGTCGAGAACAGCTGACAAAGGACAGACCAGTTTGCTGTAGGTACACAACCTACAGCCACCTCTGCCTTCAGTCTTCGATTACTTGCTTTTGCTCAGACTGTAGCCCACATTCAGCCTTTGAAATCACATAATCATATTTGATTTTCTAATTGCCATCTGATTTGTGCATGGTCAGCATGAGGACTTTCAGAGGCAATATTTGAACATTTCCCCTTAGAGAACATCAGTTTCCTGAAGATGATGAAACATGCTTCAGAAGAAGTACACTAGGGAAAATGCACCTCTCATAAAAGGGATCCCTAACACCATACAATAATTGGGTATGTTTACAATACTCTGGTGTCAACCACAATCATGGAATCAGCAGGTTAGAGCTGGAACTAGAAAAAAGTGAGAAGAAAAAAAAAAGGCAAATTTCTTATGAAATTTGTGGCTCTTCTATTAAATCTGACCTGAGAGAGAATCTCTCTGTCTGAGAGCCTTCCTAATACTCACACATAAACCACATGTGCAGGTCTGACAACAGAAAAACAGGACAATTTTGGGGATAACCATTACAAGGGGGAAGGAAAGCTTTGATACACTGCTAAGATATGAATTCTGTCACTGTGACTACAAAACTAATGCTTGTCATAAATAAAGGACTTTATTGTACTATAAGGAATAATGGAATATATAATTTTCTGCTGGAGGTTAGGTTGGTTACTGTGCTGGCTGATTGGAACACAAACATAAAAGAATTGTACTAAATGTGGCATTAGCTACCTGTAAAGCTTATTGTCACCTGCAAAGCACTTCATTTTTATTACATCATTTATAATCTTTTTTATACAAAAAAGTTAATAGAGTTTACTGTAGCATTCATCTTTCATGAATTTACAGGATCTAATTCTTGGCCTTGACAAAAGAGCTTGAAGCTATTATTTTTGTGTGGAACAGCTGCGTGGCTGGGCACAGCTGGCCTTTTAGGACGGCTCATTGCAGAAAGGAATTTCCAGGAGCTAAAGAGCACTGTATCGTCTTTTCAACACCAGTTCCTAACCCCACTTGACAGAAATAGAGGCAGCACATGGACAGGAAACATTTTACTTCGGGTGGAAAACAGCTGGAAGCAAACTGAAGTACCAAGTTGGAGCTGAAAGCATGGCTAAAGAGGGCACCAGGATATAATTTCACACCCTGTCATTCTTATCCAAGCAAATTTTGGGAGGACTAAGTGTCGTCACCGAGTTCTGTTTTCAAATAACCTACGCAAATCCTTTCACTGGTACATTTGTAAAAGGGAAAAATAAATAAGTGTGAAAAACAATGAGATCAGGCAGGAGATGGTGAGGTTTGGAGTTTTCTCATTTGCAGATTGCAGGCTCTGCACTTCACACTTTTTTTTTCCCAGTGTCAGTTTTATTTGAGCGTTATTTTGACGATATTTAAAGTAGTGAGAAGAGTGTCAAGAAGGCTCGGATAGTTTCAATATTTTAGCATTTATACACTTATAAAAATGTATTTCCCTTTTCCAAGAATTAGGAAGGGTATTCAAGACATTGTTCCTTATATTTTAACTCCAAGAGAAGAAAAAAAAGGTATTCCTTCTCTTTCATTCAAATATATGCTTTACTGTCATTTTGATTCTCTCCAAATTGCACAGAACACTTCCCATTTATTATTTCATTTCTTAGGACAGAATAAAACACACATTTCTAGGATTCATTGATTTGAAAGATAACACATAAGCACTCTGAAACAGATTTCCTAAACCACTTCAGTTTCATGGGTTTCATTCTTTTTATTTTACATTGGCTGTTCTCCCTAATTTTCACAATGGCCAATTGTTTGCATTAGAAGTAAGGGATAATGTGCCTGGTGTTAGAAACAGAGACACATATCCTGATGATGAGACTCCTGCTGTATTGTCAGCTTTCTGAATAAATTATTTTGAATACCATCTTTGTGTCCTTGCTGCAGATAATAACCTACTTGAAGGATCTGAATTCTATATTCTGCATATTCTAGAATTTTAGAAAACTGAAAGTGGACATATTTCAGAACGCAGCTCTTATTCTTCAGTCAATAAACAACCAAATTTTATTCCTTCAAACAATAGAAAGAAGACTACTATTTATGTTTCCAAAAGGAGATTATTTTGTCCAAATCATCTAGAAGAATCAGACTTTGAGCAAGCACTGAAACTTTCAATCTAAAATACTCACAGAATTATTTTAGCTGCTCAAATAGAGTGATTAGACCAGAAAGTATAAGAACACGATCTGTTACAATAGGTATGACTGCATTAATATTAGAACATAAATGCTTATTGGAGCCAAGTACAAATGTGAAATTATATTAATACAATATGTTTTCTACTTTTTTTTCCTCTGCTCTTACAATCTCTCTCCAAGCATGTATTTCTCACTTCACCTAAATCATTTCCTCAGGTGTCTTTGCCTGCCATATTCCCACAATCACTGCTAAGATATTTTTTTTCAACAAACATGAGAACTCACAATTTCAAACTATGTCTAATTTAGTTACCTCACTCCTAATTAAGTTTTAGTTTGAGAACTTTCTGGTAAAAAATATATCTTTGGCTTCTTGCATGCTTTTAGATATGCCAGAGTTCACAGTAACACCTCTGCAATTATATCCCATTTTCTTTTCCTTTTTTTATAAAGAAATGAAGTCAGTAACTAAGAAGTCATTATTATAGCAAGTAGATATAATATCAAGTACTATAAATCCATTAATTAAATTGGATATTTTTTATTTTTCAGCTTAGATAAGAACAGAGGGACCAAATGAGACCACACAGGAAGTTCTGCTGAGCTCCATGACCTGTCTCTGACAAACAGAATGCAAACCAGGAGGAATTGTGGATACTTCCCTTGAATATTTTCCCAACAATTCAGTTTGCAGTGTGAGGAATTCCTCAGACAAATGTGGGTTCTCTATTTCTATGCACTTATGGTGTATGTAACTCTCCACAGTTTTCTCCTCCACAGAACAGCTCAGTTTCTCTTTAAGCAAATGTAATCTTTGAGCACCCAAATCAGTTGAGAACCAGCATAATAACCTGGGAATTTTTGGAATCCCACTGGATCTCCCATTTCCCAATTTTACCTTTCTCTCCTGGACACTTCTACTAACAGGGATCAAACACAGAGCAACATGCCAGCACCTGCACTGCCTGACCAAACAGACCTACAAGCTGCATAGACTCTTTGCAAAGACATGAGAGAAAAGCAAGAAATCAGAGATTTCAGGGAAAAGGTAAACCAGGCTGTCAGAAACCTAAACTTTGAAAAATGCATAGAACATTGATTCACCATTTAAATCAGGATCACAGACTGACATCTGACCACCTCTCCATAGAAACAGAAAATCCTACCACGTGTGTTTCGATCCAAGCATCAGGATTAACCAAATGCAAACCTCTACTCTGAACTCCTTGTAATATCAAAGGTTGAAGTTTCTATAATGGCTGCAGAAATATTCAGTACTACCCACATCAATACTATTTTCCGACTTTGAAAGATAAAAACTGCTTTGAATAGAGTCAAATCACAGGTTATTTTCACTCCCCAACAGATGGAAAAGGGACAGAATGCACCATAAAGCCAGATGTGTTGCATGCAAAAACAGATGTTTCCAGACTCATCATAAAAGGTTAAAAATATTGAAGTTACTCTGCACAACTGATGTTTCACACCTGAAACAGCTGATCCAATCTGAAGGTAACTGGAGCTTCCCAGGAGGCCCAGAAGCACAAAAGCCTTTTAAAGGCTACAACAGCCCTTTCACATTTAGCATTAAAGGTCAACTACAGGTCTCTCCTACTGGATTTTAACACTTAGCATTCAAAAGCACAAGGGAAAGCACCTCAGGAAATTCATTACTGTTGGAAAAAACGTGGACATATGCTATAATTGATATAAAAAGGGAATTCACTGAAGAACCAGCATTTCCATTCAAATCATCCATTCAATTCTTCCAAGTGCAATAATTGCCAACTGCTTGCCCAATGGTAAACCACTGAAATGAGCTGTAGTAACTTTTCACCTCACTACTGCTGTTTATACATTAAAATACCTTTCAGGACACTACACACTGCAACTGCTGTATCTTCTTGTAAAAGCAAAAATAGCTTTATTGACAGAAAATATGCTTTTGCTGATGTACAGCCTCCGTTGAAATGAAATATCTTTCACATAAACTAATTTTAATCACTGCATTAAATTGCTGAGTTTAATATTTGCTATGAATGAGTACCAGCAAATCTAAACATCCATCCACCAGTACCTTAAGAAAACATATCTTTTTTCTCTTGGAGGCTGAGATGCAGTTTCCTAAAGCTGTATTATTTTACATGAATATCTGAATTCATAGTACTCGTTTAAGATGTTGGGACTGTAAGCCTGTCAGCTTTCAAACAAACGTAGTTGTTACTGTATGGTAACTTTGGTTATTATATTTTAATATTTGAAGAACATCCTTCAGAAATAAGACCAGTAACCCTGAGCTAGAGAGAAGCAAATTCAAGTACAAGCATCCTGAAACAAACCAAATGTGCAAAGGGCATGCCTGAAATAGAGAGGAAAAGGTTCTCTCTTCTCATTCAGAGAAAACCAGATGTCACCTGAGAATCTGAGAGATTCATTCTGTGTGTAGAGCTAAGTGTCCAGCAGAGAAGTTAGAAATACATCCCTTTGGATTTAATGGATTGCAGAATGAGTCTGTCTCTCATTTAAATCAGCTTTAAATACTGCACGTTCCAATCTCAAGAGAGATGGCAATGAAATTACTGCAGATAAAGAAAGTAAATTGCCCCTTGAGGAAAGGCTACTGGCAGGAAAACCTTATTCTTTCACATGTGTGACAGTAATTATTGCTTCTCTTCATACAACACCTTTCAGCTAAGGATCTCAGTGTACTTTATAAACACCTGGACAGTATAAAAAAGTATAAATACATGTCACAGGAGCTAGTTGCTCCTATCTACTTAAGTACATGTCAGCAAATATTAATTCAACTCTTTATTGGTGTGGCCTCACTTTGAAGATTGTGTGCAGTTTTGGGCACCACAATACAAGAAAGATTTAAAGCTATTAAAGAGTGTCCAAAGGAGGCCATGAGGATGGTGAAGGGCCTTGAGGGGAAGCCGTGTGAGGAGTGGCCGAGGTCCCTTGGTCTGTTCAGCCTGGAGAGGAGGAGACTGAGGGGAGATCTCCTTGCAGCCACAGCTTCCTTGAGAGGGGCAGAGGAGGGGCAGGCCCTGATCTCTGCTCTGTGGTGACAGTGACAGGAGCCGAGGGAGTGGCCTGAAGCTGTGCCAGGGGAGGGTGACATTGGATATCAGAATAAGCTTCTTTACGCAGGGGATGGTTGGGTACTGGAACAGCCTCCCCAGGGCAGTGGCCACAGCTCCAAGGCTGGCTGAGCTCAAGAAGCATTTGAACCGATCCTCTCAGGCACAAGGGGTGTCTCTTGGGGTGTCCTGTGCAGGGCCAGGAGTTGGACTCGATGATTCTTGTGGGTTGCTTTTAACTCAGCTTATTCTGTAATTCTGCGATTGAAGAAACTTTCTCTCATTTTGTAGGTTCCAGTAAAAGCTGTGTGTCTGGGCACAAAAACAGCAGAGAGGCCATCAGAGCTGACAGCTCTAACACTGCTGGCACCCTTCAGAGATGGAGTCTTCACTGAGGAAACAAATTCTCTATAGGGTTACTATTTTTCAACCAGTCTCCGATTTTTCACAGCCAAGTCCTCAAAGATGTTAATTTTGCACTATCTCCAATCTCCTGCCCCTCGGGCAGGTGCCCCAGTTCCACTGCGTTGCTCACTTCCCAGAGCGTTCAGCTCGAGGTGGTTCAGGGGCACTGGTTCAGGGGCACTGAGCCCGGTCCTCGCCCGGAGCCTTGTCCCCAGGAGCCCCCCGACAGGGTGGGCACCTGGCTGCAGCTGTGACTAAGGCTCTGTGGCACCCCACCTCAGGCACCAGATGGACACCGGCTCACCCCGAGCCCGAGCTGCGCAGAGCTCGCTGCCCTGCCAAGCCCATCCTGAACTTGGCCAGTATTTGCTCACGTGCTGGCAAGGCAAGGACAATGTGGGCATATTTTTAGCTCAGAAACAGGGAAGAAGGACCCTTCGGCCTATCTTTATTTTATTTACATGATGTCCATCAGGCTGTAATGAGTATGGTAGTATTGGAAGTTTAATTTCCTTGGATAGCTGTTTGACTCACAAAGTGCATTTTTATACAGACATCGAATTTGGGAAATGAGAAAAAAAATACGCAACCTGCTTTAATTTCCTACTTTTTTTTAAAGCCTATTTTTGCAATATAGTCTCCATAAAACTCTGCAGAAAAATGCAAAGGGATAAAAAAAATCAATTGTAGACTCCTCTGTTCGCCAGAGCTTTCTGACAAAAGCAAGATGAGAAGGATCCCTACTGAGATAACAAATCTCCTGGCAGGAGAAAGAGAGAATTGAAAATAAAAACTAAGTTCATGTCACATATAATGACCACCAATTACTTCCTCTTGTAGGAATAGGCCAATAACAAACAAACAAAAAAATCAATTGCCAATTATTCATTTGCATTATGACAACTACTAGAGTACAATGGCAAATACAAGTACTCCATTCTCTAACAACAGAACTCTGAACACAGAGAGGGGGAAAAAAACACAAAATCAACATACTAGAGAACAAAACCATAAAACTTCTTGATTTTTTTCATCAGCTAAATCCTCCTCAGACATCCCTCTCTCACCTCCACACTTTAGGAACATAATGAGTGATGATTACTGAAAATACAACTGGTCACCCTGTGGTAGAACACTGCAACAGGACAAATGTCAGAAGATTCTACACTCATCATACTGTAAACAAAATCAGCGCATTTTTACAAACTGAAAAATGAGATGTTGCAGGCCTTAGTCCCACAAACATTCAAGTCTGTATTTTGCTCTGTGTGAGGAAACTCAATGCCAAGCCTCCTCCCACGTACAAAATCTCTCAACATATGAGTAAGTGCTCACATAGCTACTACACGCTACAATTTATGGCTGTGATGATGATAATCAGGACAAACACTTAAAACGCACAGGACACACACCTTTCTGGATGTGAAGCCCTTCTTTCTCAAAACAGCAATAAAAACCACAAGCAAGAAAAAGCTTCTCAGCTTTATAATCACTGCACCTCTGCAACTTTTCTCTCCAAGCTAGAGTCCTGATAGTTTAATAACTTATGTTCATGACGGAATATGTGGCCTTTGCGAAGGCACTGTAAGTTTTTTTTTTCTTCTTTTTACTTTATTTCTATAGAGCCACAGCAAAGAGAAATATTTGCAGTCTTAGGACAACAGTGTCTCCCCATCAAATACTCAGCTGTAGAAAAGGATAATGGTAAACAGATACCGGAGGAGACAACCCTTCACATCCAAGAGCAAGATGTATTCAGGGTTCTCAGTTTGCTTCAGTGGCAGCAGGGGGGTCTATTTGAATGTTTATGAAACTGAGCTTACTATACCACCTCCTTTATGTATATTTATTCATTATAAATGAATTGAGAGATCTATATGCCTCAGTAAATTTAAATTTGATTATAAGACTCAGAGACCAAGCAACTCCCCCAAAATCTGACAAGCTTTTATCCACTTATCACAGTCATTAACCTGAAGGCCATTTAGGAAGTCCAATATACCCTAAGGTTAATATTTCAAGACGTCTTACTTTCCCCCCCCCAATTAACTTAATTCCTTAGCTAATGCCTTCTGATTTACTGGAAAGGAGTCAGGCAACTCCAAAAGTCACCAGAGGAAATGTTGTCATTAGAAAAGGACGAGAAGGACATCTCTGCCTGAGCAGCGCCATGCAGGTACTGCTATCTTTGGTGGGTGCTGGCAAATCCACACATCTGAACATAGCTCACAGGAGCAGACACTGAGCTAATTCCAGTTACTTTAAATAAAGCAATGGCTTGGAACAGGACAAGATGTCGTGCCAGAAAGGACAGGATAATATGTTACTGCCAGACATCTCAAAATCCATCAATCAGGCAAAGACAAGACTAACGTAATAACTGACTTCCCATTTTTCTATTCTTGTGGAGAAGCTGGAAAGGGGAAAACAGAAACCCCTCCTTAAGAAAAGATTACAATCGCTACAACACAGTGAAAGGAAAACAAAAAAAAAATCAAACTTATAGCTAATAAATTCACATTACTTTCACATATTCCATTTTCTGAGGGGAAAAAATCTAAATCTGCTGAGTTCACAGGAACAATTCAACTATGTGATGTTTTATAAAGACATGGAAAGTCTATTTGAACTCTAGATGAACCGTACAGCATTTTTACTTTTACCTTTTATTCTGCTCTTCACTCCAGGGAGAATCAATGCTAGGTTTTTATTCTGGGGACACAACACATCAAGCTCTGCTTCTTTATAGCTTTAAGATAACTTCCACCTACTGTAATTAATCATAAAAGGAGCAGATGAGAACTAACACTTCTCATTCTACTAGCTCATTTAGGCACCAAGTATAGGTAAGGCCTCTTTCAGTTGTCTTAGGGTTTGAGTTTATTGATCACAATAATCACAGTGCTTTGCTCCTACATAATATGTTCAAGCACTTCTGCATCTGAAATATATTTGGTTCATATAATTAATAACTTGGGGCAGGGGGAAGCAGGATTAGACACTTCTTGTCAGGAGAATGTGGCCCAGATCTCTGAAAGGCCACTTGAGAAGGCCAGCTGGAAATCTTTGGAAGGCAAAAGGACACTGAATGGGTTTGGTTTTTTGCTTAGATTTCTTTGTTATTTTATCCTGCTAATTTCCTTGTTTGAGCAATAATGAGGTTCATTCCAGTTCAGGTATTTCTTCAACTCTCTTCATTCACTCAGATAATAATTTTTCTCACTATCAAGAGGTTGTTCTTGGTCACAGAGTACATTAACAGATTTCATCTGCACCTTCTTCCTCCTCACCCTAAACATCCCCGTATGGGCCACTCGCCTGAGAGTTGGACTCGACGATTCTCACAGGTCCCTTCCAACTCAGAACACTCTGTGATTTATTTAGATGCATTTCCTGCCATGGCACTACAGTGACTTCTAGAGCAGCAGAGACAATATAGATGTAAACTTCAGGGAATGAGACAGCCATGTAAGCTGCTGGGAACACCCTGCTTTCAAAACCTTCTAGCAAGAGGTTGCACATACAGTTTCACACTTCATTTCTTCTGACATGTCCCCAGAAACACCGCTGTGCGTATCCAGTGACAGTACTCGAAACCACACACCCCAGCCACCTCCGAGGCTTTATTACACCAGCTACTGTTTCCACGAAAAAGAAACATTTTTTTCCCCTGGAAACAAGTGCTCAGTGTTTGTATGAACAGAGGTCTTTTGCTCAAAGGAGTGGAATGAATGATCAGCAAAATGTGCTTTAACACCAGAAAAAGAGAGAGCTGGAAGTTGAGCTCTTGAGATTTAGAAGGTCACTGATTGCATTCTTTAGACAGCAGGACCAATTTTTTTCTTGTTTTTTATGTAGAAAGAATCTAATACTAAAAAATATCAGTTTATCAGTTTCTGATTATATTATAATAGTATCCTGATTTATGTTTTCTTTCACCCCCTATCACCAAGCCTGACAAGTTAAAAAAAAGAAAAAAAGACATTTTCCTTTGCTTTCTGAATTCAAATCATCTTCATTTTTCTGGTTTATACTTCAGTGATTGAAGCATACAATTTTAATTGTCCTTTAATGAGTGCAATAGACCCCTATTCTCCTCTTGCAGAGACCCCATTCATCATCACTTCATATGAAGTGATCAATGATTGATTTATTGATTCCACAACGTTGAGAGATTTACATATATATACATAATTGCATAGATAAAATGTGTATATATAATGTGTGTATATCTATAGTAAAAAATGTATCTATAAATATGTGTGTGTATAAAATATATGTCTATATATCTATAAGGACTCTTACCCAGCCTCACAAGGATAAGCTTGATCAAAAACATGAAAATCTGCTTGAATCTCTGTAGCACAAGAGGCAGGAGGGGGTAATAGGATTCCATTGCTATAGCAATAAATAACAAGCAATAAAAAAATTTCCCTTGAGCAGCCATGGTACAGTTTAAATGCAGAAGCTGAAGGAGGAATATTAGAATGAATACAGACTAGTTAATTGAGGATCAACATACCAGGAAAAAAAAAAAAGAGATTTGAACTTTGCAGTATGCTGATGACAATTTGAAGAGACAGTGAGTAAAAAAACCTACTTAGAAAAGAAGAGAATGAATCATGTGAAATTTGCAGTGGATTTAGTGAACTGCATAGTCCCATGGGCTAAAGAGATGTGAAGAGAGTTAGCAAGGTTGACTGAGAAAATGAAAGAACTGGACACTGAAGAGTGCCATGGGAATATTGAGGCAAATTCTTCCAGCAACTACTAAAGAACAGGAAGGAAAGAACCAACACAAAGTGAAGTGTATCCTCAAGCCTGCTACTTCATTTGCATTTTTGACCTGGTTCTGAAGAAAGAAAACAAACAAACAAACAAACAAATTTCAAAACCATGCACAAACCAAAAAGGAGCTGAGAATAATCAAAATGTACTGTTCAAAAACATTTCCTTTTTTCTGATTTTATAATTCACTCCTTCAAATTATTTTTGGTGATGTTTATCTGACACTGCCTTTGATGCTTTATATCTTAATTTCTACCCTTCCTTTTTTTATCCAACCTATCCCTTATTCCCAATGCAATAAATAGTCCCTTTGATTTACAATGCCCTTCAGCCAACTGAACAGGATTTTATATACATATAAAATTAATAAAAAATGAAATGAAAGTTCATATTTTATAACGTGCTTTATGTAAGACAAGGGTTTGAACTTCCTTTTTTTCAATTTCTAATTGTATTTGCAATTTTAGTGTGAACCTGTCAGTAAAAAGATTAAAATAAACTGCAAATATAGCCTTTAAAGATACAAGCAGCTGTTTGTTGCATTTTCTACATAAATAATAGGACTAGAGAGTCAAAAGAACAGGTTACACTGAGGAGATTTAAAACTCAAGGTTGAATATCATTCTGTTTTCAGACAGATACTACTACTTTCTCCTTGTTAAAGACTTTCCGAAGGTCTGCATACACACTCCAGTGTCTGATGTCTCAGACTCATCAGATGTCTGACGTCTATTTTTATTACAGCCTGCACTTCAACTAATTTGAATGTCTCATATTAGTTCTCTAATTATAGATTTCATATAATCTGATTACTGTTACAAACACAAGGGTCAAGCTCCTCTTAAAGTTGCCTGGTTTCTTTTAGCGTCTACTAAAAGTAGCTGAAAGTGATATTAAATAAAAGTTATTGTATCCTGCAGGTTTATTAAATGCTGCTGGTACAATTTTTATGGATTATGCTACATGGAAAGCAGTAACTTTATAATTTTGTTTTCAATGGGCACATATAACTAATTGCAACTTAATAAAGTTAGAGTTTATTTTTCTTCACAGCCGCAATGATGCCTTAGGTTTTTAACTCTTATATTTTTCGAGTTCTGTATTGCCTAATGTGTAACTCTGTGATGCTTTGTGGCCTGTTGGCTGCTGTTCTCTCATGCTAAGACAGACATAACAACGCCTCTCTGGGCCTGCTCTTCAAGGACACCCAGACTGTAAAGCCTTTAAAAGGGGGGGCGAGCTGGGGAGCAAATTGCAAAGTTTTAATTGGCAAATTTATGCTGATATGCAAATAGATCAAACCTATAAAGGTGTGGGGAACTCGTTACTCGTCGTCCATCTTGGGGTCCATCTTTGGGTCCAGCCCGGAGCCCTTGGCTTCCCAGAATGTACCTTTGAAGGCCTTTTGAATAAACCCACCTTTATTCCCTTACTCCTGTCTAGTCTCTGTTTCTAGGTGGCCTCTCAAGGCATCAGAGTTATCAAATTTTAATGTAATTTTTTCAGCGCCTTTCTCTGAATTCAGCTGCCCCCATCTGCTCACCTCTACCCCAGAGCACCCTCGCTGATGTTCCTCACTCACATTTCAGTCATTCCCTCCCGTGAAATCATAAAAGGTCTACCACCTTCTCCCCTTCCCCCAAAAAAGGCTCTGCTCCACCCTTTAAAATGTCTCTAAAACAGAGCGTGGTCCCCTGAGGACCTGTTCCCTCCAGTGGAACAGCAGGCAGAGCTCTCCCAAGCACTGCAAGCCAGCAGGATGGCCACTGACCCGTAAGGAACTTGGCCGGGCAGGGAGCTGGAGAGCCCCTAAAACCCTTCCTAATTCATAGGGTCTCACTCTTGCAGGTGATCTTACCCCAAAAGTGCCCTTGCTACAGGTGACTCTGTAGCATTCATTACCAGCAGTGCCAGAATCCTTTCATGTGTCTCTGAAGGTCTCTGCAGTTCCTAACAACTGCACTTGAGCTTTGCTTTCCCCTCGCCCTGCTGCAGCAGGGGATGGCAGGATGGAGGAGAGGGGAAGAGAGCTGTGAGAGCAGGGAAGGAGAGCAAGCAGGGGGGTTTGTTCTGCAAAGGCATCCCCTGGAGTGGAGAACCACTGCCTTGTAGGATGGGACCTGGCTGTAACTTGGAAAGCAATCAATCAGCTCCTGAGGGTCCGGTGTTCCACTCAGCAGCAGCAAACTCGTGCAAAGGGTTAAGACCTCAGAATGACCAGGCCAGGATTATTCCCTACAAGAACAAATCCATTCCGAAGAGGTTTATTCCCGAGTTTAACAGTACCATTTTTATATGCTGCTGCAGAATTAGGAAGGTAAGATTCCATAGCACACCCCCAAATTCCCCCATCACTTTGGGTGCCAAGGTACCCCGCCTCTCACATGGACTCTAAGGTTCAGTGTGTGCCAGTCCTTAGCTCAGTATCCCCCTCTGCTTCCTCTCCACTTGCCCGACAAAGGCGAAGATCAGAAAAGACAGCTTGGTCTGACGTTTCCAGATGGAGAAAGAAGCAGGCAAAGCGAGTCCATTTGGATAGAGGTGGGATGGCCAGCTCACAGAGAGAAAATGCCAGCTCTCCATACAGGAGCAGATGATTTTTTTTCACGGCTCCCTGCTGTCTTGATCCTGAATAATCTGTAGCTAACTGTGTTCATCAGCCCGTGCTCGTCAGGCTGACATGCCCTTCCCTGCAGGTGGCCATTCCAGCAAGCATCATCCAGCTATTTTGCAAAGGCAATAATATTAGGAAAGCAATGGCAAGGAACCTTTTGGTGCTAGCAGACTTTGATCATGATAATGCTTATTAAATCTGATACACTGGATGAATACACACAGTTTTATTACTCATCTAAGGAATTGTATTATCATGCATATAAATATTCACGTTTTGATATTAACTTTAACCAAGTGCTTGGGCAATGGTGAAAGAAATAAAAGAGATGTAGGCAAAAACTTTGAAAATGCTGTCAAGTGAATAGACCCATGATTTAAGTGATAAGAACACTCAGTCTTTTCATCACATACAGATCACAGGGTACAGTTAGAGCTGAGGATTTTGGCCACCAGTAACAACATGCCTGGAAATGCAAAAATTTAACTTGTGATTAAAATGTGATATCACTGACAGTGATTAGTCTTAATCAGTTTAAATAACTGTAACATTACAAAGCTAAATTCTGCATGTTTATTACCACGAAAGTAGGCAGTGATTATTAATGTTTTACAAAAATCCTGAAGGGAATGAGCCAGAAAACAAGAGGGAGCACTTCCAAACTCATTTTTTACTCTTAAGAATGCCTAAATGATGCAAGGAATATCTGTAACTGTGATTTTAGATATGTAATTCCCAACTACTATTGGAAGAAAAGTAAATATTTTCAATATTCTAGCATTTAGTTTTATCTAAAAAACAAATCTTAATATCCAAGGCATATTTGAATAAATAACTTGCCAATGCTCTTCATGGTTTCATGGGTTTGGCTTTTTTCATTATCAAGTTATCATGAATTTACTTCTTTGTGGCAGCCTAACTTGCATATCATCCAACCAGTGATAGGTCCTGTCAGCCCTTCATGAGAGAGGATTCATTCTCAGAGATGCTACATACCCAAATAAAAAGGAAAAGTGAGGAAAGAAATAATTAGAGTAAAATTATTTAGTCTTTAGAATTGCATTAGAAGAAAAACCAGAGGAGATCTTAGAGGCTTCCTACACTTCAGCTATTCATCTCTGGCTTCTGGCAGGTCTTACAGGATCCTATTCATTGGCATACTTAGAGGTTTGATGTTGTAATGAGGTGACTTCCGACAATTTCAGAACTTTCCAGCCTATTCCCCAATAAAACTCTTAAGCTGCTGGATACTTTTAACACTACTCTAAATCAAAACCCTAAAATTTAATTCTGAATGTCTCTGCCTCCATTCCCCATCTAAATCATTTAGAGCATTATTTTACATGGTTATTGCAAGGACAAAATGCTTTTAAGTGAGTAAATTATCCAGATTAGGCATTAACAGCAGCAATACTCACTTAATTTAAATAGATCATTAAGAAACACATCCAAAGGCTCAGAAATCCCTTGCATTTTATCTTCATTAACATCCAAGCATCTGTGGACCTGGCAGTGTTTGGTTAATGGCTGGACTTGATGATCATAGAGGTCTTTTCCAACCTTAATGATTCCATTCAAAGCCAACCACGTAAGAGGAAAGGCATTCACACATTTACAGTTTTGTCTTCTCTGTCTCTTCCACCAACTACTTCCCTGCATAGCCCAGTTAAAACCTGAATATGGCTTCTCCTGTTGTACTACACTGCATTTTACATAAGTATTTCAGCTGCTATTCCTGGACCAGGGTAATGTGCTGTGCTGTACTCAGAGATATTTTTAAATTAATTGAAAGAAGTATTTTCTCTTAGCTGAATTTCCCTGTTTTGGATCTGCCCTGGAACACCAGCAAGTGTTCCCATAAGCTACTGCAAAGTAGAGCATGGGCTGAAGAAAGCTGACTCCCTCCCAGCCAGAGTTGTACACAAGTCACCCGCTGCGTTTCACTTTTGGACATTTGTTGCTGTTTCAATCCCTGTCCTGCCTTAGAACAGCCCCAGTATTTAACCAAAGGAATGGATTTTCAACCCCACAGTACTAAGAGACAAGCAAAACAGCACCATCAACTAGATTTTAAAATTAAATAGTAGCTAGATTCCAGTTATTAAGATAAAATTAAGGAACATAAAAATCTTTAATATTCACAGACTGATAGATTAAAACCATTTGCACCCTGTGACAAAATCTATTTCCTTATATTGTTTACTGCCAGCATGAAGGAACTTAGTCTTTAGAGTGACTTATTAGAAATATTACCCGTGATTCTTTTCAAAAATCAATTCTTGCTGAAAGTATCAAAAAACCCACTAATTAAAAAGCTATATTGGCAAAATAAAGCTGGCCTAATAGGATCCTGGAAGAATCAATCACTATAATCATCTGCTGCCATAAACTCTATAGGAAGATTACAAATGTGATGCTTCAAAGGAGGGGAAAATTCTTTTAAAACATAATTTGAACTTTACTTCTGAAATACCATGACCATCATGATCCATCACCCACAGTCACTGCCCAGACCTACAATAAATCAAAGCTATGATTCAATGGTTACAATCAATCTTCCGAGAGCAAACGGTGCTGCCATGTCCAGTACATGCATTTCAGATTATTCATGAAGGAGGGTGTGTTTGTAAATGGCCAACAAAAAGTTGAGAGTGAATGCACAGGACTAATAAAACCTTACACAACAACTAATTAAAGCAAACGAACTGAAAGAGAAAAGCAGCACAGAGATGCAGCTGAAGCAAAGCTGAGTGGCCTAAGGTGTATGAGAGAGCGTGATCGTTTAGACACTGGAATTAAAAGCTTATTCAAAAGAGATGTCATATACCACTCTGCCAGAGGAAGCAAATGACCTTGGAAGAAGTTTGAGCTGTGAAAGAGTTATTCAGGTAGAAAAAATGACCAATTACCAGAATATAATTGGTGGCTGTTTTGCAGGAGCCTCAGAAAGCAAAGGTTCTGGGAATGGATTTCATACAGGAACCAGGTTATTTGCCCATTTTTCAGTTTGAGAAAGGTCCATTTCAGGCTACTCATACTTACAAACCAGAACTCAATTTTAAAAAATCAGACCCAGTTAGGCCTATAATACAGGTCAAGTCTAAAGTAAGCCTATAGCTAAAGAAAAATCTCACTATGTCCTAAAAAAATCCACAAGTAACATCACATTAGATAATTTGCCAGGCTATTGCAGAGACTTTTTAACCAGTATTTTTATATCTACAATCATATATCTCACTACCAGAAAGCACTCTGACAGTCTTAGTTGCTGTTTTGAAGAGCCACTACAGACAAGGTGCTTTAGACAATACCTGATGCAAAGACTTTACCAAGATAGGTGATTTTATACTTGCACTTTCAAAAAGTAAATCTAAATTCAGTAATTGGAATAAATCTTCTTCAGGGTGTGCTCATATAGTTCAGTCTGTTTCAAGTCTTCCACTTCCATGCAATAAATTGTGAGAAACAAATAATGAAGCACCATTTCAAAGTAGCCTAACCTTCACTCACCACAGAGGCTGAACTTTTAACAGAGGAATTGCTGTCATTTCCTGTGAGGAATTAGAATGGCTTTTCTCCAGTAAACTGTAGATGTCTATTAAACAAAGTTTATGGTGAGAAACAGGAGACGAACATTTAAATTCAATGTCAAGAGTTTTCACTTTAATTAAAGCAATTTCCAGTTTAAAGGAAATGAATATCCAAGAAAGCATTTAAAATTAATCCTTCCCTTCAGAAGTAGCACTAAAATTCAGTTAGAAGTGAAATATGATTATTTCACTTCAAATCTTGTAATCCAGAATAAAAAAAAAGATTCCATTGCATATTTATTTGGCAGTAGCTCAGCAGACAGAGTAAGGTATCAAAGTCCTTAACAGAGTTCTAAAATTCCAATTTCAGCTCTGCTGCTTTCCCTCATAAACTATAGATCAGTGATAATTATGGTGCCAACCTAGTTGTTCTACATTTTCTTTCTTCAAATTCCAAGTATAAATATCAATGAGGAGTACCACTATATTTTAAGGTAGAAAAAAACTGCAAACGCTCTGTCTGCATAAAGGTCATCTTACCTCTTCCTTTTCTTATTCAAAATGAGACATTTGAGAACAGACAAAATACACAGTTCAATCATAATAAGAGGGTTAAATGCCATTTCAACTCTGTCTCCAATTACTGCACACAATAAACATTAATATTAATAGGAGTTTAGGGAATCCAACCAAACAACAACCTGAGCATGAACCTCCCATCATCTTTGGAAGGGCTGCCTTGGAAAATTCTGTTTGTCATTTTGACCAGAATAAGAGTAAGAGAATTTGCTGCACAAAGTGATACATGTTCATAAAATTAAGCAAATTGGCATGTTCTAATAAGTCAATTTTCTGCAGACGAGCCTTAACATTTCTGAGCTGCTCAAATGCTAACCCAGCTTCCAGTATCCTTCCTGCTTGGTATCCCTTTCATCCCCTTCTCTCTGACTGAATTGCAGAAGCAGAGTTCCATTCTCTTTCCTGGAGACGTTAATGTCTCTACATTGGGTCAGCCAAAAAGTAGCTGCTCCTTTCTTTGTAATATTTTTACTGTCCCCTGTCAACACCGTGATTTATTCTCCTATTTTTGATGTTGAATATGTACTCTTTCAAGCTTTTCTAACAGCCACTGCACCTTTTCTAGCCCACACAAAATGCTGGTTATTTTCCTGCTAGGCTGTATCACCCCTGTGAGGAAAACTTCCAGCAGCACAAGTGATGGTCTGTTAGTTCAAGCTTGGAGCAGTGTCCTTCCTCATGCTGTTCCCTCTCCATTTTCCACTCCACTCTTTTGCAGTGTTACCCTGAATGTGCTACACCAAAACCATCAACTTCATCTGCCAATGTGCGAGTTCCTGATATCTATCCACCTGCACCTTTTGCTGCATTTTCAGGAACTTCTAAAATTAGAAATTTCTAAAATTAGGATTTTATCCTCTAAGACTAAAACACTTTTCTGTCACAATCCTTGCTTACAGAAAAGCCAGAAATCTATGAGAACTATCATTATTACACATGCACATGAAACAAGAAAATACACTCCCATGTATTTCATTTATACACATCTATACACATCCAGGCATTCTCTCACCATGTTTTGTGTGACTTTACAAAGTTCAGAAGAAAGTCTGATAACAGTTATTTAATGTCTGGGAACTCAGTAGTGATTTGAGATGAACAAAAGCTACTGTCACCCCTAAAGCAGAGTGAGTGAGATTTCAGCTGTTATCAGTGGGTACCATCTCATGCCCCACCTGCAGCACTCCAGAGAAAGGAACCTGAACCATCTGGGATATGGCCCAGTGCACGCCCTTTAGCTTTTGCCATTCCTGCAGTGCAAAGCTCACCACCGTGGTGTTTAGACCTGCCCTCAGAAAGTTGTAAACTCAGTAAAGGTGCATCTAGGAGTGCCTCCAATTCTACAATTCAGAGAAGTTTGTAGGAAGGTAGCACAAGTCTTATTTGATTAATCAAAGTTGCATTAAATGCACCAAATGAAGGGATTTTGTGAGATCCTAGCTTTTCAAAACCTATACTCATCCACTTTGAAAAGAAACAAAGTAATATGAGCAATAAAGTCCTCATTTTGGAAACTACTCTGTACAGAATCAAAAAGATATCTCTCCACTAAGGAAAAAAACTCTCAAGGTCTTTAATCTCCCCTCAATCAGATGCCATGATTCTTTCATTGTTTTTTTCTATTTTAGATGGAACAGGAAAAATAAAGGGTAAACTGGAGCACTTGGAAGACCTATTATCTGCTTATTACCTTACTGACTTTGACTCAGTGTGCAATTCCTAGTGGATTGTTCCTGAAAATGGCCCTGCATTGACAAACTCCTGGAAGGAATCTTACCCCCAGCAGCAGCAGCATCAGTGAGACACAACTAACACCAAGCTGCTCTGTTTCTTGGGTACTCTGTCAGCAGCCACTGCCCTTCACAACCAACCTCGACCTCTCCAAGTAACAAACTCCCTTCTTCAGGTTCAAATATGGATCTATCAGCAATCCTAGCCCAGGAAGGTCGCTGCTGAGACATCCTGCTCCACGTTTCATTTATACATTTAATCATTCAAGAACAAATCTGTGAGTTAATACACAGAGCTCACTACTGATGGGAGCTTTATTTAAAAAGACCCTTAACAGTTGTTTTTTAAACTACTTCTCCTTAAAAGTTTTATTTATATGGAAAAGCCTTGCTCACTCCAGGAATTCTGCAACTAAGTAGTGATTTGAACTGAAACATTTATGACATCCTTGTCACCATGGTACCCAGCACACTCTATTTGATGATTCCTTCCTGTTTGCTTATTTCAAGCATGCTGGTCCAGCATTCATGAAGCAAACTCCTTTTGTTGGCTTAAACATATAATCCTGAAGATTTCAATACTAGCTCACAAACACTTAGCCCTACAGTTTCCACCGATTTGTACATTTAAAAATGAAGGCAGAGGTTTGAAAATGTGAGGCTAACATCACCTGTCTGACCACATCAGCTCTTACTGCTGGCTGTGAAACAGCCTCTGAGCATGTAACCGCTTTTCAGCAGTGCTAGAAAAACACCCTCTGAAGTACATGGTCCTGAAGATAAATAGGACCACACTGAACGATTCAGTAAACAAGTAACAGATAAAATTAGGTTAACCCCTCAGTGAAACATGTTGCAGGGGCTTCCTAAACAAATGGTTTTACAGACTCCATCCTTTCCCCCCCATCACCCCATCAACTCAGGCTTCACATCCTTCAACCTCTGCCACCTCACAGGTGCACACTAATGCTCCCTCGGCATATGGCAGACACAGAGACTAAATCAATCTCCTTTTTCTCCCTGTCTCTTTCCCCGAAATGAGGTCAGCCCTAACAGAAATATACCCGTTTTTCCCTACAGTACTGAGCCACTCTGCCGTGCCTTGGCCAGGCCAGGATCATTCCAAGAGCCGGGAAGCAGCGCTGAGCACACAGCTGCTCACACCCACTCCGCTCCGCACGTGGGACTGCCGCGCTCCCGAAGGGCAGCACGCACAACAGCAGCTCAGAGGGATTCCTGCGCCGGTAATATTTTTATGCCCTGTCACGGCAATCATGGAAGGGAGGAACTCAGGAGAAAGAGAAAAAAAGGAATACGTGCAACTTCTGCCAGATTAATTTCTTTTCAGGTTGGTGGACAGTTTAAAAAAAAAAATTAAAAAGCATGATTCACTTCCTATTATTCACTGAGATCCATTCAATTACTGCTCTAAGAGTAAATTGGAGCAAGGATAGCTCTCAGACACAGGAAAGGTCACTCTGACCTCTACTTCTAAAGTCTGCCTAACACTTGCTTCCAGATCATTCTCCTCCAAATGCAATGGCAGAGAATGCACACACAAGTCCAGAATGCAACTTTGCAGCTGAGGACCCACTCGCTCCAGGTAAGAGAGGAGCTGTGAATTTAAAAAAAAGAAATTACAGAGGATATTTGCATAATATTTGTTGTTGGAAATAAACTTGATTTGAGGAGCTTGTCTCCAGATACAAAACCACCTTTGCAGTTTCCTAGCTTGCTTAAATGGGGTTTGCTGGGGTCTCCTAAAGTAATTATTCCTGTGGTTAAGCACTAGCTTCAATAGCATCCAGTAGGTCTTGTGGTAAAAAGAACTCACAGAAGAAAAACTACAAAATGTGCTGGGAAAGGAAAAAAAAAAAAATCAATTGTATTTTCTACTTCCCTCAGTCCTAAAAGGAACACACCTTGTGATGGATCTTACCAGGCTGGGAAGGTGCTGGAGGAAGAAGTCTCTTGTAGCAAGTCTTCCACATAAAACAGTTTAGGTCAGAGATTTAGGAGTCAACTTCTGTGCAAACTAGGACAGATAAAAACGTCGATGGAGAACCATGAGGATAATCTCTCAGAGGGAGGCACAGAATAGATGCACCAAGGCACCAAAAAACATACTTGCAATTTTGCAGTTGTCTCGTAATATCAGGGGAGTCGGCTACAAAAATAAGGGTCAAGTTTTTCTTTTCCAGTGGTGAACCAGCATAGAAATCTGAGGATAAAGACTAAACAATGGAGACAAACACCATTTCACCTTGTGGATTTCAGTTTCTGGAGCCTTCTCCAGCCCCCACCAGCACAGCCCCCTCTCTCTTTACTGAATCCCATCCTTACCATGATCCCTGTCCTTCCAGAGCTTCCTGGCCTCCCACCTTGCCTCCTGGTCCTGCTCCATCTTGTATTTTCACTCTCACTCATGTCCCAAACCACCTCTGTCCCACAACCCATCAAGACTCTCAAGCCAAAATACAAAACTAAAATTGGTGCCACTATCTCAGTGTAAGATGAACCTGCTTCTCAAGGAAAGAAACTGGTTGTGTTAGCATGATAGATCATATTCTATGAGTCTCTGACAGCATTTAGATTTTGGGCAGGGCAGACACAAGAACAATGCTGACTTCAAACAGAAGACAAGCACGTACCATCTGACAGCTACAAATGATAAGACATAATTTTGTAAGCTCTGCCCTGATCTGTTTTCGTGCATGTGTGCCAATTCTCCTTTGAAGTTAACAGGCAGCCCCCAACAAGAAGAATAATAATACACTTGAGGCAATCAGAGAAGTTCCTGTGTTTTGACACGATTGTGTGTCTATGTTGTCTTGTGTAAAACATCTTTACAGCTGGATTCAAATCACATTGCCTATAAGGTCACATGGGTCACGCACATTCCTGAGCACACAAAGTGTGTTTCAGTGTGCACCTGGATTAAAACAAAAATTGAAAAGTCCTTTTTGCACTGTACAAAATGGGAGTCTCTGTTAGCAGGAGCAGCTCTCCAGCTCAGAGGCTGGGCAGGCCATGACTGACTGGGTGTCTAACAGGAAATGGCATTTGACTGTCTACCCTGTCCATTCTGAAGGGCTGCAGCGTGAAGCAGCCAAAACTCTCCCCTCCAAAGACAAAATCCATCAATTTCATTACACAGCATCCTCCTCCAGTTCAAAAGACCAAAGCTTCACTGAGTTTATCAAAATGCCTCTTCTACTTGGCAGGTTGGGATACAAACCAGCACACATATATTAGAGACTACTGACAGTTCGAGGGAAACATAAATAACAAACAATTTCACCTAAAAGGATATTTAAGGGTTCTAGCATTCCCCAAGCATTTAACCACAGTTTGGCTCTTAAATTATTAATATTGCAAAGGACATTTGCAAAACAATTGTACCTGATTTAAGAGGCAAGCTGCAATCTGCTGCTGCTGCTGATTCCCTCCCCTGTAGTTACACTCCTGTATTTTGACACAGTCATTATTTTAGCTCTAACCAATGATGCCACTAAGTGACATCTACAGCTTCAGGTGAGGAATTTATAACAGCAGCCACTCATTACAGCAGCACAAAACTTTGGAAAAGGGTAAGAGAATTTTTATTTTTTTTCCACACTTCAACCCATTTTAATGCTTCAACCCAGTTAGTCTCGATCTTGATCCAGAGTTTCACATTAACCCACCGTGTCAAAGGGCAACTGTTGCATTGTGCTAGGCTGCAGCACAAGATTAGAGGAAACCACTGAGTTTCAAGGGACTGTTTTAAAAGTCATGACTTCGATCAGTGCTCCTCAAATCTCAGCTAGAAAAAGCCAGAACGACAGCATTCAAAGATTAAAGATTTCCACTTACTCCCTGAATAAATACAGCATAAAATGCTCTAACACAAGCTGCTACTGTGCTGTTCTCCATGCCTCAGTTTTGATCCACAAGGATCATTTTGTACAAAGACCATTTATTCAGCTCAATCAAGGGTCCAACATATACTTAGTTCCAGGTTATTTTCCAGTATGAGTTTTTTTTACTAAAAACAAAACTGAAATGGATGATTAAACCTATGGCACATACTTCAAATACCAGTTTACCACTGCCTTGTAAGGACAAGAAGCTTTCCAGCTCATAATATAACATTCAGTGCTGCAAATGAAAATTTAAAAGCATTCATACATCAAAGAGTTTCCATCTTATTTTTAAAATAACAGAAGTACTCAGACCAGATACATGGGCATTTGAAGACTATGGAATTTTCTAATTCACACCAGTTGGGAGTCAGCAGAACCAGCAACCCACCTCAGTAGTAAAAACTGCTATAAAAATCTTACTAAGCTGTTATAAACTGGCCTAATTATCAGAAGATTCCTGTACGGTATTTGGATGAATCAAAGATAGATAAATCCTTAACCCAAGGTTTTAATAGGGCAGTAAACCACTATTTATCAACAAGTTGAATGTAAATAACACCAAAGAAAACAGGAAAAGGAAGAAAAAATAATCAAAAAAACACTTAGAAATCATCAGCAAGAAAAATTCAAAGGCAACTATATGTTGCCTTTATTTACAGACCCTCAGGTGTTTTTAATATTAAACCCAAACAAAGTTGCAAGTAAATTGAAAGGGTCTTAACTTCTGAGACACCAGAAAAATATAATAAGACTTTATTGCATTACTTACATAGCACTGCATCATGGAGTAGATCCCTACATGTTACTGGTTCTGGTTTTTTTAGTTTAATTGCTTCAAAGTCAAACCAGTGGTGAGAATTTCAGTTCATCTCTGAGAGCTAAACTCACAGCTAAACAAGCAGAGAAGCAAACAAAACCAAATAAAATCACTTTCTGTGTTTGGAACTACCTCACAAAATGAAACACCACCTTCCTTGGTAGATGCATACATTTCACATCAAATTAGATCTCTACACAGTCTGTCTGATTCCATGTTTTAGTATTTAGGAAAGCAATATATAAATATTTAGCACATTTGAAAAACACACACATGAAATTTTGTGAAATGCGTTTAGAAAGCTTAAACAAACAATACTGGTCATAAATTTTGGTTCGCTTTATTCAAGCCAATGTGTTCCTCTCCACACCCTACCAATTATACATCATCCAGATTGCTCGTGTTTGCTCACACACATTGCTGCACATGTGTATGCAAATGCCTAAATGGAAGTTTGTGCTATATTCAGTGGGTTTGTGATTTCGTAACAACTGCTTCTAATCACAGTTATTACCATTATTTATTACTCAGCTCATACCCCAGGTGTGCTCGGTGCCTTACGGGCAAACAAGACAGATGTCAGAGCTAGACAGCTGCCTGCATCAGCCTTCACACTGCTGAGGAAACAGCAGCCACCGAGACAGCGCGAGGATCTCTTTAGTGAGCATAAAAATATGTACATCAAACTAAACGCAATTTTAACAAACTAACCTTGTTCTGCAGCACACTTGACCTGTTCAGTTACTACAGCAAATACTTGCAGTGTTCCAAAAGGGACAGGTGGCAGTGGCTCATTGAAGTAGGACTTTCACTTCCCACACCCCTACCCTGCAACTCAGAATTCCAGTTTTTCAGTCACAAAAGTTCCTAGTGATATAACTGAGATGGAGCCATGCAAATTGTGGTCACACTCAAAGACTACAGGAATACCCACTGCTCTGTTCTTTAGCGGTGTCAAAATTGCACATCTGGTTTAACAGGTGCAATAAGATTTTTTTTAATGTATTTTACTAATGACCAGGGCCTGGCAGGAAGCAGTGTACTGTGTCTTCATATGATACCTGACTTTGGAAGCATCCATGGGTGGCCTGTAAGACAAATTTGTATCTTCTTCTCTGATCCATTCAGCCTCAAAGGCAGGGAACAGACACAGATCTCACTTGACACCAACACCCCTTTCTCCAGAAACTGCCACGTTATCTGAAGACACCCCAGAATTCTGGAAAACATTGGGGTTTGGCTTACGGCTCTTCCCCAAGTCAACCAGTCACGAACAAGGGCTTAGAGTGAAGGCTGGGGTGCCCTGCAGAAAATGTTCAAGGTACTCACACACTCAGTTTCCTGTCTGTGGGCAGAGCAGCACCAAGCCTTCCTCTGACACAGCTCCAAAGGCCTTCGCTTTCAGGACCTCTACACTTCAGAAAATGAACACCTTGCGAAGAACAGAACACTCCCTCACCTTGCTAAGTAGGCAAGCATATGCCACTTTTCAATGCAATTATTTATACTCCTGTCCACATTAACACAAATGTAACGATGAGGACAGAAAGCTCTAACATAGTCTACCCTTAATTTAAAAGATGCACAGATTAATACTGACCATACATTTCTAAATAAAACCAATACAATACATTGTACATCTCACCCTTCTTTTCATTTAACAAATGATAAAAAAAATATTGTTGGGTTGGGGGTTTTTTTGGTTTGTTTGTTTCATTTTTCTTTTAGTGTGCCTCTGGCAGCATACTTTCTTACCTCCACAGGTTCTCCTACTGTGGTTATTAGAAAAGCAGTGTCTGGGTAGGTTGTATCTTCTTTCTTTGCTTAATACCTTACAATGTTTTTTTACAATAAGAATTCCAAATAAAAATAAAATTTTATTGGGCTGTATTACAAAAATCTTCCAATAAAGTGTCCTTGCCTGAGGCTAAGCATTTGCCCTGGCTTTTATTCCCCTCCAGATTTTTACAAGATAACTGTTCAGCCTGCGTCAAAATCAGAGCAGTGAATGCACAACAGCTGATGATCAAGATTAATTCCTTTGTTTCTTGTAGATGGACAACATTTTGATTTAAATGGGTTGTGGTGTGCAAGAGATCTATAAAATGGCTTTGTAGGAGTATTATTAAGTTGGAGAAGTTTCAAAAGCCAATGCCCTCTTTTGTATTCCTTCCTAGTTTAAACTGTTCTTTCCAAACACATCTTTCCTTTTTGGCATGATGAGCAAGTTGGACTTGGAAGGATTACTGGGATGTAATTTTCTTTGTATTTCTTTCCCTGAGACTGAACAAGGTAGTGAGCCAGCCAGCATCCCTGTGCTCTGTGTGTTCTCAACAGAACACACATCAGTGCAAGGATAGAGCATTCCCCTGAAGAACAAGAGAGAAGACAAAAGAAGGAAAGAAAAAAGCTAATGTTATGTCTGACATGTTTGCCATTTTCTAACTTGAATGGCTATAATAAACCACTAGTTATTTAACATTCTACAGCCAGAAATATTTGATGTTTCTCCTTTGTTGTTTGAAAGAATCCTCCTATATTCTGCTGTTCCTCTCTATGATCCATGCAATTAAATTTCCAGTGGAAGTTACTTTGAGAACTGGCAGAATTTGCTTTCACTTATGGCCTTCAACTGCTCTACATGTCCCAGTGCAGTGGCCAGACCTACACGAGCTCCATGCTCCTCCCTACCTATCAGGGGTGTAGAGAGCCACAAAAAGTTCTGTGGAGAGAGGTCAGCACCACGTTACGCTGCCCAAGGTGAATACAGTAATTCTGTTGCACAGGATGTCTGCATTTTTTATTTAGGATTGACACATTTCCACTTGCACATCACCAGAGGAGGCACAGAAAAACTCATGGCAGGTACCTTCTTTGAAACATAACTACCAACTTTATCAGGAGTAATGACAAAAAAGCCTGGAGTTGCTCAGAGTCCAAAATTTAAACCATGTTCTGAAGATACTTGGACATTCATTAAAAATCCAGAGCACCTCAAAGAACAAAGAAATTATGCAGTCGTATCTCACCTGAGAACCAAATAGTGTTATTACTTGGAAATTTTACTTGTGGATGTCATTCAGTACTTTCTGAAGTCTCTCAAATTAATTTCCACACAAAAGACAAACCAAAACAACCAAACAAAAAAAAAGCCACAGTAAAATAAAGCCTAATTAACTATCCCCATCTGTTCCCCATCCTTAACTGAAGCTTTTGATTGCCAGACCCTTTAGGAGCAATTCAAATAGGTGTCTCATGACATTCGAGATAAAACATGAGGTCTGCAAGTGACCCCTGCCTGTTTTGTGGTGGCCTATTGGAAGATGGTGTAGATGGCCACTGCAGACACCCCAGACAACCAGCTATTTTTAAATACAGTTACTATCTCCATATTTTCACAGGTTATACAAAACCAGTTCAATAGAACCTCAGTTCAGTGAGCCATAAATGAAAACACTCCAGTCTACACGTCACAGCTTGATTAAAACAGTGGTATTAATCATGCACTCGAAGCAGTCTCTAATTTAAGGGTCCATGGAAATCCAAATTAAGATGGTGATGGAAAAAAATACTGTCATTAATAATGTAAAGTAAGGGATAATTAGTGCTCTCCTATTACTTTCAGAATAACATAATATTTTTCTAAGTGTACTTAGAAAGTAAATTATTGGGAATGTATGAATTTACTTATTTTGGTCTCAAAATGAACCAACTTTATGCAAAATTTTTAGGTTACAAAGAGTCAATCCCCACTTGCTCCCTCCCTGGGAAAGACCAAATTTGTCAAATGTTCAAACTTTCAGGGTTTCATCAGATTCTAAAGCAGAAAAAAATTCTCCCGTGACAGAGGAAAGCACAGCAAAGTTGCCATTCTATGATTCACTGCTCTTTAACTGCAGCACAAGAACTGAAAGGTGAAGAAAAAAAGTTGGATAACAAGTCCAAGTTGAATAAGTACCATATAATACATTGTTTCCACCTCTACAGACCCATCTTTCCTCTCATTTTCTCACTATATGGTGTAGACCTAAAGATTTATTTCTCCCTAAAGAAAGAACATGTTCTTGTTCAGTGAAGAAAAGGAAAAGAGCACATTCTAGACTGGCTGATAACCCAACTAACAGAAATAAAAAGAAATGCTAGATTGTCTTCAAGCTATGCACATCTTCTGAATCCCCAGAATCTGAACATTCAGGACCTAATCCATCACTAGTGGCAGTCCTTTGCTAATCATTTTATTTCACTGAAAGAACCTCTTGGAACCAAAAATTAAGGGTTTTCCCTCCAGCAGAGTCATTTTTCATTTGTAAACTTTGATGACCTCTTGCTTAATGAATCAAATCTAACTTGAACAACTGTTGTTCTGTTTACTTCTTTCTGGTACCTCTGTAGCACTCACTTCTGACAGAGAGGTAACTGTCACATCTCCATCTGCAAATACGCACAACATGAGGGCAGAAATGTCTAGCCCTGAGTCTGGTGGTTTAATCCTGCTGGTCAGAGAGCAAAATAATCATAGACACAAAAACGAACTACTCCCCCGCCGAGCTTTTTGATAGTCTGAGCAGACACTTTAAAGTAATTCAAATACACAGAGAATTTGGCATTATTCATGTTTGACTATTTTCAGCTGGGTCACTTTTATAATCTAATCAGCTAAACTTTGTCTTCTGAAATCGTTTTCAGAATAAGAAATACCGATTTCTCTATATTCATTCCACAAGAGAAGCCAGCCATGTGTCAGCTCAGAGGATCTGTGGATAACAGGGGATAAATTGCTGCCAGGCGGAAGGCGGAGCCGCCCTGTGTGGCAGTGTCAGAACAGCCTAAAGGGCAGCACGGTGACAAGAGGCCCCCTCACAGCTGGGCTGCCTCATCTAAAGGCTCTTTCACAACATAAAGGATCCTGTAACACTAATATTGCCAATATACTCCAATTCTGACCTCAAAAATTCTGGCATGCCAGGCTCCTAATTCTCTCAGGGTGACTTCCATGCAAATTTGTGATGACTTTTAAGCCAATTTGGGATAGATGAACGATGTTTGATTGACAGTGATGTCTATGTTTTACAGCAGACCTGCAGGGGACACTGGCAGGGCAACTGAAGCTGGAACAGCACGGAAACTGTCTCATTTGTTCAGATAAGCTTATTTCTGGGACAAAAGATTAGTTCCCTCTAATGCCCCATACTGGTTTCTCTAAACCAGGATTTGGGAGGCATTAGCCACTATGTAAATAGCCCAGCAGATTTTAACTCAACATGTTAGTGGATGTAGAAGACATATTGCCCTACCTACACTGAAAAAGGCAAAGTGAGAGTTATTCACATTAACCTGTCTATTCCAAATCCTAGACAACACAACTCTTTCTTAGTTTTCATGATAATGGCTAGACAGACAGCACTCCACCAGAAAGCTAACTTTTCATCTAGTCATTTTACATTTTTCCAGCAACAGGTTAATTGCTACCACATTACATAAAGAAAAAACCTGCCCAATTTGCAATTCAAAATGTATATATTGTGAGTATATAAAAATGTATTATCACAAATCAAATCACATAGACCAAGGAATTATTAATAACAGCAACATATCTTCTAGTGATGTCTAAAACTCACAACCCTGTTCCATCTGTTTTTCTCCAGAGTCAATATAACTGAATTTTCTCTCCATATACTTCACTAGAGAAATTCTTTCATTCTAATGAAAAAAACCTCCGCCCTAAAAAACTTGCAGACGCTTTTCAGCAAATGCACCAATAGCAATATCTGCCTCTTAAAGCATGAGTTTCAGTTTAGTGGGGTTCTTTTACCACTGATTCTTATCCTTTAAAATATATTGATTTCTTTTTTTTTTTTTGCTGACCTTTACAGTATAAATGTCATTGTCAGATAAAATAATTGAACCCAGTAATCCATGCACAGACTGAAGAAAACCTTTGACTGATTTCAACATGATATATCAGAGTCTCATAAAAACCTAACTATATTTCTTTGACAGGCAAGTTCCTTTCCTTTAGCCTGATTCAGGTGGTACATGAAACACAAAGTTTAGACTGGGGAAATATTCTGCGAGTGACACTGGTTGCTAGTTGCCATGGAAATAATAAATTATGAACATGGTAAACGGTGCCCTCTCTTCGGCGCACAGGTAACTGCATGCAGCACAGCACACCATTCCCACCAGGATGCAGCAGCCAGGGAACACACCAGCATTGAATTTTTCCTGAGACAAACACTAGAAGAAACTGAAGTCCACATTGCCACCAGTCAGACAAGCTAAAAGCTGTTTTCATTTTTTGTATGCATCTAAATTTAACCCCTGCGCAATTCCATTCCTCTAACACACCTCATTAGCGCACAACATGGATGAAGCCATGTGATCTCTCTCCTGCCATGTATTTACCTGGAAACTTCTTATTTCCTTCAACAGGTATCAGATAAGGCCTTTAAGTAATGAGATTCGTGAGCACAAGCCCTATTTTTGGTGTGCTTTCTGCAAAGGGCAGTGACCGAAGCTTTACAGAAATAATAAGTTTGTCTATTCACTGTACAGTCACTGAAACATCTACACATCTCAGCAGGGGGGAAGCAACTTCTCAGCCTGCTTGCACCTCTGTCAAGCTTCATTTTTATTGCTTTGGGTCCACCCCCTCCCTGTCCCCTCTGCCAAAGCTGTTCCACTGCAGTGCAAAGTAGGCAGGATACATCGATCCAAAGAGACAAAGCACAAACAGTCATTTTAACCCATTAGGAGGCAAAGCTCTATTTTGAGGAAAGGAACAAGGGATTACAAGCACAAAGCCCGCTCAGTTTCCTCCCTGCCAGGGCATGACACCAGCCCCAGGCCTGCAGCCACAAGAGTGCCCTTGTCCCTTTGGGCAATGTGGAACAAGGCAGTGCCCAAAGTCACAGCACTGGCTGGCACTGCCAGCAGGGCAGCAGCGAGGCCGTGCCTCTCAGAAAGCACTGGCTTGGGATCCCAAAACAAGCCTAAGCTGACATGGGCCCAAATGCCCAGTTCTGTGAGGACAGGGACATTCTGGGCATGTGCTGGAAGGGAACATTTTGTTCCTGTCAAACTTGTGAAAACATCGGGAGCTTTCAGTGTATGTTCCTCACCCAGCAGCTATTTTGCCCTGTTGACTCCATCCAGTCGAGAGATTTCTACTCAGGCTTTAAAAATATTCAAAAACCACTGGAAGTTAAGGCTGGAACCTTATTTATCTGCTTCATTGGCTTGGTTATGAACTTAACTGGAGCTTTATGAATGATGTCAGTCCTTCCTGGAGAAGGCAGAGAGGTTGTACAGGGTGTTCAGTTGGAGCAGTTGCTTTTTCAATCAAGAGATACTTAATTAAGCAGAGAGGAAGAATACATAATGTACAGAAACAGGTTAGGTAAGGGTTTTAGCCAGGCATTAAAAAATAAGTGAGCTTGCAAGAAAAATATACCCACCTATCTCTTTGTTTTAAGCTGGTTTTCTAAAGGAAACCTAAGAGTGCAGTGAACCATGTTAGAAGCACAACATTCAAGAAATAAGGAAGGGCACTTCTGGGAAAAGCAGTCTATAGTGTACTGTGATCAGGAATGCCTGCTCCATGAAATTTCAGGACAACAATTAATGTTCACTTCCACAAACATACAGCTCTTTAAAGCAAATGAAGCATGAAGGAAACGCAGTTGCACTAAGTACAGGAATGATCTGAACATACAACAAAAGTCAGTGATCTTGCTGTGCAATAGTGTCATGCTCTGTGGCTCCTACCAGATTATGGGACTGTTTAAATCTATTATCACTTTTTAAACACCCTCTTCTACATTTAATTTCATTGATACATGAGGAGAGCTCTCTTCTCATTCCTAATGAATTCAGCAGTTTTACTGTTACTGATGAAATGCCTACAGACTCCCAGAGCCCAGGCAAGCAAGAAATCAAATGATCGCAGTAGGTGCAGCAGGCTCTCATCTGCCTCTGGGCGTTCACAAGTCTCTTATCACTGGAAATGCCTGCTTGAGGCTGCACCGGAGTATAGTTAAATCCTGCATTTTCATCACAAGCTCACCTAATCTGGGCTTGCACATGGCATGCAGTTCTCCTCTGTCATGGTGGCTTAGGTGTGCTTTTTGGGACGTTAGCATGGGCTGTGACATGTGAACTGAAAACACAGGTGGCAATTACAGCTTGTCCCCACAAACTGCTCAGGCTTGTTTATACTGAAGGGGTGCTCAGCTCCACTCACATTTTAGGATCTGAGTCCCCCGAAGCTAAAAAAACAACAACAATGTAACCCACATTGTAACGATTCCACAAAAAGAAATAAAGGAGCAACTCCTGCAGTCTCCCTTACAGGAAAAGAAGCATAACAAAGCAAAGAGAACTTTCAAAAAAGGAGAACCTATAAGTAAATTGATGCAGGAAAATATTAAAAACTTCACCACACCACTATTGCCAGGACCCTTCCGTATAAAAGGATGTTTTAGAGTAGACTATCTTCCTCTCTACAGAGCTGACATAAAAAGGCTGCCTGTGGCTTTTTAAATAATTTTTTTAAAAATACATCATCGACTTAAACCATATTACAACAACTTTTTCTAGACAAATTAACATCTGGACTGCCTCTGCCTGTATAGCCATCATTCACTAATGCACAGTTGGCACAATTTCTTTCTCTACTGTAAAAACTGGAAGAACAAAATGAACCTCAAAGAGAGTAGACACATCACTTGTTTCAAGTTTTTAATATCTGCTTCAAAATCACCAGTGAGGTAGTTATGGTCTGCAGCATTCACGCGGGGCAAGGACTTTGCATGCCGGATGGAGAAGTGCAAAGACGTTGATTGCACAGTTCAGGTTACTTAAATATTAGTGCACAAATGGGTATAACCTCATATAAACAGGAAGATCAAATCCCAGGATTTCACCCATTCACCTGGAGTATTCCCTAGATTTTACCTATTATGGTGAGGTGTAAATAATACCATATAAGGTCACTAACCACAATCTTCCCGGGCCATTGGTCAGGAAGGTCACTGACCCATAGTCCTCTTTTCTAGCCCATCTCAGGTGCCCTGGAAGTGTTTCCATGATTACCACTGGGCCTTGGGAAGATGCTTTTGTAGGGCTTCAGGCCTGCTCTTCTGTAACACCCATGGTGTAACCCAACAATGGTCCAGACTATTTTGACAACAATTTATCCCAAGTTTACCACTTTGAAATTGTCTACACACAATCAGCTCATATTCACCCCTCAGAGCTGACTGCTCCTGAATAATTTCAGGTATTTATAAGTCTATTCCACATCTCACAGTCATCTCATAGATGATTCAGTTTCAGTGCCAATCAATGGCTTCTATTGTGCACATTATGAACAGGACCATAAAATTAACATTAACAGCTGAGACTCCATGGAACTGATAAGATCACTTTGATGTAATGGTGAGTAACCATTGCTGAACCTCACCACAGGAACTGGGCAGGGAGGGATGGGTTATTCACGTGTAATTCCACTGAGTATTACAGACAAAAGTACCTGTCAGCCTTAGCAAGCAGCAGTTTCCCCTGCAGCTGACTCTCTTGGAGGAACCTGCAAATCACACAGGTTCCAGTGCTTTGCTGCCCCTCATCCCCCGCCAGCATCTCAGCTCCAGCTCATTTGGATGCTGCTGAAAGGACCTGGGCTGTAATGTGCCCTTGCTTAGCCCAGGTATGAACACCTGCCCAGCTCAAGGCCCATCACCAGCTTTACCTGCAGGTTACTGTCTACAGGCTGGGCTACCATGGCCATAAACAAAGGATGGGCACCAGTAACCCCAAAGAAACACAGAGCGGTTTTTACATTCATCAAGAAAGTAGGAGCCAATAGCTACAGGCTAAATGATGGCCTAAGTGAAGCCTGTGTGAGTTCTGCCATCTTTCCCACACACCTGTGAATGCATTTCTGAGGTGGCCTGCACCACCACCCGTGTTCCAGAGCTTCTCAAAAGGAAGAGGCTGCAGAGCTGCCCAGTGGGTGTTACAGAACCGGGAGTACATTGGGTGCTGACAAGTAGAAATGCTGCAAGTCAATATTCACTTTGGGGAACATTCTTCCAAGCATACATCTAGTAAAAATGTAGAGACCTACAGAAAGACTGCACAGCTACCTGAGAATTCCCTGGTTCTCTGGCATGGCCCTGCCTCACTGCTTTTAACCATGGATACAGCAAAGTGCTCTCATCCCTCCCCATGGAACACAGGGCTCTGAGACACAATCACCTCACCTCACACGTATGATGTCACACCACCCTCTGGTTACTCACTGGCAGGGGAGATCCCTGAGGTATTTTTTCTTTTCATGTTTCCTAATACCAGTATTGTCCTTTTTAGCTTTATGACTTTGTGCAGTCTGTATTTCTAGTCTCAACCATCCAAGAATAAGGACTCCAAAACCCACAGTGCTTACTGGAAAAATGCAGATAGGTATGGGAGATACGCAAAATTATTTTTACCTTTAGCTTATCTCACAGTTAGATTTCCTAGCATTGAAGTTTTTCACCTCCCTAAAAATCGTATCTCACAGGAGATACCCATGTTAAATAAACAAGCAAATAAGAGCTACAGTAATCTGTAACTCATTGTGTTATAACTCCTGGAGCTGGAATGGGAAGAGAAGGAACCAAATAGCACAATACCCTTGATGAATTTACAGAGCTCGACAATACACTGCTGACAAGACAGGGAACTTTGAAAAGACCAAAACAATTCCTCTGATGAGAACAACCTGAATTTTACTGAATCCTCAACACTCCATCCCAAATGGCCACTTCTAAAATGCATTAAAATTTATTGCAATAATGCCTTGCTGCCCATTCCTGTACTTACAAAGCACAGAGCAGTCATCTAAATCTCCCGTGATAACATCTTCAAGACAGGAGCTTATCAGCAGTACAGAGAAGGAAAAATCCCGTGGGTTGGGATTACACTTTTGATTATAAATTTCCTGAGAGAAAGATGTCATCAATCTACATTCTTTATGAACTCTACCACATGAAAGTACTCTTTTACTCTAATAATAGCTATCAGGTTTTGTGCAAGCTGCACCTGCAACAATTCTCCTACATGGAAAAGAAAAAGTTGTTAAATACAACCCCACAAAAGAAAATCAGTCAGCATTATTTTTTTTTGTCATGAAGCCGGTTTATTTTTATCTTTCCATTGTCATCAGCATACCAGCTGTTACACATCCCTTTAAGGAAGATTAGAGATTAATAGCCCTGTTTTCAAAATATATTGGAGTACTTACTTCCTTACTCTATAATACATATATCCCAACACAAGAAAAAAATGGAAGGCCTATTTCTAGACATCTCACAAAACAGGTGATGGAAAAAGTTCATCAGGATCTTCCCAGGCACTTTTGTTAGAAATATGTCAGTTCCATATTTTCCATCCTGGGTCCCATTCAGCTCTTCTGTAGAGAGCAATGGCAAAGGTCACAGTAAATTACAAGTGACTCAGAGCTGGAGAAAGCTCAGGAGCCCTTGGGAGGAGGCCAGCTGCCTGTTTCAGAGGCTGGGCAGGTGCCTCAGCCTGGTTTTTGGGGCAGGAACAGGTACTGCACGTCGTGAGGGCCGGTTCAGATACCCACTAACCCACATCATTCTGTGTTATAGAAGCACACTAAGCTACCCTTCATGCCAAAGTCAGTAAAGAAAATAAGACTGGTTCCAGAAAGAACCCTCAGCTCTCTGACCTATCCATACCACTTTCAGCACAGCAGGTTACTCCTTCCCCTTGAGCCACTGCTGGCACTCCTGTATCAGCCCCCTTCGAAACCAACCATTCTCCACATGACATCGCACAAAAAACTTTGCCAAAACCCAGACATGTAAGAACCACTGCATTTCTTGTACCTAAGCAATTAGTGGGCTTACCAAGGAAAGATCTCACATTAGTTTAGCATACGTTGCCTTCAGAAATGTGATCTGTTTTCATACAATTTCCTTTTTCTTGTATGCCTAAAAAGGTATGTAAAACACTTTAAAATATAACCCCCAAAATACACTCCCCCTCCTCTGAATTCTTACTCTCTTTTCAAGATAGACTTATAAAGTCTGTCCTTCTCTGGATTACTATTTCTCTCTTCTCCTCGCCCCTCCACCACAGGAACTTCTAAAGTGATTGTTCATCCACATTAACGTGTGTGTGTGTGTGTTGTTGCTTTAAAGAATTCTCATATTTCCTCCTTATTAGGTCTTGAGCTGTCCAGTTCAGCAGCACTTGAGACTTACCCTCTTTACTTTCTCAGAATTACACCTTCACTTATTTTATTTTCACTTAATTTTAAATAAGCTGATTTATGTTCTTGCTGTCCAAGCTTCTTTCTTTACCTAATTCCTTTGTAATATATTTACTATTACCAGAAGAAAATCTGGAGTACTTTGTTGGCCCAGTGCATATGTAAGTAATGTCATGTTTCTTGGGGTAAAACACACCATATGATTCTAACTACTGTCTTCTTGCAGTTTGCAAGGACCTCAGAAATCCAAACACTCTACCTGCTTGATCTTGATATGGCCAAGAAAAAGTGAAAAACACAGACAGGAGAATGAGACTGTATATTGCTTTAAGCTAAGAAAATACGAAGATCAGAGAAAACTTGCGGAGGAGATTGGCGATTGTAGCACATTGTGTAAGCTCCGGGCTCAGGGCCAATCACCAGCTAAATCCGTGCCCTGGGCTTCGCTTGGCCAGGCCAGAAATAGTGATGCTATTCTCGGGAAGGGGCAGCTGCCTTCCTCTCTGTGACTCTGGTCACCAGCAGACTGCATAAAGGGACTAACAATTAGCACAACAGGCTGGGCAAGGATGCTCAGCACAAGGACCACCTCAGTTTCTGCACTTGACCAGGAAACCTCAGGCTTCAATTTCCTCCCAGTAATCTTTGAGCAGTGGCGCTTCCAGCGTTACTTCAAAGAAGTTTTGTGCTGAATCAACTTGCGGTCAAAGCCACTTTTCATTCCTTTTTTTGATACTTTAATTATATGCAACCATGTGTTAAAAGAGATTGAAATACTGGACTTACAGTGAGAAAAATTACAGTGAGAAAAATTCAGAGAGCTACCTCTTTCTATCAGGCTCTGCAGCAAAATGCTTTCAAAACAAATCTACACTTTCTATTCATGCTATTTATTAAAGTAGGTTTTAAATAAATATTTTATAGTAGATATACTAGTATTTTACAGATTCTAACTCTTACCAGAAAGTATCAGAGGGTTTTTTGAGTGTTCACTGTCACCTGACAAGTCAGATGATTCTCAAACAGGAGGATGAGAAAAAACTCTCCCCTTCCTCCCCATCAGAATAAATTCAGTGTTTCTTTTGTATTTACTTCTAAACAAATGTTTATTTAGATTTTCTACTGCCCTGAGTTATGAAATGACTATAAAATTACTCTGAAACAATTAATTAAGAAAGCACCAAGAAAATCCTCGTACCTGCATAAGTGTATATTCAAAGCCACAGGTGAAAAACCGTATTCTCATCCCCTACTTGCTCTTTTTAAAAATTGAAGCAAACAAACACCTTCTGAAAAAGCAGTATACGGACATGGCAGGGGAATGCTTAATATCCAGCCAAACTATTCTTGACTCATGCTTTACTGTGAGCAGATATAAGTGATAAGATACTTTGAAAAAAAGTAATAGCCATTTATCCTTTCTAAAGCACAGTTCCTTCATTCTGTGCAGTTCAGTGCACAGCAACATAACTCACAAGTACAACACTTACCTTGATCTCAGCTAGATCAGTACATCAGCAGCCCAGGAGATCAACACCGACAGTTATCAGGCATCTACATGATGATCATATTTCACAGAGGTGCTCACAATTTATCCCACACATTCTCAACTCCGCTCACATTTTCCCGTGTACAGACTGAAACAGCATCATTTCTCTACCTGTACTGCTCTTAGCAAGCTAGGAAGACTTTTAAAGTTGAAAACAAGTAATTTGAAGGCAGTCCTAGGACATAAAATACCATTTGCCCAATACTAGGATCATTACTGCTACAAAGTGAAATGCTTCCACAGCAAAACTCTAACACAGCAGATCTGGTGCAGCAGTCAGCAGGGATGAGACTCTACTGTGGCATTGCAGTGTGCATTTTACAGGTCTGTGTAGACCAGGACACCTTGGAAAAAGAATGTGTTTAGTGAAAAAGCAGCTTCTGCTATCCTGGATTGCACTTCTGTTCTCAAGCAGCAATGCAGCAGCATTTTCTCAATCGATCACACACATGCAAGCACCAGATCTCTCGATGACCAGCCTTCCACACACAGTGTGGAAGATCAGCAAGGGTGAATTGCAGTGGAAGTGGCAGTGTTGAAAGAGAGAAGCAATTTCTGTAAGAATCCAGCTGCAGAGGAGCTGGAGCAAGTCCTACAGTACAGCACTTGTGTCCACAACCATCACTTGTGCTGCAAGTCCTGAGCAGCTGCTGGATCTGACCTGATGCAGGAAAAGGGAAAAGTGAAATCAGGACAATAAAAAAAACCCAAAACAAAACAAACCGGTTACAAAAAGAGAAATAAAAATGTTAAAGAACGTATAAGAAAGGACATGAGAAATATCTCACCAATTCTTTTCCCATGATAGGTCCTACACTAACTCACTGTTTACATGTACAAGCTGTATATTTGATGCATTTTACTCTTGGGGCTCTTCTCGTGCACCTTTATTAGAAGTTTGCTAAATATTTACAAATAGTAATTCAACCATCCCACACCCTTTTCTGACACATTGCTTTTGTTCTTATTTTTCCTCAGAAGTATTTTTCTTCACTACAATAAAGGTAGGGCATCATTAGAGACCCTGCTAATAAATCTTGCTGAACAAGATCACTTCTCAGTACAGCTTGTGCAACCCAGGAAAGGACATTTCCTTAGTTTCACAGGAAAATTTATATCACTGTAAAAGGGCCATGAAAGGAACACAAGACAAGCATCTGAACAGAATGATTCGTGATAGTGTACAAATTCCAAAGACCAGGCTGAAGACAACTATGTGGATTTTCAACAATAATGTTGGCAATAAGCTTAAGAACCAAAAATGTTCTTTTGTGACCTTTGTATGATTCATTTGCTTTTCGTGCAGTACAAGAACCACAACTAGTGGCTCCTGTAAAAGATTTCCAAACTCTGTTTTTGAAGCCTGACACACTGCAATGAGTTGTATGACAATATTCCTGCCAATGTCTGTTTCATTTCATTAAAGCTACAAGATCCTGCCACACAGTAGCCTGGTTCTCCTTGTGCCGTGCTCCCAGATTCAGATGCAAACAGATGAACACAGAAACAATTCAATGAAGACATCATTTTTAACAATGTCATCCAGAAAACTTTAAAAGGAGTGCAGCTGCCCTGCCTTGGCCAACACATGGACCCAAACATCAAAGAACAAGAGCAGAGCAGAAGGGAAAGGTCCAAAATACAGGAATATCTATCAATTCCTCTTCTTTATTGGAACAAGGAAGATAAAAGATGTATTCAAGTAAAGGTGAGAGTTGTGTGGAGGGGTTAACAGAAAAAGGCTGAAAGAAGGAATTAAATAGGGGAGAAAGAAGACGTAATGGTTTTGGTTTGGTTGCCTTTTTTCTTTTCAAGAGAGGACCAAGTGCAAAGCCTAAAAAGGCAAGACAGAAAAAGGAAGTGAGAATCAGACTAGTGGCACCATGAGAACCATCTCCCTGAGGCAAATGGCAGCTTCTCCTTCTCTTGAGACCCTTTGTTTAAGGTGAGTAACTCTCCAAGCAATCTGCTACAACTCAATCAGTCTGCTATCTAAGTGATATTCAAGATAGATCAAATCAGATAATCCTCTCTGGCCTTAAAATACATGAATTTATAAAAAGCCCAGATAAGGAAGGAAGTGAGCAGAGGTTACAGAATAGGAAGGGCAAAACTTAAAGAATGATGTAATATATTTCAAAAAGGGTAAGAAATAAATGCTCACAGTTTTCAAGCTTCAAAACAAATGTGCAACAATCCTGGAAATTTTAGATGCCTAATTTTTGTTTTCATATCTATATATATATATATGTATGTATATATATATATACACCTATAGATATACTCTCCAATATTATTTTCTTCCCAAGACCTGAAATAAATACCACTAGCTCTACTGTTTCAGCTAAAAAAGAAATCAAATCTAAAACTGAAGCTTTCTGTGACATTCTGCACCTTTCAAAGAAGATTCCATAGTTTATTAAATAGTGCCTGGAAGGTTTCAAAGTTTTCCAAGCATTTCCTTTTTACAATTAATCATTTCCTAAAGTTCGTGAATATTCTTCTATAGAGAGGAAAAACAACCTTGAACAAACACAAGTTCCCAGAAGACAGATTTAGGCTTCTGTATTTTCAAAATTAGCAGGTATTTTTATGACAGTGGATTTTTCCAGTCCAAGTTTGCAATTACACAGCTATTTTGCCTGAGAATCCATTGCACACACGATTACAGTTTTCATGACAGAAAATTTATACTTAATATAAGAAGACATAACCCAGTGGCAGAGACTTCAAGCACACAAAATAGCAATAAAGTAGCTATTACTAGCACTGAAAGTTGCCTCAGAACATTTCATGTTTCACAGTTAATGTGAGTTTAAATTTATGCTTGAATCTATATCTCTTGTGAAGTTACACTACAGCTACTGTATGAGTCATAATGTTAATTTTTCTACCTTTTTTTTATACTGAGTTTCATTGAGTGATGTTTTGTCTAACAAAGTAAAGCAACAAAACAAAGCTGGAAAAGAGATGAACTGGCAGGAATATGCAAACACAATGTGCAACTGAGATTTAAAGAATTGCACATTCAGTTATATGTGCAACAGCCTGTTACTCAATGTAAGACAAAGATCAAAACATTTGAATAAAGTAGTTAGCATACAATAATATTCTCATATTTTAGTGGGACAACTGCATCATTTGAGTTCATTTCAACACACAGAACTCCCAAGACAGCCATGGGTGTTGTTATTCCACATGTTAGCACTGCTACTTGTATTTGAAGCTCCTCAGCCCAATACTGGAATGTTGAAAATTAGGCACTAAGCAATGAAACAACATTTTAATGTTTGAATGTCCTTATTCACAAAAAGGATTTTTCTTTGTTAAGTATCAAGGGCACAGTGTGATAGAAGTTCTTTAATGCATTACTTAAGTTGTTGAAAGGCTTAGCAAAACATTTAAGGAAAATATTACCTAGAGTCTAGGAAAGTATATCCAATAAAGCAAAACCCCAATATAAATGCATTTCCTCTCCAAGTCATTATGTTAGTTTACCACAAATGATGGTGAAGTAAGTAGCGCCAAATTGAAATACGATAATTTTCTAAAGAATTTACCTTAATGACAAGAGCAGCGTACAAGAAAAACATTAACCCGATAAATAATACATTTGAAATGGCATGAAACACATTTAGAGTGTGCTGCTGTCTCAGCAGCAGATTCAAAGCCCCTTGCAGAAGCCCTACCTGTGTTCTCAGAGCACTGTTCTGTACCAGAGACCTTTCCTCAGTCCCATCCTGAAGGTGAGAATTGCTGAGAAAGCAGCTTGATGTTTTCCAAAACTGTGTCACCAGCTAGAATTGGAATTCAGAAACTGAGCACTTGGAAGATGAGTGACTGTCTCAAGGAAGGCTGTATCCAGCCAACTTCTGCCACCTCCCAGGTCTCAATAGTTGCCCAAAATCTCTGACTGTCCACAGTTCCAAATACTAGAGCTGGAAAGTAAGAAGCCAGACTGCTGTAAGGGTTAGTGGGAGCAGATTGCCAGAGAAAGCAGGGATGATAGAAAGAACATGTAAGATTTTCTAACTACCTTATGTTCCCTCACAGAAACTAAGTAATAATGTTCTCCCCACATTATTGAAGGCCTCATACTTGAAGAGACTGACTGTGCAAGTGATTCCTCTCAATAAGGTCATATTGCAGCAGCACCACATGAGTTAAAGCCAAGAGCTGAAATGTATTTGGTGAAAAGCTCACCAGATTAGTTCACATCTGAGCATGCCAAAAAATCCCCATGGCAGATTCACTGCAAATACTCACTTTGAGGCAAAAGCCTCAAACCTAGGGCACTTTGCATTCTGTTTGGTGTAGGTCAGCTCTCTGCTGCATTGACAGAACTGGAAAAAATTATGAATTTAATTTGTATCATCAAAGTTACGAACAAATCTGATGGGGAATTCAACACCAACATGTTGCCTTTGAAGTCCCTCCTTGCAGTGTTCAGACACCTGAGCATCCTATTCTTTTATCTCCTCTTTTCACTGCTAAGATACTCCTTTCAATCTATCAGTACCTATTATTCCTCTCACATTGCCAGAGAAAAATCATTTACTTGAAGACAGAAAAAAAACGTTAAGCAAACATGCATAAAGGAATTGTGGGTAATGGAGCAAAGTAGACTCATAAAAAATGAATGCTGACAAAATGATTAACAGTCCAACAAGTACTACTAGTAAGATGGTAACTTCACCCTAAGATTTTAGTCTCAGTCCTTGAAGGAGCCTGTGCTGCTTTCACACACAGCAAAAAAAAAGACAGAAAAAACCCCTAGGAATATGGCTTTTCTAAGAGTCTTCAAAACCCAGCTCATGGGCCCAGAAATAAATAGTATAATATTTTAAAGTCCATCCAATACACATAGCAGATACTAAAGACATTGCATGCAGTCAGCAAAATGTTGAGTGCCCTTCACAAATTGCAAGATCAGGCTGAAAATATGAAAAGCTAACGTGATACACTTAATACATGCAACAGCTCTAAGGGCACAATGGAAGACACTGAAATTTTGGTATGCAGAAAATCATCTCTAATTTCCAGCTTTAGACTTTCTCTGCTGAGCTGAGCAAGGCTTGATATTGTCATTCCAGTTTATTGAAAAATGGAACCCACAAGGACATATCCTTTACTTGATATATCTGCACACATAAGAGCATATTTATATCTTAAGCACACATAGCAGTTTTATCCTTCTTTAATTTAATAATGAGAGGGGTAGAGGGTTACTGAAGCACTTCAGAAATATTTTCATGTTTACGTAGAAAAAGGCCACCTTTGTTCAAATTGATACCGTTTCATATTATCATTATGAATAATATGCTCTCTGCAAGCTTGTCTAAGGAAGTTATAAATATCTGATAGAAGTATGATGCCTTAGAAAATTAACTTCTACTTTATCTGCACCATCTGATGATGGCAGTTTAGTGTGAAGAAATACTGATTATATTTACTCAACCTCTTTCCTAACAATAAAAACACTAGTTTTAGAGTAATATTTGAGGAGATTTGAAGGAAAGGTTGATTTTGTTTGTCTACTTTTCTTTTTGCTTTTGTTTAATTTATAAGTGATTCATCTGCAGTGCTATATTCACAAAGGCATTCTGCAATCTGGATCAGAATTCAGTCTTGCTGGAGCAACAGACTTTGTTGTAGTCAATCTCAATACAGGTGGCAAATGATTTGGATTTCAAGCTGCTACTGTCACTAAAGCCCAGGTATCTAAATCATGTGCATTCAAGCAAATTAAATTTTTTAAAAAGCTATTATTTCTACACTTCAGCAAAACACCCATACTGAAAACTAGAAATTCTTTCACATGAGGAAGCCAGTCAAAAAAAGGCAGGAGCTGGATACTGAAGTATTTGATCTGCTTTCAATTTGTATATTCATTTTATTTTTAAACAAACAACATGAAAGCAACAGAGATCTCAAACATGAAATGCAAATTAACTGATGATAAAATATTTTTATTTCCCAAACACTGAAACAAAGCTCCTACTCAACAGATCCCAGAACACCTGACAGAAGAATAAACTCCCAGTTTTCGGGCAAAGAAGTCAAAGCACGAGAAGGCAGAGAAAGGTTAACAACAGAGGACCCAAGAATAAAACCTAAAACATTGCTTTAATACTTTTACTTCCAGCACAATATTTTTAACCTGGTGTCCTTTATCAACACAGTATTACAAAGCATTCATTCTAGTTAATTTTCTAATTGAAGAGAAAAATATGCCTGACATGCATGATTTTTCTTAAATTGTGGTTAATCACAGTGGGAGAGGAGAGGGGGAAAAGTCCCACAAATATTTTCAGCACTGTGTTTGCAAATCCACCCATGAAAGGATACTACATTCACTTGTACACACCACCCTTCAAGGTTTGTGTTAAAGTCTCTTTTCTAACCAGTTGTGAAAGAGGAAGAAAGTGTTGAAAGGGTGGAGGAGGGAGCCTGAGTGACAGCTCTGCCGGTGGAGGTGAGTGAGGGGCAGCATCCTGTGCTCGTCCCTGGAGGCAGGTATGAACACAGGTTTGCCAGGACAGGTATTCCTGTTTCCGTGGTATTATCCACCCTACTCAGACAATCAACACATGGGATTACCACAGATGACTTACAGTTCCCTAAATATCTGTGGACCAAAAGCTCCTGCTGCTATGGAAAGCTCAGTGACTCGGGGCTGATCCCTGCCTGGAAGCAATACTCCAAATCACTTCAGCAGCTCCAGACCGCAGCCAGCCCAACCCCAAAGGAATTGATGCAAACTCTTATTTGTATCAGAAGTAGAAAGGAACAGGGTGGGTTTCACCTGTTTCTGTGTGGAAAAAAAGTACTCTGCTTCTTATTTTCAAAGAATTCTAATGTTAAAATATGAGGCAGGCTGGTGCTAACAGACAACAAAAAAGATTTCAAGTTCAAGAACTAGTTCCTAACTTCAATAAACACTGGTTTCAATGTTAACACATTCTGCAAACGTGTGCAATATCCTCCAAATTATATTATATTGTAATCTTATGTTAGTAATCACTGGGGCTGAAAAAAATTACAGGCATTAAAAAAAGATAACTAAAACTCCTTGGCATTTCTCAGTGATTTTGCATGTCTGTAATTTATCACTGTAATTGTATCCCAGTTATGCCAATGACACTCAAGCCTGCTTTTCTATTTGTGGCAATATATCTTGCAAGACAGAATATAAACTACCATCTTTTGGCTCTGAAGTTGTGATTGTCAAATAATTTTTTAAACCAGACACTGACACCCCTGGATATGTCTTTCTGCTCTAGTTATTTGTCCTTGTTTTCTGATAGTTTGGGCCACCATATCCTCAGTTTGGGACAATAGTTAGATTAACCCTTGGCTTTAAAAAAAACCTAGAAATAAATTGTCCACAAACTGTCTTTTTATGCAGTCAGAGAGTCTCTCTTCCCCATCAACTCATCAACTCCATCATCTAAGTTTACAAAAATGTAAAATACAAGTAATTAAATTACAGTGCAAAAAGCAGAAAGAGAAAACTGGCATAATAGCTGGTTTAGACACCAAGACCCTAGGATAAATCTTATTAAAGATAATTATTTGCTCTTTTCCATCACCTTAATCTCAGGGACAACAGGTATCTACCATCCATGTCCCTAAAAAAAAGCATAATGCTTTAACCACTGAAACAGCATACTGAATTCAAAGTTCATTTCCAAGATAAACACCCCAAACACTGAAGAAATAAATAGGTTATATTCTGGTAAGACTGAAGCACTACTTCATTTTATGATAAAAATAAAACTTTTCTTTTTTAAAGCACTTATATATAAAGAATTCTTAAAGGTTAATTCCACTCCCATGAAAGCTGATCTTAGTATATATTTGCAAACTTCTCTATCATGCTCCTTTAGAACTTCCCAAGGTATGCACCAAAAAGGAAGCAAAGATGTATTCACTGCACAGTCTTTTATTGACAAGACCTTTCTTTCTTTGCACAACACCTCTGCTGTGCTGCTTAATTTGTCTTCCAATAGCACTCCTTCAATTTGGTCTTTATATTTAAACAATAGCAAAGGAAAACATATTTTTTCATTTGTTTTCAAATTTTACAGGGCTACAGACTTTCTTTCAGAGTGCTTTGTGGGGTTTGGAAGACAGTAATTCTATTCTCTCTTGAAGACCAAGAGTTACTGAACTACTAATTTTTAAATCTACATTAAGAATATCTTAAATAAGCTTTGAAAATACATACATATTGCTTTGTCTCAGTCAGTCAATGGAAGATACTTGTTTTGTTTATAGGATAAAAACTAGTAGAGCTGAAGTTAAAAAATTTTAAAATAAAAATTAAGCCCTTTGATGCTATTATAAATAGTGAGAAATTTTATCTAACCCCTTGCGACAAAAACTCTTGAACGGTGTAGAGACCAAGATGCTGAGTTCATCAGTACGACATCATCTAAGCACATTTATGGCAGAACATGAGGAGATCAGGTTGTCACCAGCAAAGAGGCTATTCACTGCCTGTCTCCCTTTTGTTTCTAAAGGAAAGTAACAACAAAAACTGAGATGAAGTCACTTTCTTCAGAAGAAAAACGGTGAAAGTGCCATGGAGTCTTAAGAAACAAAGAAGGAAAGGAGCACTGTGAGATAGCAACCATTTGTTGTTGTTCTGGTGTTCTGGGTTTGTGGCTTGTTTTTTTTTAAATTAAGTCAGTAGGAGTTTTGCTTTCTGACAGTGGCAGAGTAGAATCCGTTTGTTAGCTTGCTGTGTATCCTCTCACCAGGAGAGAACAGCCCTGACTCCTTCCTGGAGCTCTGCTGAGAAGAGAAGATTAATAACTTGTGGGAGAAAACAAACCACAATGCAGACACCTGTCATGGCTGTCCAGAAAAATCTCTTCTTGCTTTCTGCATGGGATTCTTTATATGCCAAATCAGTGGAGGTTTTCTTTGCCCACAAGTCCAGCACTGTTTCTTCTCATAAACTATCACCTGTAGGAGGAGGGTCAGAGATGACAAACCCTATTCCAGTACCACCACCATATTCCCAACTGGAATTAAAAGTACCAAAATATTGTAAACCCTCTGAGTATCTGCTCTAGCACTCCTGAGAAGCAAAACAGTGTAAAAAACTTCCTTTGCTCTAAAAGTCACAGCAGAAGAACATTTCTATCAATTTGCAGAATAGTATGAAGGAAGCCACTGAAAAAAGTCCCCACCATCTTTGGAATTTATTGAGCCAGTGGCTCCAGACATTCTGTCCTGCTTCACTCAGCCTGCCCCTTTCTCTCAGTGCCCTTGGACCAAAACACTGCACCTGTCTCCTTGGGAGCAGAAGCATGATAGCAATAGGAAGTCAGCATGTGAGTCTATCTGTGCAAGATATTTCCATTTTACAGCAATCTAATTGGGATTTGATCTTCTACCTGCACAGTTTCTTGTAAGTCTTTCTGTCAGAGATGGCTCCTAAAAACCCCTTGATATCTAAGGCATCTCCCCACAAATAAAGAAAAGAACCAACCATATCCAAATGACACCAACAAATAAAGAAAGGAAAAACAGATGGGGAAAGAGAGAAATCACTCTTAGAAGTTTACAATCTTCAGCAAACAAAACAAACCAAACTAAACAAACAAAAGGGAAAAGAAAACAAGCAACAGTTGAAACAACGTCTTCAATAAACAAAGATGGCTTAGCAACTGACTGTTCAGATCTCTCTTAATTTCCACCTCATTACCCAGGAGAGGTAGCAGAGAAGTTCGACACATATTAATGGTCCTCAGTACATTTGAACTCTCTTGCATTCAATTACAAAGCGTCCTGCCTGAAGCTATTACATTAGCTCTTTATCACAGGCACCTAAAAGCCCACCCACTCTATATGAATTCAGATCTGCTACTGTAGGATAATTATCCATTCAGTGAGAAGTCAATGTTAATCTTCCAAGGACACTTCAAGGACTATCTGTGATAACCACTAGTCACTTAAGAAACACATAAATAAAACAGAAAACTGGGTCTTCGCAGCTTCTTCTTAAACTGGTTAACAGTCGCAGAGAGTTTGCTGAAGACAATGAAATCCAGGCTTTTGGGAGTGGTGGGGGGTGTGTGTCTATCCCAGTCATATAAAGGAGTCTCCATAGCTTTTAGTATATGTATCACAGTTAACATTCATTTTTTCATGCAATGCACTGAAAGTTACTTCATCTAGTTTCTCCACGGTTTGACTCTCTTATTGTGTTTTGATTAGACTGCCAATGGCTCCAGAGGTTATCAATAATTAAAATCAGAATTGTTCTCATTGTGCATCCTATATTTTTAAAGGAGAATAAGAATAGTCCTCCATACAGAGAATAATAGGGATTATTAAAGGATTGATCAGAAAGATTTTTCTTTTCCTTTTCTTTTTTTTTTCAAGAAAAGCACTCTCTAGCTAGAGAGATTGCAGGTCAGCAACATCTGCACAAAAGTTACACGTCCATATTCACCAGCAAAGCAACTCCGGATGCCTGAATACAGAAAGGTGCTCCCCCTGTATGAACAGAGTGGGCAAGTAAAATAAAGTGTTTGATGGATATTTAGGTACCACATAGATTCACACTGTATATGAACTACAACAGGCAGTGAGGCCAAGCTACATCTAAACATGTTTTGGAAAACAAAGAGGAGGGAGAACTGTGTGAAGAAAGAACACAGAGGGAAATACGACATCCTAAGGTCCACTACTCCTCTGGAGTATAAAAAACCCTTCAGAGAGCTTCTAGAGCAGCTGATTAGCATTCTGTCCAAGTTATCCCAACTGTAAAACCTGACACCTAACCTTTGAAGTTGAAAATACAGATCTAAATGTCTGCAGATTTAAGTGCCCAATAAACGTAGCCAATAATATTTTTTGTTAATATGACAGTTAATATGAAAACATAGAACAAAGCTGGCGTAGAAATTCAGACTTTGCAACCTTCACAACTGAAAGTACACTAGGTTTGTGGCATTACAAGGTTTTGCCTAAGAGGCCATGGCCAAACATATGTTTAATTCACAGTTCTTCTGAAAAGTAAAACCAGAAAATACTGCAGTACTTCTATTAGCAAATCTTCACCAGCCAGACATCTGTTACATTAAAAGGGGCTCTCACTTCTGCCTTGTGCAAGCAAAGAAAAACAAAACAAAGAACCACACTGATCCAGACTTTCTACATTCTTCAAACCATTTTGACAAAGACTGCTTCAAGATCATCTTTTGTTTTTCCTTCTGGTAAGAAGTGCTCCTGTGCTCTTCTGCTTCCAAAAAGAACAATTCACACTTCTGCACATTCAAACAACATGAGGGAGGCACCCAGATGGAAACTGAATGGAGAAGCAAGATGAAACAGAGAACCAAAGCACAGACATATCTCAAACTTAGGCTGCTGAGCAAGGCATACTGTTGTCCTTCTCCTGTTCTAGTTTTTTACAGAGACCAAAAGGAAAGGCAGTACCTCCTCCTCCAGCTCAACAGAGGGAGAAAGCTGAATCTACTAAAAAAAGGTGCCAATGTTCTTTCTTGAGCGTTAATTTCCACACTGGTGGAGCACCATCCTTGGATGACAAACAATTTTCCTCTAACATTTGATTCTTTGACTCCCTCCCCACCTTTGTCTGTGAAAGTATTTTTAAGTGAGTATTAATGCACACAATCCCCCCAGTCAAGAGCAGAGGTTCCAGGTCTGGCCTGTTACTGTACTGGAGCATGGCTAACCCCTGCAGACACAAGTGCATGACATTTCTTCCTTACTGACTCCAGTGACAGGATCTGTACACTCTTGACTGTTTTGATAATGCCTGAAGCTCCCTGCAACATAAGCCATTCTCCTCAACCTGCCAAGTTCAGGAACTGAAATTTAAAAAATGAGCAATGGGAGCCTTGAAAAAGACAAAATAGTTCCATTCTATCCTGACACTTTTGCTGCTGTTGGGAATCAATTTAATCTATGAATGCAGAATTTAATTAGTTGTATCACTTGTCTTAGCTGATGGCTACTCAAAATTGCCATACTCAAACTCAAACCAACTTTTAAGAATTATATGTACATGTCAATGTATATATTAGGTTTTTTTCTATCATTTCTAAAGTGACTTAGGCAAAGAGCTGCTTCCCTCACATACTGTGGGATTAAATCACATGAACACACCAATTTAAATTCTAGTTCTGAAGGGGGGGAGGGGAGGGCATTGAGAATTGAAATAAATGTCTTATTTTACTCAACCTAATGATATGAATTAGAACAAAATTCATCTATCAAGTGTTAAGAAAAACTCACACATTAACTTCAGGAATAATATTTCCCACTGAAACCTTTGAGGCTCCACTCAATTTACAAAGCATGGAGAGCTGAAGTTCATTCATTGAGGAGATGATCATGGTACTGCTTAACTGTCTCTCCCCAAATTTCTCCATTAGAGACCATCTCACTTAGCAGCTTTGAGATTCCAAGTTTTATTCTAGGAAGTATCTCCTAGCATGAGAAAAATTCTATGCGTTGAACTTTGCTTTCATGAATAAATAAATACTCAAGCCTTGCATGGGACCAACATCTCTCTTACATTTCAAGCATTCTCTGGGTGTTGGTTGGAACTCCTGAAGTAAGTCAATGTGCTGGGAAGTTTCTTTCTCACACAAGTAAAGCAAGTGACAGAGAGCAATTCTGGGAGCTGGAAAGTGGCGAGAACAAACCTGGCAGGTCTAATTTACCCTTACAGGAATGCTGTGTGATAGCAGCTGGATCTGGAGTGATCATACTTAGTTTGCCTGCACTGCAGTTAAAGGTGTGGCTGTAGCTTTCAGTCATATGTGAACCAGCTTTCAAGTGATAAATTCAAATACCAATTATGCTGTGACCAAGACAGACCGAAGAAGGGCACAGAGACCTCATAAGGTTTTTTTTTTTTCTTGGTATCTTGGTTATGAGCTAATCACATAAAAAATTGGATGTACCTTCAAAAGCCGTGGTACAAAAAAATCCTACTCCAAAGCTCATTTTTGGAGTCTTTCCCAGCCATTCAAAAAAATGCATTACAACTAACTTACTAAATCAAACAAGTTCATCTAGTAGGTCTTAATATATATATAGTAATTAAAATCACCTGAGCATTAACTGCTTTTAATGCTGTCACATTTCTGCAAGTGGAGGCAGAGAGGGATTTGTCAGGAGCAGCTCCTCACAGCAGGCTCTCCTCCTGCTGCCTTCCAGGCTGACAGCTCCTTGGCTTCTGGATCCTTAACCCACAATTGTACCTGTTATTGTGTAAAAGTTTTCTCTATTTCTGGTGATTGCATGGGTGGATGATAACTTTTTCCTTCTGAGTCATTTATTTCTCCTTGGGCCTTTAAACTGCTCCTTTACAGTATAATCAGTCTCAGCAAATGACTAGTAATTACCATGTTAAAACACAGTTTTTTCCAATGAAATAATTTTTGAATACAGGCTGTCCAAAAACTAACTTTGCATAAAACCCCAAGCTTCCTCCTTTTTCTTCTGTACTCTAAGTGGAAGACAGGGACAAACTTATTTTTATTTTTTCTTTCACTATATTTTTACCCTAATTAGAGGAGCTTTCCCCCTTTCTACCCCTCACTCTGGACTCTGGTCTGGAAGGCCAAGATGTTTCAGTGATGTCAAGTTCCCTCAGATTGCACATAAGAAACCACCCTTTTCCTAGAAGAAAATCAGTGAAAATATTCTTCAGAAAAAATGATTTCCATTGGTTTCCTAACTAGAAGTTCTTCTTCGTGTAGAGTATAGAGTATAGTGACAGGACAAGGGGGAATGGCTTCCCACTGAGAGCAGGTTTAGATAACCTACTAGGAAATAATTCTTCACTGTGAGGATGTGAGGATCTGGAAGAAATAGCCCAGAGAAGTTGTGGACGCCCCCCATCCCAGGCATTGTCCTGAGTAGAAAGTGTCCATGCCCATGGTAGGTGGGTTGGAACCAAATGTTCTTTGAGGTCCCTTAAAACCCAACCATTGTGCAACTCCATGTCTTCTCTCAAAATCTGCTGATGCATAGGCATGAAATTAAAGGATGCTACTGCTGTCATATCACTCAAAAAAAAAAAAAAAAAAAAANATATCACTCAAAAAAAAAAAAAAAACAAACTTCAGCATTGCACCTCAGTATTCAGGTCCAGAACCTTACTTGAAAATAAATATATTTATACACATACAGAGTGGGATCTAGGGATTTCCTCAGGCTTCTCTCAGACAGTGTGACTCATAAAGCACCTCTCTGCCTCAGTGCAGAAATCACAACACACAGAGGCTCCACAGAATTATTAAAAGTATTTGTACTGCATTATTGCTAGAAATCTCAACTCTGATTTGACTCATTTTTTACAGTACTTGCAGACTAGTTTTGACTGTGAATGTCAATGCTCAGAAGCAGATAGGTAAAATAGGCAAATTGTACAAGGCAACACAAGAGGTGGCAGAGCCAAAAACCAATCCATTTACAAGTATTCTTCTAATATTATATTCTACAGACTAAGTTCTCTCATTTGCGTTATTTTCATTTTTTACCAAAGGCTTCCCTCTCCTAACTAGCATTTTAGCAGAGAACTCAGTTCCAAACAGTTTCAAGGACTTACACTCTTGAAAGGACACAGCCCTATTGATATGGCAATAATAATTTCATCTCATAGTGCAGACAACATCCACAGGCAGCTCTTTGGGACACCCTTTCAACAATGTATTTACTCTACAACTTTATGTTTACCGTGCTTGGCAGTTTCGTTTGTTTTTAACACTGAGGTGATCCCATTAAAGGGATTGGGCATTACTGCAGTTTAATATACCAATACTTGATCACTTCCACAGAGTTAAGTGGAGATCAAATGGAGCAGGTGAGAAACAACGGCGCCAATCTGCTCTGAGTCACAGACATGAAACACAGAAGTTCCCACAGGAAATGCAGAGCACTCCGGCCCTCTGGAAGCGCCCCCCTGGAGAGAGAAAATATTAGGTGATCTTTCATTCTCTGGCACTACATTTTGCCTCTTCAGACTGTAATTTGAGGACTGTCAAGGAATCCAGCACCGAATGGTCTCCTGGACAAGAGGTTAACAGCAAAGACCGATGGGCAGGTGTCAAGCAGCCCCAATGAAGTGCTCGGCTACAGGCAGGCACACAGTGCTCAGTCCAAGTCAACACGCTCCGTCCAAAACTTTGGATTCTGTACTGAGGATAAATAAATCCCTCCCAGCTCTTCAGAATACCTTTGAATCTGCTTTTATCCACAATAATTATTGGTTTCCACAGACTGAACAAACTTAACCACTACAGAAAAATCAGGTACCATCCAAGCTTTTCCTAATAAAGATTTATAGTTTCTGATAAACATAAAAGTATGAGAAAGAGTTTAACAAACATGTAAAATCATATTACTTATAAATATCTTCACATGTACATGCAGGTTCACATAAATAATCAAAAATTCCTCAAACACACTTTTAGAAGGCATCTATGTGGCTACCTAACTTCAACAGAATTTAAATAATTGAAAAACTGAAAATCAAAGGAATTGGTTCTATAGAGGTATGGAAAAACTGGGAGCATTTCTGAACAAAAGCAATTTTAAAATGCTTTTTAAAAATTGGAAAACAAAAAACATGAAATAGATAATCCTTTGTAGTCAACACTTTTTATTAATGTTCAGTCAGTACTAATTACTGATTCAAACAATTTAAATTAGAATGTCCAAACTGGAAACAAAAACTTGAACTCATACAAAGAAAACCCATTTTCTTCTGCGTTTTTTTGTTTGGTTTTTTGGGTTTTTTTAAGTAGCAAATATTCTAAACTGGGCAAAAATGCATTGATGACCTGCAGAAAGGGAAGAGTGCCTAGGTTTAATGCCATCTTTTATAAATACCTCATGTTATACTTCTGTATAGCAATTTCAAGAGTAATTATCTCACTAAAAATAGAGTTTAAAAAATGAGCTCTTGATATAGAAGTCTAGCTGAACCAAGTCCCCAAACAGCATTTTTTTTCTAAGGCTGAAGATTATTACCATTTTCTTAGTAGCACAGAACATGCAAAACATAATAAGGCTCTAGGTCTTGATATATGGAAAGGGCTCTTCAAAAAATACAAAGGTTAAAAGGAAGTAAGGAAGGAAAATTATGTCAAAATGTTGGTAAAGTGTGCACAAAGTGTCTGTTTAATATAAAGATCAGTGTGCTGACTGAAGCTGTGCAGTACTGAAACACAAAGTGCCTGCCTGTCAACAAACAGAAAACTAGATAGAAATAATTCCAGAGATAAAAGTAAACATTTTCAATTTATGTTTCAATTTAGCATTTCAAAAATACAGAAAAGCTCTAGAGATAAAGTGACATGCCTGCCTTCAAAACACCACTAATCATTACCGCTATTCTGGGAAGGTCAACATCCAAAAAAAAAAAAAAAAAGCATCTACATATTACATTTATTTGGCCTTTTTCTCTCCTTCCCAAGTGTTTTCAGAAAGAGAGCACGTAAGAGAAATAATAATAACATTTACCTCTAAAGATGAAAACTGCATCTATTGAAGCACTTTATTGCATACACTGACTCAAAATGTCCCAAAATAAATCAAAAATTAAGTAAAAACAAGTGTTTTTATATTTTGAACTCATGATCAAGGTACTAAATTCTTTTCTTCATGGACCAAATAGGCCCAAGTGCCCAAAGTCTTTATCAGCAGCAGGTCTATATTGTCACAACAAAAACAGCATTCCTGGAGTTTCATCTCCATGCTAATGTCTGAAGATACCACTGTCCCTGCATTTCTCAGGGACAGGAATTACTATGAAAAACTATTTCTCACTTCTGTGAAAGAAAAATATTAACAATTTTCAAGACATTTTGCAGCAAAGAAATGACCCATGCCTCAATCATTCTGCAATACATTGTAGCTGTTTTCTCACCAGCCCTAACCTGCAAGAAATATTCCTGGATGTAGAGACCTGTCCTGCACAAATCCCAACCCCAGCCATGGTTAGCACGGTGAAACGGGAGAGCAGAACACATCCTTTTGTGCTGTCAATGGGCATTGAATCCACGAAACTCATAATGACCTGTGACAGGGGAGAGCAGAGCTGTGGGAAAGGGACCATTTTTTACCAAGATCTAGAGCCATTTTTCCATAACCTGGTCCCTGCCATTTGGGTGTCCCAGCACTCCTTCTGGAGCCTTCTGACACTGCCCAAAGCCCAGCCTGTCGCAGTGCCAAAACCTTTTCCCAGCACTGCAGAGTGCTGTGAGCAGTGACATCCCACCTTTCATTACCCAGGCACCAACGCATCCCCCACTGTCCAGGGATAATGCTGTTCAGAAGATTCTAATGAACAAACCATCCTCCATAGTGCCATGAAACAATTCCAATCCCAATACACTCTTAAAATCAACAGACCCAAAAATAACAGTCCTGCTCTCCTGCTGTCCCTTCTTCCCCCCTTTCACCATGAGACATCTTCAGTAAAAAAAACAAAAAACAAAAAACAAAAAAAAACTTTAATCATGAGAAGAAAATAGGAAGATTAATTAAACACTTGCTATCTATACATATCCCACTCTCAAAAGAAAATCACTTTCATGCAGGAATCCTCTAGGTGTAAACATATTAAACTTTCAATCATCAGTATACAAGGACATTAGAGAAAAAAAGCATGACCTAAGGCAGAATTACCTTCCAGTCAATGTTTGCCATACAGGCATCTAGGTACAATGAAACAGAGACCAAAACAATGGGAACTCAAAATGAATATGGCATGATAGGACTGAGATTACACAATTATTGCCATTTTAATGCACACTGGAAAGCAGAAACAAGCTCTCAATTATCAAACTGTCTCAGGGAGTGGAAACTAGCATAGAAAGCCTCACTGCTGTATTCCACTTATGTCTCTTCAGGCCTGTATAACCTTTTTGTCACTTGCCTTAATAGCGATATCAAACAGTGCACATGACAGAATGAAAATTGTGGAGGGCTTTGCTATCAATCACTTTAGCCTCCAACAGTAAACAAGAGTGTTCAAGCGGGAAGACCAACCAGCACAGCAAAGCAATGTCTCTCTGTGGTCTCCCGAGCACTCATTCTTTAACATATGGACGTTCAGGTTGAAGTCCTTCAAAGTGTGATTAAATTCACACTAAGACATTCTACATTCTCACAATTTCAAACACCTTAAGACCACATTTAATTTTTATCTTTTAATTTAACATAGGAGATATGTTAATCCTTTAAAAGAAGTTGAATTTGTCCTTGAGACAAGTCCTTCAGGTAATTTTACTTCAGTATCATGTAAGTTACAACATATTTTACCTTGGCTATCATCAGGATTTACAGCCAACCATCTCCAATATTTATCAGCTTGTCTGACTTTAATTATAATATGCATGGAGCTAATGGAGCTAACTTCCAACACCACATCCATCAGACTCAGTTCTCAGAAGCTCTCAGTAAAGCCTAAGCACGAATGCTAAGGTAACATGGATTTCCTCGAGCGTCCCAGTTTGTATCAAGCATTAATAACAGGGTTTTGACTGAACCAGGAGATGGCAGGGAAAAGACACTTCATACATCCAACGTGTGGTGGTGAAGGCAGCATTGCCTTGGGAAGCCCCGGACAACAGAGTGCCTGGCACACACTGTGGTGTGATGGAAATCTTACACTTGCCATCTGACAGACCAGAGAAAGAGAAGGAAAAGCAAGACGAGAAGAAAATACTAAGAGGTAGTCAGCTCACAGCACTCAAACACAAGAACTCCTCTGGGTTTGCCACGTACTTCGTGTTCACAAATCAACGTCACGTTACCCACATAACCTGATCTTGCCAAAATCACTCACTCTTCAGGACAGACCAAACAAAACAAATTCAATCTGAAAAGCAAAATGGTAAAGAAAGCTAACAGGATTACCTGGAAACAAAGCTGTAACTTCAAAACCTTTATAGCTCTAACAACTACAGGCAGGACTTGCTACCAGTGGGTTCTGTGTTGGTTTTTTTAACATGTGCCCTTGCAAAGATGAATACGCAGTTCACATTCTTGCTCTGTGCACACAAAGAAAGCAGCACAAGGAACTGTGCAGTTTCAGTAAAGGCATGTTCCTACAAAGCCTGAATGTTATGCATTAGCTCCTACCCTCCAGCTTCATAAAACTGACTGGCTTGGGAGCCTGAAACGCTAGATGTTGATTTGCAAAAAAGCCCCAAAAAACAAAACAAAACAAACAAAAAAAAAAATCAACCCCACAAACAAACAAACAAACAAACCCTCAAGAAATTTGTATTTTTTCCCACCTTTCTTCATGTCTCTAAATGGCACCAAACCAAACTCCTATTCCTACAACTTTTTTTTTTTATTTATGCTACCTCTGTATTTAACGCTCAACTTCTAATTACAGGTTCCAGGTAAGTGACATTTATCAATACAAACGCAAACTGTCTTTGTTCTTCATTTACACTTAGGCACACATATTTGAACATACCTATCACACACACATAGAGCAATAAGTGACAACACTTGGTGTGAGCATGAGGACATGAATAAAAACACAAAAAATGCACCCTAGAAATAGTCTCAACACTTATGTTCATGCGTGTTGTGCACATGTGGGTTTATCCCATTTTTCTCCTATCCCTTACATCACCAATCAGCCTCAGCAGCAGGTAGGCAGCTGAGGACAGACACGCCAAATCAACAGAGCTCCCCCAGAAAGCTGGCTCTGCTTTATTAGCTGCTGTGCCACTGTACAGACAGCTGCTATGGCCCTAAGAGTGAAGACTGTAGGGGAAGGAAGACAACCAGCTCCTGATTAGCCCCCTGATTAATGTTGCCCAAATGACTCCACAGCTTTTCACATCATGAGGGAAAGCTCACAAGCAAAGGACAGAACCATAACCCAGTCCTCAAGACTTGCATTCCAGTGGAGCCTCAGAAGCAGTGTGTGATCACGAAGGGAGAAAGGCAAATCATTTCCAAGGCTCTGACTTGCAGCCTCAGCAAGTAAAGTGAGATATAAGGCTCACTGCATAGTGTGGCAGTAGTTATGGCTTTTTACCAATTACCTCTAATAGGGACGGCTCCATTTCCCCATTGCTGTGTGAAGCAAGGAGAGAGACAAAGCCTGTACCTTAAATAGAAACACTAACTGCAAAGTGCACGGCTGTCAGATGAACCACAAATGAACACAGAAGCCACTTCAGACTTAATAAATACTGATCTGACTTCCTTACCCTTAATACAAGGAGAACGAAACTGCCTGTGAGTACAGTGAGGCCCTTCCTGAAGCTTGTAGGTCAGAAAAAAATCCCCATGGGTTCAATAATGTCTTGCCTAATTAAGCACTTTGGGTCAAGGTGTCGAAGAGAGGAGGAAGTGCCTTCTCCAACAGCAGTGCTAACTAATACAACCCCTATTATGAAGCAATAATCAGAGTTTCTTGTCAGAACTGATGACCAAGTGGGGCACACCACCTTTTTTTGAAAGGATTCACATTAAAGGTATGAAAAACTAGATTTTAGGTTGGCTTCTGCGATTGACATTTTTATAGGAAACATTAGGGGCGGGACTTCAGCTCAACCCACACCACAGCCATTAAGTTCCTTTGTGATAAATGTCTGCCACTTTTAAAAAAGCAAACAAATCTAAACCACACACACAACTGGTGACCTGAACATTTTGAACAGAAAAGCAGTGGAAAAGCCAGAGGGATGCAAAAGCTGCTTGCATGTTCCATGTGGTAACTGGAAGGTTATGGGCCACAAGTGTAAACCTGACTGATAAAGGCCAAGTGCAAATTACACTGATTGATAAGAACAAGATGCACTAAAATCTGATTGGCACATGGGATCAGGCTTATTATAACTGATGAGGACATGTACACACAATTGTGGTTGGAAGGAGCATTTATAAATCCTTCTCCGTGAGGGCCTGCAGTCTCCAGAAAGATTAATCTTATTTATGGAAGATTCCCTTAAATTTCAGTAAAATTAAGTTTTGTCACTTTTTTAAAAAAAGTCTTGGTAAAAATATATTCAAAAGGCAAAACAATCTGTAGACCAAACACTGAGATTGCTTTAAAATCCAATGAAAATTTGTCATCTCCCTGACACTGAAACTCCAAATACTTCTCCTTGGGAATTGAAGTTCAAAGCATAGAGATGAAGCATCTTGCCAGCTTCTGTGGTCTTTAAGTTTAATGACTATTTTGGCCTAATTTTATTTTAAACATATGATATTTCATATCAGTAAGTCAAGTTCTGTACGAGACACCCCACCAAGAGACAGGCTGTGGGCAGAGTCTGGTGTCTGACAACATGGCTACATCCTACACAAGATTTTCTAATGAAAAACTTGCTTGTGGATGCATTAGCATGTTTCAAATAAATAAACTAGGAATTAACATCACACATTACCACTTCTATACAATTACCACAGTAATTAACAGCAATAAACATTAAATGTTCAAAATACGTCTTTCAGATCATTATCAGAGTCTTTCTTTTTCCTAAAAATAAATAAATAAATATTTTTCCCCTAACGCCACATCTCTTTAACACATAAAGAATTAGCTAAATAGAAAGCAGCCATCCTCCCACCCAAGACATATGGGAAAACAAAGCTATTTGCATATATCCCCACAGGTCTCCTTTCACTTGCCAATTTCCAGTCTTTAAACTGTTATTAAGGAAAAAAACATTTAGCTGCTTGTTTTGGTTAGTGTGTTCTGCTAAAGAGAATACTCAAATCAATATTCTTTATCTTTTTTTTTTTTTAGTTAGATGGGTAACATAAATAAGAACATTCAGGAGCATGTTGATCTAAATATCTCTAAAATCACTCACATTTACATGCAAAAACCATAGGTATTCTTACCTCCTCATTTTCTAATAAATCCATGACAAAAAAAACATGTCTCTACAGATTTCTGGTGAAGCAATACTTGAAAAGCAGCAGTGACCACAACTAGCAGAAAATTCAGCTAGGCTTTTTTGGTTTTTAAACAATCATTCTGAATCCCCAAATGATTGTCCTGATTGTCAAACACTAACTTTCATCATTATTAAAAACCAAATATCTAATTAGCTATTGTTTTGCTAGACAGCAAGGGCAATCCTTCTCCATACATTAATATTAAAAACCTGCTATGAAAATGCAATTCTCTCCTGCAAAGGGTCAGAGCTCCTCAAATACTCCCCCCCGCCTGAGGTGATTATTAGATTTGTAAGGATGTTCCTTTCCCTCAGGTGGCACTGCCAGCCCCTCTGCAGCAGAAGGATCTCAAATTCGTTTGGTTTTACTATAAAGTGATTAATAAATTTCATGAAGTCCCAAGCAAAAGAAAAGTCCACCTTCAGAGGAATTTAAAAATGTGAACTAGAGAAAGTTAGAACTTGCATTAACCATGGTTAAATTCAAATATTTTTAGCAGATCCTAAACCAGCACAAAAACTACTGTAGACTCAGGTTTTTAGAACTCTTCTAGAGATGGTTTACTCCATTCCAATCCATGATAAAATATGAGAATAACAATGAATCTTCCTTCTTCCAGCTAAGGAAGACGAAACACAGAAGATTAATTAGCACACAAAAGGGATCAAACATTGGAACATAAGGAACAAACCCTTTCCTGAGCAGCAGTGACTTTGTGTCTGATGTTTGGATTACCTCATGTTTAACAATGCCTGATTAAAGCTTTTAGTACCCTTGAGTATTCTGTAAGACCCTTTTCTTTTGGAAAGCCCTGATGTCAAACCTAAGCGAGCACCTGCTGCTGCTGGGTTGATTCTTTGCTGTCTAAGAGTCTGCAATCAAGTTCACAGTGCAACCTTCTGCACAGCAGGATTTTGGAGCTCTCTCTTGCCTTGATCACCTATTTTTCCTAACCATACAGAGAAGTCTTAAAGCCTCTGCCATAACAGATTGATTTACAACTGGTCAACAAGATCAGCATGATTCAGAACACAGGCAGGCTGACAGATGACCTCACACACAGATTACAATAACAGATGCTGTACTTTTTGCACCCAGTAAAACTCAACACAAACTGAACAATTCAGTCTTTGCACCCATGTGGACAGCCCATTCTGCAAACAGTTGGGTGTGTTTCAGTTTGAGGTAACATTTAGCCTTTGCAGTCCCTCTACTCAGCCTGGAGACAGAGCCCTCAGAACACAGATGAGTTTTGCAGGGCAGGAGCCCAAACTGCCTCACGGGCCTCCTGGAATGGATGGCATCAGGCTCTGATGCTTACAAGTGCCTCATGTAGGTGTTTCCTCACGTCAAACAGACCTTCCTGCAGCAGGACTGAAATTTAGGAGTCTGAGAGTTTTGCTGCTATAAATTCTCCTATTCCCTTCCTGTGATTACTCACTCATATCTGGATTTCAGGGAGACTTTTTCACTCGTTTTTCATGTTAGTAGTAGATCTGCTCTTGCATAATTTGCGAAAAAGAAATTAATAAATTTTTCGTATTTATTATTTAAACTGACTCAGTCCAGGTTCTTTAACTTAAACAAGAAAAGAGATCTCAGTCTTAAAACAAACTTCCTTCTCTCCTTCCCCACAAAAGCAAAGCTTTTAGCTAAGTTTTACACTGTTAATTTTTTTTTAAATAAAGTGCAGTAGAGTTGCTGAGTTAGTGAATTTAAGCCCTTCTATCATTTTTAACACAGCTAAGCCCACAAAGAGAAGCAGACAAATCTCACTGCTAACTTTGTCGTTTTCTATCTTGCCACTTAACTTCACTAAGTGGTTGGTTGTTTTGTTTCAAGCACAGCACAGTTTAAACCATCAAACACCTTTCTGATGCATCTATCTGAAGAGACCCTAAATGTCTTACTGATCTCTGGACTAACCAAAAAACATTCAAGATTTCTCTTACTCCTAATTTGTTAATTTTCTGTCTAAACCAGATCCAAAGGGAACTGGCTAAATAATAGGAATCCGAACAGGAAGAGGATTGTCTGACATTCCCCCTAAAAGCACTTCCAACCCCTAGTGTCATCACTGCCATTATACCAATGTCACATCTCTCTGAAGCCAGCATGTGGTTACTGAGGGTTGCTGAACTTGCCAAACCCACTTGTCTCTGGGGTTGCAGGCTCTTCTTCTACTGTAATTTGAAATTTTCTTTCTTTCCAATGATTTAATTAGGATTTGAGAGACAGAAAACTTAAATACACCTGTCATCAGTACTCAGTCAACCCCACTAATTGGCCAATAATCCAGCATTTAAAATGTTCATCTTTCCTTGCCTCCCACCCTTCCCATTGCAAGGGTGCCCTTGTTATTCCTATTTTAATACCGTAATATATTGTTTCACTTAATTACAGCTTGTCCAGACTTATGTGGCTGCACAAGATGGGAGAGAATAAAAGATATACAGCACCACAAAGACTCCCACAGATACTACTTTATTCAGCAGTGTGTCACCAGATGCTCCTTGCTAAATAGGGAGAGTGCACTTTGGGTAGTCCAAACTACTTTTAAATAATTTGATGCACTCATATATGCTTCCATACATAAGGGAATCATAACAAAACATGCTCAAAGCAGAGCAACAGGGAAAATCTTCATTGAAAATTGAAGCCCACTGCTGTTCCTTCAGCCAAGGTTTCTATTGCACCACGAGAGCCTGGTGGGGTGTCCAGTTAGGTGTTGGTGCTCAGGCTGTGCTGACTCATGAATACAATGCCAGAATCTGACCTTTAATTATTCTTCCACAGCAGGAGGGATTATTATTCCTATGACAAAAATAAATGACAGTTCCTTCTCGTAAAGATTCTGTCACTTGAAGGATAAAGGTGATTACAGAGAAATGCTGGTTCTGGTTAATGGATTATTCCTTTCTTAACAAAGTTCCCTTGACGTTATATGGCTTTTGGAAGATGAGATATGTCTTAATTCCGGTTAATGGCTATGTCAAATATTAATACAAGTGGGCCAAAGCAAAATGACTTTCAGAATTACTGAGGAGCTGCATTAGGACAAGTGAGATCACTGGGTTATGGCCCATTATGCAAGGAAGGCATTTTGTACTTCAGGCACTGGATATTGCTTGGTCTTTTGGTATAAATGTAACAACCATTCTTCCATGGCAGAGTTTCTTTCTTTTTCTGACTCCCCATGGATGTTTCACTAGGAAGATAATTTGCTGTTGATATAAGCAAACAGAGGCAGAGCAGAGGAAATCACTCTGACTTTGGAAATTAAGTTCGAGCTGGCCGTTAACACACACCAGCACTGAATCGCTATCCTGAATTCCCCTCCTCATCTGCCATGCAACAGCTGAAGATTTATCCACCCAAAGGTCTGATTCTTGCTGATGGATGAGGTAGGGTGCTGGGAAGGTGCCAGGGAAGGCCACGAAGCAGGTGATTTTCAGTGACATCGTGCAGTGCTTACAGGACAACAAAGCCCATGCAGAGTCTGGAGGACAAGTCCTGTGAGGAGCATCTGAGGGAGCTGCGAGTGTTTAGCCTGGAGAAAAGGATGCTCGGGGAGACTCCTCTCTCCCTACAAATACCTGAAAGGAGGTTGTAGCCAGGTGGGGGTCCATCTCTTCTACCAGGTAACAAGTGACAGGACATGGGGAAATGGCCTCAAGTTGCATGAGGGGAGGTTTAGTTTGGATATTGGGAAAAACCTCTTCACTGAAAGGTCAAGCCCTGGCACAGGCTGCCCAGGGAAGCAGTGGAGTCACCATGCCTGGAGGTATTTGAAAGACCCGTAGACGTGGTCCTTAGGGACATGGTTAATACTTGGACTTTATGATCTTAAAGATCTTTTCCAATCTAAATGATTCAATGAAATGGGGACCATCAATAGTTCCTGACCCCATAAGACATTCAAAATTGATGAACTCAACTACTGTCTCCAAACCGTGTTACAGTAGCTGTTTCCATTTAGTGCTCTCCCATCACAGGGAATAATCAATGAAATTATTGCACGGGATGTCCCAGCTCAATTTTTGTCTGTTTCTTGAAGCCCTTTATGATTCTCGTATATGGCTTTGTAAGAAACAGTCTATTTGAGTCTCGGTTACTAAACCAAGAGACACTAAAACAAAATATCCATTATTTAAAAGGATCTCTATAGGACTCAATGTTCCCCAGTAGTGAGACTAATCCTATTTACTCAATTCGTACACAAAAAAGAATGCATTATTTCCACTTAAACAAATGCTATAATAAGATGATGAATATTAAATCACTCTCCAATAGAACTCAGACATTCAGATTACATTGGTAATGGGCTCTGACTCTGAAAAATCCAAACTTTGAAGCATTTTTGCCTCCGCTTTTTATTTAATTTTTACAGTCTAATAATGCATTTTCTTCTAAAATGATTGAAATAACTCTTGAAATAACTCTTAAAGTAACTCCCAGAGCACCATATCCAAACATTAAATATATCAAAAGGTAAATGCAGAAGGCATAAAAGGCCCGCACAGCACAATTCAATGAAGAGCAAAACTCTGCCCCTTTTGCACATCTCTAGATGGGAGGGGAAATTTGTGCAGCTGTGGACAGATAGCTAGACATTAAAAACAATTTGGACAGGGTTCTGAAGAAAGCCAGCAAACCCACAAAAAGGTTTAGCCATAAGAAAAATAAATAAATAAAACACAGGATCTTAATACAAGAAATGTGAGAAGGAGAAGGAATGGGATTTGTGTCCCAGTAAGGAAAATAGAAAAGTGATGGGAAGCCACATCAACTCCTAACTGGGTAAAACAAACAAGAAGCAGTTTCCAAACAGGAAAGAAGCCAAAGAAGTCCTGCCCATAGTGGCATCAGAAGGATTACTCAGGAGACTTGGCAAAGGCACAAAAAGGAGCAGAGGAAATAGGTTTCCTTGATTCTGTATGTGGACTCATGTACACATTTACACACAAGTATATACACATGCATGCATATAAATACACATACTTCTTTACTATTTTTCTTGAAATTCATACATAAATGTCTATCTCTATATATTTTTATATCTAGATCTATCCATATGTGTGTGTGTGTTTGCATATATTTGCATACACATTGATGAATCCTCTCCCCTACTGCTTTCATGGAAGGTAATAAGGACTGGGAACTTATTCAAAGCTCACTACAAATTGAGATATCTGAATGTATTTTCTCAGAATGATGTCACTGCCTCAAGCCCTGCATACATCCTCCAGGACAAACTTCTACCTCTTTCTGTTCAATTTCCAGTTATGCTTTTATTGAACAATTTCTAAATGGATGTATACACATTCAGCCCCTAACAAATGTGAACTAAAGCGACTCCCTTCTGGAATGGGTTCCTCAGATTCCCTGCTCAAGCACACCAAATCATCCTTACATTTCTCCTCATCCTTTTCACGCACCTGAACAAACTGTTTAGCTTCGTGCCATGGGTCAAAAATCAAGAGATACAAACTACTATCAGTCACAGAAAGAAAGTCAAGAACTTAGGACCTTCTGCAGATGACATCTACAATTTTCAAAGACCCCTCTGTCCAGAATGAATTAATTTTCACCTTCTGGTTCCAGGCTGCTGAACTCTGCCCTTTCTTTACACAGTGTGTGCTGTATTATTCTGTTTCAGAAAATAAAGGGGGGGAAAAAACAGAATCACCGATAGCCACTAGTTCCTGCAAAGTTGAGCCTGAAGACTGATCACTAAAATGAAACAGTGAGTTGAAAAAGAGACTGTAAAGAATGAACAATGATAGCTTTCAGGACTAGATTAATAACCACTTTTGACCGGATGACTGAGCTGGGAAACTGGTGGAAAACTGCTTCTGATAAAGCCTTTCATTTCTCTTTTTCATGAGCATCCATCCAGATAGAGACTTCTGAAGTCCTGGAAGATACCAAGGATTTTAAAAATACCTATTTTGAATACAGAGTGCAAACCTTCTGTTCTGAAAGTGTCAGTCCAGGGGATTTTGAATTTTTCAAAAGAATTTGCATCACCTCTTTGCAAAACATTTTTCAAACTATCTGAAAGGTCAGAATTATTTCCTGAACTTGCCTTGAATTTATTGTGAGACCAGACACCTGAAACTGCCCAAACTCTTGGTCCTGAGATCTGTGACTGGTTTTTGCTACCACTGAACTTACAGGTAAGTTGTGATAGTACGCACTGAGAATAAAGGCTGTACCATAACTACAAGATCATTTGGACATCACATCAGGCGTTGTCCTGGAAGCATTTAATAGCTTTTATGGGAAACAACCTCTGTCCATGTTCCCATACCTTGATAGGAATTATGGGGGAGCTAGAGAGGCGGAATCTTACTCTGCTATTAGCACACACTCTCACATACCTTAAAAATCAAAGTACTAAAAGTAATGCATAAGTAATAATTTGAAGTGAAATTGACTTTCTTTAATTACATTTGGTGTTATATACTGTGATGCATTACTAAATAAAAAGAAATACTATCAGAAATGACAAAAATCCATGCTTAATTTAAGCAGACCAATTACTTTAAGTGCTGCTACAGTCAGAAAAGTGATTCAAGGATAAGTATGGGAACACACAATACCATTTCTTCAATAGCTTCCAGATCAAATTCAATGTAAAAGTCAAAAGGTCAATTTTTTTTCCCTATCCCATGGTATCACAAACTCCCTGTTGGACTTGGAGAACTTGGCTGAATTCTTTCTTTCCTGGCATTCTCTGCACCTGCAATGACGATCGTACATTAAAAGACACAAACTTTTTATAGGAAAGTCTTCATTTTTCCCAGGTGGATCTTAGATTAGCCTGGAAACTAGACATCCAGTATGCAGTTATGCCTGAATAACTAGGTAGTGCAGAAATTGTGTAGAATAAATACTCAGAGGATTCTGTTCCTTGTTGGGTGAAAAGGTGCTTAGCCCCAGTCTATTCCTCCCTTTTATCATCTCATACAGCAGCACCAATGCAGAGATGCCTGAGGATTCCCTCCCTAAGTGATTGCTGTTGCAGATTGATGACCATAAAAAGGTTATATTTCTCTGCAGCAGGCTGCTTAAAACCTATATATCTTACTATTCAAACAGCAATGTCAATTCAAGCTTCTCCGCAACAGTTCCAGCTGGGATGCACCAACCAAATAGGAAAAAAACCAAGTATATTTAATAACACATGCAAACTCTATCACACAGCACATGCAGGAAAAATCAGACACTTCCTGGTGGTGTCAGATCTGCTGAACGGGCACCTACCAATACGTGTGCAGTTCTCACTCCTCGGGTGCCAGATTCCCTGTATTTACATTAAGCAAGGCATGCTCACTGGAATTATGGCAGCCCCAGTGGTGCAGAAGTGGTTGTCTGACAGCTGAAACCGCGACACAGAAAGCAGAAGATAACTTATGTTATAAGCAGACGAGGATAAAACTCAAAGCAGGTGAGGTGAAAGTAGCTCATATGCAAATACTCTGCATTGCTTCTTTTTTATTGTGACAGCCAATGCTTCACATCACAAGTGATTTGCAGTGTTCCATGGGGACTGTGGAAATGCATGCATTTCTCAATTTTCATTACAATATTCCTCCGAAAATTAAATAATTGCATGGGTAGCAACCTGCACAAAGGAATCTTGACAAAAGACAGAGCATTCCAGGATCGATATCTTGATGTAAAATTATTAATAGCACAATTCCTGTAATTTATAATCATGGCTGAAGCCCTTGACAGGCAGGACTCAGAAATAAAACTGCCACATAATTGCTGTGGGGAATACAACTTCCCACAAAACCAGTCATATCGAAAATTAAGTTCTTTCCACATAGTAAGATTGATCAAGTAGCATTCAAAGTTAATGCAACATCCATTAAAAAGGACAGACTTCTAATCTTAAAAAAAAAAATTTCTAAATAATTTAGAAATCAATAAATTGTGGCCTTGGGATTTTTCCCTTGTATGAACCGTGCTCTCTACATACAGGTTTGGAAGGTCAAATGTTCTTCAAAAGTTTCTTCTGCAAAACTTTTATACAACACTTTTCTTCAGCAGACAACACTCACTTATTGACACCAAAACTTAAGAATTAAATATTACAGCTACTTTTCACAGGTCTAATACCATTTTCATTGACAAAGTGAACTCAAATCACCCCCATTTTATCTTACGTTTTGTAATATGGATATGCAGACATGTATGAAGGAAGGCAGAGAGACCTTATCTAACTACAGAGATGAAGTGTTTTTCAGTAGTAAGGTTAATCTAGTGAAAACATAGCTATTACTCACATTTCTCTTCAGAAATATGACTTAACATTCCTCATTGTTTTCATTTTCACATCTAGCCTACAAAACCCTTTTCAATCCATCCTCTAACTACACATCTGTTTATTTGCTCACCCTAGAAGCACAGTTTCAACTGTTTATTTCGCAACCTCATCTTCTGGTGGGTGGCACCCACTGCTTTTAACTTATAGTCATTTTACAGCTTGGTAAGATTCTTTATGAATGTTGCCCCACTACCAATTTTTCTGTCAGAAAATTTGATTACTGATGCTTCTACATCCAGGAGATCAGCAAAATAAAACATTAAACTTCCCAGCAGGCCTGTACACATTGTTGCAATATATGTAGAGGCACAGAAGATGCTCCTGTAGACGAAAACATAATTCAAAACACATCAGCAGAGTTGAAGCTTTTTAGGATGACACAACAGATCTGAATTCGGTTGCAGGTTCTTTTACAGCTGGGTAGACCTGGTTCCACAGAGCACCATCTGAGAGCCACAGACAAACTTTAGGTCAGCTTGGTTTTTTCCCCAAAAAATGAATGCCAGTGTCAGCAACAGAAACCTCCCAGTGTGGTCAATGGGGAGCAGGTTTCTGTGCATCTTCTGAAATTACACACAAACCATAAATGAGAAAAGTGGGAAAATAAGGGTTAAATCATGAAGATGCAATATCTGTGTGAACTCCTATCTTTTCTTATACCAGTACAGGAGAACTGAATGGATAATTATCAATCAACCTTTTCCCTGTTGGTACAGCTCAGTAGGAGAACAGTAGCTTTGAGGAGAGTTTGAGTGCTGCTGGTGAACCATCAAGTTCAAGGTCTTTAAGGGTCACTTGTCCAGAACCAAGCCATTACCCATTCACCATGAGTGACGAAATCTAAGAGCTGGTTTCACATTTGGGTGGAACGCCACGGTTTGCATCCTGCTTCTATAACTTCCCCTTAGCCATCTTTTGACTAAAATTTCCACATCTTTTCTGTGGAATCTCTCAATTTCTTGTTGTAGACTTTAAGGCATCTTATTGTATAAACAAAGTTTCACTGAAGTTGTGCTTACATTTTTATCTGTCATTTCAGTGTAAAACAAGGCATATTATATTGTAACGACAAGAATATTAAAGGCTTGTTAGGCTATTCAGAAACTACTCTGTGTTTCTAACAGCCAAGTCCAGTGCAGAAATTGTAATTCAAAAGGTATGTCAGAGAAGGGACAAGTAATAACTTTAAAAAATAATTTTCAGCTTCAATCTAACACAGCATTGCTATAAACATGGGACTTCTTTATATTGGGCAATGTTATTTTGTCTTCAGAAAATCTGACAGTTTCTCTAAGGAGGACACCAAGGGCTTTTAGAAATCAGCAAATGAACAAATTAGAACACTACTCAAAGGAATGGTACAACTTTCAGAGATAAGGTAGAGAAGAACCACTTATTATAGAAAACCACAAAAGCCCAGTACTGGAAACTCTCTGTAACCACAAACATGTCATCTCCCTCATCAGGGAACTCCTGCCCACGGAGCAGGGAGATGCAGCTGGAGAAGCAGGAGCTGAGCTCTGTGGAAGCTCCGTGCTGAGGAAAGGGCCGTGCCCCAGGAGCCAGGCATCAGTTTTGGAGCTCAGCATGCAATATCCTGGGAACTGGGTCATTTATCCTCCATTCACCAATCCCCAGAGTTGGCAAGGTTCAGTTGGCTTCTTTATGGAAACCCCTCCCACCAAATTCTTATGAAAAAGATTATTCTAGTGGAATTAGTCTAAGATGGATGTCGCATCCATGAGGAAAAGGAGAGCAAACAGCACATGGGCAGCTGCAATGCACATCACACTCTCCACTGGGAGGAGCAGAATTGCCTGTGGCAATTTTCCATAACCTTACTGTCTTACTGATACAGCCTGTGCTAAATGGAAAAGATAAATCTGATCATAACTGAATTTAGAGGTATGTGAATTAAGGGTTTCAGGATTTGCTACTGAGATGTTAAGCCTTTGCAAAAAAAAAAAAAAAAGAAAAAAAGGCAAAGGAACACAGATGCATCACTAGAATAAGGAATATCATACTTCAGTAAGCAGGCTGGCTACCAGGAAAATAGCCAATAGCAATTTGCACACAGAGCATCTGGGGTGTTTCTAAGACATCCTAATTAGATTACTTTTTCCTCCTTCATTCTTGAAATAATTGTTAGAATAATTTTGACTCTTTAAACCCAATCCCCTGCTAAAGAGCAACTTGCTCATCACTGCCCCAAGGCCACCAAAAGAACACCTACCACGTCCCTTGTGGCTTCTGCTTTCAAAGCATTCACTGTTCAAGCATTACATAGGACAGCAATTACAGGGCAGTTTATTTTCTGGGTTACTAGATTTTTGAGTGTACAGATTAGCTCTACAAGCATCATGGAAGTCTTCTCATGCTTAAAACTCTTCTATGTCATTAAAAGGATGTTACAGTCTCAGTTGATTTCCTACTTAAAACCATCATCATCTTCAATGTTCCTGTTAAAGAAACAGCAAGTAACTATCTAGCAACTGAGAACAGAAATCTGCACCCAAGACTTTCAGAACTCTTTTAAACTCAGGATTGTTGTTTTTTCCTTCGTTGGATTTTGGAGATTTTTAAACCAGAACTAACCCTACTTGAAAAACAAAGATGCTATTTCTCTCTGACTTGCCACTGAAAATCTGATAGTATATGGGGAGAATGCAAATAAAGATTTATTTTGCAATGGTGAAAAACTGTATAAAATCTAAACCAGATGCATAGACACACAGAAGATTATTTTTCCTACTGTGATTTAACCTTAAGTTTCTTATTTTTATATTCTGCTCATGGTAAATCACCACATCAAAAGATTATGCATCACATTTTAAAGGAAAAGTGTTACCAGGGTTTTAAAACATACCATAGAAAATTTATTTTCCCCATTACAGATCCTATATCCTAAGACAAGAGCGCTGACATACCACAAGTTAAACACATGGAACAGTTTCATATCAGTTGAGGAAGGGTGGGGGGGATATAAAAAAAAATATACACAGTTCCCTTTCCTTCTGAAAGCCTAGCACAGTGAGAGATATGGGGTTTTATTATTATTTACACTTGTCATAAGGTACCAGATTTGCTTGGGCAGAGACTCCTTTTCCTCAAGTTTCAACCCAAAGTAATAATTTTGCTGAACGATATGCATGAGATTTAGTGAAAATGCTAAGTCTACCTTTTGGTTTAATGCCAGGAAGTAGATCACTGTGAAGTTTAGTCCAGATGCAGAATAGTGTGAGGAAGCATGTGAAAAAAGTAATAGTTATGGTGAAAATTAATTTTTAATGAGAACAGTACTCAGATTGGACAGAAAGCATCTTCTGGAGCAGATAGAGACCATGCTGAACTTCCTTGCACACCTATGTGACCCCTACCAATCAATATCAACACTTGATTAATATTTTATTGAGAAAGTGTGAGATGATTCAAACTTTGTCTGTCTCGATAGGTGTTGCTAAGCAACTTTGCTCCTTGTCTGAGAACTAGTCTTCACAGCAACCTTTCCTTCAAGCCAAAGACCTGCATCCACTTGAAAAACTTTCTCCTTTGTCAGTGAAAAACCCAGCGAGTCATATTCCACCCTTCCCTTTGTATTTCCCTCCCCACCTCCCAGTCAAGAAGAAATCAACGTAGCAGAGTCGGAAACGCTGTCCTCTCCTTACCGTAGTCGCTGTCGTAGAAGACGATGAACTTCTGCCAGCGCAGCTCGGTGACCAGCTTGAGCATGACGTCGTTGAGGCGCACGGGCGGGCGCGCGGCCAGCGTGTACTCCTCGTCCTCCAGGCTGGGGTTGAGCTGGCAGGCCGTGCGCGGGGAGCCGCCCGTGCTGCGCTGCACGAACAGGTGCGGGATGTGCATGGCGTCCGTCAGCGACTGCAGCGCGTTGGCCGACGCGCAGCCCGTGGACGTCACCAAGGCTAAGATCCCCAGCGTCATCAGGTCGCAGGCTGGGGAAGACAAGACGTAAAGCAGGGTTTGAACGAGCTCACCAATTCCTTTGGCCAACCTAGATGCTATGAAAGGAACGAGGCGGGTTTTGCCCTTGCCATCAACACAGGGCTGAAATGATTTATATTACACTATCAGCTGAAGGCTTTCAGAGGTAGGTGCTGCACCTTTACAGTAGGAGACAATATCTGCAACCTGTCCTGATATGCCAAAGTTGAGGACAGATAATGTAACTACTGTCAGTCCTTGAGACAGCAGCTGATGTGGATGGAGATTATGGCCCTTGCTTCAGGTCATCCCTGGTGCACACAGGAACAAAATTCCCAGTTTTTAAAACTCACTTCACTGCTTTAACCCCTTAATCCTTGTTGGCTACAGTGGATGAAGATTTCAGACAATAAAGGACCATTTCCTCTCCAAGGATTTGCCTCATATAGCAAAATTTTGAAGCATTTTTTAAATTGATAAAAAAGCATTCACTGTGTGTCTCAGAGCAATGAAGAAACAACGAAGGCATTCTTTAGAACCAAGGCAACTCATGAATGACTAAACAATTATTAGCAACACTGTCGCTGTCCTTAAAAAGATCTGGAAAAGCACGTACCATTTAAAAACACAGCATACACATTTGACCCCATCTGTTTTTGAGAATGAAGCATTATTTGCATGCTGAGTAGAGCATGTGGAGAGGCCTGGGCAGCCTGCTCTGCTGCTCAGGACATCCCATATGGCGTGTTCTTCCCAGGACTTCTCCAGATAAGGCAACCTCATATTCAGCTGCAGTCAGAAAATGTTTCTGGCCAGGGCCCTCAGCAGCTCTTCAGTCAGTAGTGGTGAGAAGGCTATGTAAGACTATGAGGCAGCCAGTGATGCCAGCTTTTCCTAACCCTCTTGAATAAGTGGCAGCAAAGCTGCCCCAGGAGCTCCTCATAGGATAGGCTGGTACCAGCCCTGAGGGTCCCCCAGGGGCACTTGGAACTGCCTGCTCTGCCTTTGAAGAGGGCTGGGGGCAAGCTCAGGGGTTCAGCAGCTGTTTCAGACCCCACCCAGCAGCTGCCCAGCACAGCCTGCCCACAGGTGACCTGCAGCTCTGCGCCCCCAGCCCAGAGGCCCAGCACAGCAAAGCCAGACTGGAGGGCACTGGAGATGCTCCAGAGCCCTGTGCAGTCTGCGTGGCTCGTTAGCAGTGCAGAAACAGAAGAGTCTCTGGGGTGCAATTCAGAGCCCCCTGGGATTCAGAGCAGGGAGCTGAGCAGGAAATTCAGCTTCCAGCTGGAAAGGAAGGCTGCCCGTGCTGGTGCTGCAGGGAGAGGGCTCGGGCTGCGGGACTGCCAGCGCCGTGTCAGCGCTGGTGGCAGCAGGTGACCTGCAGCCACACTGCCACTGCCCTGCTGCCTCAGCTCCGGCCGAAACGCACCGCGGCAAACGGCAGAAAAGAGAACACAAGCTATTAAAAGCATTTTTTTATCCTCCTCTAAACACTTTTAAGTATATCTCCACTTTCAGAGGCCAGAAAGTCAAAGGAAGTAGGTTATGAATAATTATTAGTAATTAACAGCTAAGTATCAATTAATATTAATTACATAAAGCCTCTATCATTAAATATGTAACTGTTTCTCACACAACCAATGAATCCCTCCACCAAAAATCATCTTAGACCAGACAGAAAATGGATATATTTCACTTTGATATGGGATAACAGAAAGAAAATGTTTGATCTTCTCTGTGCACAGAATGTTCGACATGTATCCTGATGCAACAAAGATGAAGAGCTTTTAAAATTATTTCCTTGATGGTCTTTACAATAAACATATGTCAGCTGCATTATCTAAATTTACTCTGTGTTGATTATAGTTATATGAAATTGTTCTTTGTTTTTCCTGAGAGCTGACCTGATTTAACAGCAGGGAGGCATTATATTTGCCAAATGGGAGACCCAGGTTCGGGAACAGATTTGATTTCCCAGGCTTCTTGCCAGAGAAAACTGAACATGTCATACAGGTAATTTATTTAGTCACAGCAGGGGAGGGAACAGAGAAGTGAGAACAGAGGGAGAGAACAGCAGAGCTGAGCCATAAACCCCTGCAGAGATCACCAGCCAGCAAGCTTTGCTGTCACCAAGGGTGAGAGCAGCAAGCCACACAGGGCTGTAGCAGGAACAATTTACTTGCAAAGCAGAGAGAAGGACACAAAAAGCAAAGCCCTTTCTAATGAGAGGCTGCATTTGGAGAGTCACTTATTTGTGCAATACAGAGCTGATCACCGGTTGTGTAACAAGAAAATCCTTCATTCAGTGGTTGACACTAATCAAAAGCTGCTGCTTATTATCAGCAGAAAGACCAGAGCAGCGACAGATCACAGCAAATGGGCCCCCTTATCTCCCAGCACAGCCCACCAAACACAGCTGAAATATCTCAGCAAAGACCATTTCAGCTGAGGCATTTCCCCAGTGTTTTGTAGTTTGTGTCCATGGGTTAGATTGAAGAATTAGTCAATATGCTTCCACATTCTGATATTTTTGTCGATTGATTATGTTCTGCCTGAAAGCATATGCTACTGGGTAAGTGTTTCCTCCTCTCGCCTCTCTGTTTTGAGACAGCAGGCAATAAAAACTGGAATGACTAAGGAAAAAAAAAGTTTCATGCTTTCTGATTTGCTTTCTGAATTGCTTTCTTTAGTCAAATTACAGAACATGACACAGAACATGTCATTTCTAATAGAAGACTTTAATTATACAAAAATACAATGGATTCCAAGAAGTTCAACCTCTCCACAATTAATGCACTGAAGGTTGAGAATAAGCTTTGAGCACATAAAGAAGGTAAGTATTACTTTTTACATGAGTAACACAATGGGGAACAACAACATAACAGGCTCCATTAAAAAACTCATTATCTCTTAAGGCATCTCAAAATTCCTTATCAAGGGAACATTCAAGGATTATAATCTCAGGAGAAAACTCTGGTGGGCCACTTTTTTTTTTTTTAGGATTCCCCCCACATTCCTACAAATTCTTGCACAGAAAACTAACATTAGAAAAAATATGTAATTTTCTGTTTAACTTCAGCTATGGATTTGCAGAAACAATCAAATATCCTTGAGTCCATGACTGAGTAAACCACTAAATCAGTTGCAGTTTCATAAGCATTCAAAAGAACATGCAATTTTTGCATACAAATTTCATAACCCTGATCTTGATTTTCTTAGAGCTGAATATGTTTGATTTGGAGTGCTTTGGTCCACATCAAACTACTAACATAAGGGAAAGGGTAATCATAACACCTTGAGAACTTCAGTGATCGTCAACTACTGTAGTTATGGTTATATACATTTAATATTGTTGTAACTAAAATGCTTCCGTATTTATTTATCTTGCAGATATATTTATTTAGATAGGCTTTAAGAAATAATGCTTTTAAAGTATTTGTTCCACAGATGGAAAGACACAAATGATCTGGTAATCCTGCCCCAGGTTTGATTGCTATTTGAACAGCAATATGTTATTAGTTTACTGTACTAAATTATTTCATCACCATCAAACTTTGTTTTAAGAAGATACCAACATCGTACAAACTATACAGTAAGAAATGCGCAGTCTAACGGGAAGAAAACATGAACAACATCATCATACCTAAAGAATAAACCTTCATTAATCTATTTGAGCCAATTAAATCATGTCATGATGCTTGTTCAGTGTTGGCCTCCATGAACAGACCATCTCTCAAGCTCATTGTTGGATTTCATTGAAGTTTCCTAAATTATTAATTAACCCAGTTCATAATGTTTTGGTGAAGTATCTCTCCTAACTTATTCTTTTGAAGTCTGTTTTCAGAAACTTCCCTTTACACATCTGCTTGACGTTCTACATCTTGAACTGTTATTTCCATCACAGTGTTTCACAAGAAACTGCTTTCTTCTCCATCTATGGCCTCTAATTTGACTCTCACATCACAGCAATATATACAAAACTCTCTCATTCTGTGACCCACCTCTAACTCCAGACATACTCCATTAAGAGCACAGTTCAGCCTGGAAAAGAAGCTATTAATTTTCAGACTGAGCCTTATCCATGCGAGCTTTTTCATCAGTGGGACTCCTCATGGCACATGAGACAATGCAAGACTACTTTGCTGCAATCACGCTTCAGGTCTTGCATTCCTACCACTGCTTCCTGTACTTCTGTTTCTGAAGACAGGTGCAGACAGCAAAGTCCTGATTTGGCACATTCTTCGTGGGGATATTCCCATTAAGAGCTTTATCTCAGATCTCTGTAAGTAAAACCCTCTCTCTCCAAACCACTGGGAATTAAAACACTCCAAGAGAAGCTGTTATCTTGCTCCTGGCAATGTGACAACGTGACCATCTCTCAGTCACCTTTCAGTGATTTCCTGTCATCAGAAAACTTGTTCCTTTGTTTTCTCCATTATCATTAGAGCAGCTGCCAGTGTAATTTCAGCTCCAACAATATATCCACCTACTAGCATTCACACTGCCTCTTCAAACTTCAATGTCTTTCTGTCTCTCGCTTCTGGGCATCACCATCCTACCCACTCTGGACACTCTCATATTTAGTAAACCCTCTTCAACTTTTTAGTTGTATTTTTTTTCTTCTTTTCCAGTTTGACTAACCCTTAGGAACTCTTTACTGCACTGCAAATGGAGAATCATCCAAATAACTTGCATTTTAAAAAATTCACTGTATGGAAAGTGAGAGGCTGCTGCCTTTCTGCTTGGAAAGATTTTTAAAGGAAGGAAGGTAACTTTAGATGCGCCGTATTACTCTGCAATGAAGTGATTAAGTTGGCACTTAAGTGTCTGTGATTAGGTTTGAAAGCCACCCTCCTGCTGAGATGAGGGATTTCATGCTTGCTTCAGTACCACTGTCTCAGTCAATAAGGCAGAAAAGGAATTTTTCACATTATTTGTCTTTGAAAACCAGTAGGGAAAAAAAATTTATCGTTAAGACAAAGTCCAGAGAACACAGCAGATTCTGGGGAAAAAATAAAACTATTTTTGGGAACCTAAATCCTAAAATTCCATGAGATTATCAAGGCCTGTAATATCATCTGCTGAAAGTGCATAGTTAGTAGATCTACCAACTGAACTAGCAAGCAGATGCAGAATGTCATGTGCTATATACAAATGAACTATTATATTATTTGTGGGTACAAAATCTAATTGGCAGTTTGGTTCATTAGCCAATTTATATATAAACAGAGATACATATAAAATTTTGGGGTGAAACACTAGAACAACCAAGACTTGGGAGATAAAAATATATCAGTTCAGAAAATTGTGTCTTGAATCAAGATGTAAGGTCTGTGGGAAACACACCCACAAAGGTATTCTCAAATTAAATGGAAAAAGTCCTTCTGGGAGGTTTGTTGGAGCACTGAAATGAAATAGAAAAGACAATGATGCAAGGAGAAAGACTGCATCCACCAAGCAATATTTCAAACTCAAGAGGATGATGATGCAATTCTTTCAGGTAAAGCCAAAATAACACAAACCACAGAAGTGTTTTCACACATATCTAAGCAAAACCTGAATTCTTCTGCTGTAGTACATGAGAAACTCCCACGAAGTCAGGGCACAGGCCCACAGCTAATGCAGTCACACAAAAAAATGGCAAACTATTAGCTATTGATATTTCACTCCTCTTTAGGCCTCAAAAGGCCTTTAAATTTTAATGCTTTTGTGCAAAACCAGCTGATCGGGCAGAAGAAATTATAGAATAATCTCATTTATATCACTAAGAATGCTTCTATTAAAAATATTGATCTATACAAAGATTCACTCCTATTATTGGTATATTAAAAACAACATTAAAATTAGGAATCTAAGCATTCACTGAACCTCACTGAACCCTTAAATGGGTTTCCTGAAGAGTAATTTATTTCTTGCTTCACATATCATGATGTTTCTTACTCTTCAGCTTATTTCTTTAACTGAAAAAGGCAATTCATAACGAATTTGCATCACATGCACTTAATGACATGATATGCAGTTGTTCTTCCTTTGGATACACAGCAATAAATATATTTTTCTTTGTTTCGTTTCTGTAGGCTTTTACTTACTTTTATGTTCTATACTTACACTATGTTTCTACAAATAACAAAGAATTTATTATTTTTATTATGAAATTTACATGAAACTATAGTTACTTGTCACATAATGACTGATAATACACAGGAAAGATAACAAAGGTAGACAGCAAAAATCTTTTATGCAGCATTTTTATTGCTGTATCACCTTATATGTAGTGAAGATGGGTATTTCCTACTCCATTATCAAAGCAAAATGCATCCTAGAACAAGAAAGAAAATTCACAATTTCTCCTTTGTGGTTTGATTTAAAAAAAAAAAAAATCAAGCCAACCAAAACCCCAAAGTACCTCAATTTAGATGTGTACATTTTTTGGATAAAATATTTGAGAACAATAAATATTCCCTCCCTGCTCTTCTTCTGTATCTGAGAAAGGGCAGGACAGAGGTGTACCAGCACATTCATACATTAGTGTGCTTACATTAGAGTTCACACAATCACTGTGTCAGAGTATCTCTGAAAAAGCAGCATCTAAAAAACATCTCAAAAGCAAGGAAAGCATGAGATTTTGAAATGTCTACCAAAAAACTTGGGAAAAAATTGCTTCTAAAGGTCATCTGCCGATTTTTGGGCAGTGTTTTTATTTTTTTCCATTATCCAAGGAGCAGGAATAAGGAAATAAGCTGCTGGGGTCAGCAGCTGGCTCCATCCCTCCGGCCACTGCTCAGGGCACTGACAGGGACCTGTCACTGCTCAATGACATCGACTGCTCAGGAGAAGCATAGATCTTCAGCTTTAGATCTTCAGCTTCCTTTCAACTCTGTTTTATGACCTGATGTCTTGTGGGCCAATTCTCAGCAAGTATAAACTCTGAGAGCTCCCCTGACATTACCAGAAGTGTCCTTTACATCTAAATAATTGCCACTGGGCCTTGTTTGCTGCATTACCCCCTTGGTTCAGCATTTTCAGTACACTGTCATTGTTGGCTGGCACACACGCAGACAACTTTTGGTATGAAGGCTGCAAAATGCTTTGACTTTATAGGACCTACAGTGAACAACAAAACTGCATAAATCCTTTCCCTAGCGTGCACATTGACTGTGACAATTGGAGACTTAAAGCAATATTCCTGGAAAGACAAACCAAAAAGCCATTTCAGTGCATGACAACATTCTTTGTGTCAGTACTAACCCACTAAAACATTAACTGCCATCCTTGAAAAATTAACTAGGAGCAAGAGGAGGAGCAGTCTAGACCACTCTTCTGTTTGCATTTATGCAGACAAGGAAATTATTCCAAAATGGTAATATTCAACAAAGAATAAAAACAGTTATCAAAACTAGGTTGTGGCTTTCATTTAATTGGGAGTGTATTAATAACTCCCTTCACTCTTTGATGGTCAAAATAAAACACCAAGCACAGGTAACACTGCTCTCCTGACAACTCAATTTGGCTTCTGCTCAACTGAGCGATGCCATCAAGTGGTCAACAAATGCACCAGTTGTTTTCCAAGTAAGGCTTTTGGGTTAATCTTCATTGAACATGCTGCATTTTGTGTGGAAAAGCTACTGCCATGAAATCAGCAAAAAGCACACTCCACTGATAAAAGTGCATCAATTGAGAGCACTAGTGACAGATAAGAGATGGCCTTGTTTTTCCAAAAGACAGCTCTGATACGGCTCTCTAGCTCCTCCTAAGAAGGTAAGAGTCTCTGAGAGCACAAACAGCTTTAGAATGCTTTAGAGTTGATTTTTGCTATTGGTTTTGCAGTTGGGTAGATCTGGAAGACCACACCAGGAAAGACTGTATAATGTAGCTATTAAAAGTATTTTAAAATTCTTTTGAAAACAATTTAGCATTGTGAGTGTTTAAGGATGTGCAACATCCCAGAATTCAAACCTTTTCTAGTTTTCCTCAGTTAACACTAAAAAGATCCTTAAAGCAATTAAGTAGAACTTTGATGGTACATAAATTCTGCAGAATAACTGTACTTCTGTTTTCTCAACAAAATGTAACTCCAATAGTGAAGATTTTCTCTCGGAATTTTAGTTTGGCATGATGTTTAAATATGTGAATAAGCATTTCTGGTAATTTTGAATAGTGCATGGTTCTACAGAGCTACACATTAATCACAATGGCATCAATACTATTTTAAGGCACTAGGTGGAACTGAATCAGCTTTGACTTTTTTTTTCTTTTTCCCCTTCAACACTAGTTCTGAGGTAGAATTAACTGCAAACCATCTCAATTATTCACGGGACATAACTGCTTTTCTGAACACTGCATATTTGATCTCTGTTCTTTGCAAGTTCTTCAATAATTATGTTTTCTTTTGCCCTTCAACACAGAATGAGCTGCACTTTCTCACCCTCTGCTTTTTTCACCTGCCTTTCATGACAAATCAATGACATAGAAGTATTTTTTACACCTTGTTAGCATTCTGCAGGGATGCCTGACTTTGTCGCCTCCTTTGGGACTATTTTACTTGTACACGCTGAGTATTATTTTAATGTCAGTGTAGCTCAGTCTCAGTTTGGGCACACACAAAAGGAAAACACTCTTCTGCTCTCTACGAAAAGCAGTCAAACACAGCAATTCCAGATCAGCTGATAAAACCTCCCATTCTTTGGTACTGAGGAACACATTTGGATTGGGAGCAGTACTGACAACCAAGGAACACATTAGCCCTCCTTGCCTATCTAAAGTTATCTATGCACAAATAAGGCTAAGAGAAACTTCCATTTGGGGGGAGGCTCAAATTCCTCCCCTCTGCATCATGCCTTAAGCTGAGAGCAGGAGGGACGAGCATCAGCCTAAGCCTCTCAGCATTGCTTCCGCACTACCTACGGAAGATTCCTGTTGTTTCCCCAGCACATCAGGAGCACGTGTCACTCACTGCACACTCCCACTCATGTAGAAATTTTAAGCAAACCAAAACACTGACGCATGATCTCCTTTTCCAATCTGCCATTGTGCTCAGTAAAACGCCTACTTGAAGACAACAAAGTCAAATAACCCCAAACATCGCTCCAAAGCAGCACTTTACATCCTCGGGCTTTAAGGAAGACTCTGGGGCACACACAAAACTCCCAGGGCTGCTGCATTACCAGAAACAAAATGTTATGAGGCTCAAGGTAAGTTCACAAAAGCTACCATTGTCTCATGCACAGACAGCAAGTTCCATACTCCAACAAGCAGCTCCAGAAATGCACAGCCCTAAAACTTATCCTTATTGTCCTGTCTATGATTTTCCCCCTCCCACAGCTGTTATTTCTACCAGCAAAGGGGACAGCGATATTACGTAAGGCAGAGGAGACACCAGAAATCATCACAGAGCCAGGGAAGCACAGCCGTGGTGAAGGAGCCCACTTATCTAAACAGCATTCAGTTATTTATGCCAACTGCTGAAAGACTTGTAGTGTTTATGAATCTAGTTGTGACTCAGTGCGTATTTATAGCATCTATTTATCGACAAGCTTTAGGGGTTGATCTATTGAAAGATCCCTGCAATGTATCACATACTTACAACTGCATTCAAAGATTATGCAAATATCCCAAGCCTAGCAACAGTCTAAAGCTGCTATGTCATTTTCTAAAATCAACTTTAAAAGGAACGCTTTCTGCTTTCCTCACTCATGAAAGACATAACAAATGCCAAAATTATTTTTGCTCATTACTAAGGAGAAGTTCCTGTCCTCACTCAGCACTAGTATTCGTGATATAAAAACCACTTTGCTTGCAGATCTCAAATCCCCCATGACCATCCAGTGCTATAAACTGGGTGGCATTAAAATACTGCAATCTGCATTCTCCAGTTTTCCTGTTAGCAGTTGCCACCGAATAACTTCAGACACTGCACATAACTTTTTTAACACCTACTAAAGCTACTTTAAATTACTGGAGTATTACTCTGAATTACTCTCTCCCCTTCAGCTCTGCATGGGATAAATCAGGGGAAAACACCAGAACTCACAAATTGTCAGGAGTTCTCATCTGAATACATTAAATTAGCCAGTTGTTCAAATGTGTTTAACACCTGATAGTTCCCAGTGTGAACCTGAGGGCAGATTTTCAAAAACTCTCAACACTTACTTCTTTGCCAGAGGCTGCTGCAAGACCAGGCCTCTTGTTTTGGTGTTTAAATGAGACCTGACCTCTTGAAAGTTGTTCCCATTTTCAACTAGACCTTTTTTCTTTTTTTTTTTAAACTGTGTCAACCTCTGTCTCTGGGGATAAACAGATATTACACAGGGGATAACCAGGCTTACCTCATACCAGTACAAATGCAGAATATTTCTTTGATACCCTATTATTACAAATTGTTTAAAAATCGGCCTAATTACAACTTAAACCTAATGTTTCCCTCCACATGAAAATCACTCTACGGTAGACACTAATTCAGACTAATCTAGAAGAAACCACATAGAAAAGATCTGCTTTTAAAACACCTCACATTCCACTACAAGATATTTTTTCACTTAAAGGTTCTACTTTCAGTTGTTGTACAATTCCTCCAACTGCACCTGATTTCAGTAACTACATTACAGAAAATTATCAGAGTGGATAGATAATACAGGGTAACTCAAGCCCTGTGGCATGACCTATACAGAAATATCGTATTACAACTTCTCATTAGGTGCTACTTTGTCTTTATCACTAAGAAAGCTTAACTGGCTGTTATGTTTTATGTTTGCATTCATATAATCTCATTATGTAACACCTTCAGGTAGCTTGCTTTACTCACAGACTAAAACCAAAATATTTTGTCCCTGTCCTCTTACCACTGCATTTGAATGTGTTCTAAAGAAGACCAAGAGAGCTGCTACTGCACTGTGGTCAGAGGAACAGACAGTTACTAAAGCATTATCACGTGGAGACAAGTAAGAAATTCAAAATCACACCTTCCTGAATCTGTTTCTACAGGGCTTTGTAACACCAATAAGCAGTGCTCGTGCAGAGAGTTAAACACGGATTGAAGGAAAATGCTTAAACTCACAAGATAAACCTCAAAACAAAGAAGCTAGTGCCTAATTCCAAGCTAGACACACAGAGAGACTGGTTTAAGGAAAGGAAAAAGTGCACCTCAAATATAGAAGCAGAAAGAGTAGGTCAGAGAAGGTTCCTGCTTTCAAAAATCTTTTCTTTTTAACAGCTAAAAAAATTTTAAGTGACTTATTAGAAAAGTGAAATTCTAATGACAAGTACCAGTACCAGTACAAATGAGGAATTTTTGTTTGTTTATTCATAGGTCACCAGCTTCTCACTAAAGGCATTCATTATTGGTTCATACAGGTTTTCTGAGAATATGTATTATGGCTGTAAGCTTAAGTCACAAGCCAATAAAAGAAATTGAAATGTTAGAAAGCCACAGCAACCAGAGCCTTCGTGCAATTCTCACACTGTCCCAAGCATTATGGAATTTTACTGTGAGAAACTCAAATTCTAGACTGATAAAAATCAAGTTACAGCAGGATGCCACAGACAGCCCAGTGTCAGCTCGAGAGCCTGGGCAGCCTGACAATAACCATGGCATTCCCTGCAGGGCTGAGGGGGGCTTCTTTCAGTCGTCATTGTATGACTGTTATACTCTGATTTCTTCTCTTTCTACTGCACGTCATCTTCAGAAAATCACTGTCTCATCCAGAACACATGCTATATACACCAGCTAAATTGTCACATTCTTCATACCATCTATTCTTTTCTCATAATCACTGAATTGTTTTCATAAAGCAACCTGACTATAAGGTATGGGGCTGCAGGGAATCAATACCCAGGCCTGGCAGTACATTACCCTCTTGTCTGACTGATAATAACCTGCACAATTGACACTGTGGGCTTTTAAAGTTTCCCAAATCTCTCCAAAGTGAGGCATTGCCTTCTGAGGTTAAATCTCCAGACACATCATGAAGGCACAGCCTTTGAGAGCTCTAACACTGTAGCCTGGTTCTGCAGAGTCAATGGTTACTATTAGCTCTCCAACCTTCCCAATTTACTTCAAACAACCATTTCCCAAAGATCCAATTTCGTGAGCATTAGGCCAGAAGACATTTTTTCATTCAAGGATCTCTAACAGGCTAAACACTGACTAGAGATTTAAAAAACACCTTGCCCCACCCCACATCACCTACGGTGAGTTCTACACAGCTCTTGAGCATTTTCTACAGCATTTATCATACATTCAGTACTATGAACCACTTGTATTTTGGACCTGAGTCATCTCAGTAAGTAACTACTTTGAAAACAAATTAAGAGATTTCCGCACAGGCTGAAAATATTTTGTGCAACCAGGAAAACTGCCTCCTGGATAGACATGTCAGCTGATTTCTCAAGGGGGTTTTTGTCACAGAGGCTCTTTATTTTCACATGCTAAGAATATTTTGATGTAGTCCAAATCTACAATTTGAGACTGTCTGTCTGGCAGACAACGACCTTGCACATTTATTAGTCTTGGACACTCCTTGGAGACCACTCTTATTTTATACATACATATATTTAGACTGACAACCATTTCTCAGTTTTACAAGAGAAAAGTGGTGGGTTTATTTTACTATGATACCAGGTTTCCTCAGCTGTAGAACCCAAGGCAAAATATGTTATCCTTGGCCACAGTACCAATGGAAGGTGTTAATGAAGCCCCAGACTGAAGCAGGGTTGAAGTTTGGGCAAAATGTGGCTCCTTCTTGTACACTTTACATCCAGGTGTAACAAAGGCACGTACCAGATGCTCCTTCCTCACAGCCCTCTCCTAGTGCAGAGTGGCTGCACACACCAGACACAGGCTGGACACCCTGGAGACCAAGGCCAGCATCCACCATAGAGACAAATTGTCTGACCCTTGAGCTGCAGCAAAGCCCAGCAAGGTGTTGAAGGGAGCTGCAGGAGCGGGCCCTGCTGAGCAGGACAGTCACTGCCATGTGCATTTAGGCCTCCACCACACAGAACCTGGGCAGTTAGAGAAAAACATTTTTTATCACTTCCACTCCAAGTCCCTTCCAGTCTAAAACACATTTCTGTGCAATGTAACAAAAGACAACATCTTCTCACTGAAGACTTTCCCAATCTCGTTGGCCCTCTGTGTGTGCAGGAGACTGCATTGTACACTTGTTTATGTTAGGAAAAGGGGGCTCTAAATGGAAAAATGTCTATCATTTTTCCCCAGTTTAATGATACGTTTGATTAACTGCACTGACCGCAGCTAATCAGGTAACTAACAGGACTTAACTGTCTTTGAACATCAAAACTGGATAAAAAGTTTTTTGTGAGTAATGACCAAATACATCAGCTAGACTGTCAGAAAGACTACAAAATAGAAAGGTAAGTAATGTTCAATTTGTAGACTAATTTTAGAACGCATAGAAATGCATAATGAAAAGAAAAGCAGTGTTTTCTACCAATACTCTTAGACAATTTTATCTGTTTTGCATTAACTGAAGACAACTTTCACATTTTGTGAATATACCCTTTCTAATATGCAGCACAAGATGCTCAGAATCCAGCCAGCTGAACTGCACCGAGGCCCAGGAGCCAACACAGACTTCTAATCAGGGACCTGGGTGTACACAGAGCCCCATGAGACAAGCAGATAAAACATCTCTTTGTGCCCCACAGTGTGCTGATGCACTAGGAGGCAAATGTGATCCAAAAAGGGCAGGTATTTTGAACCAACAAGTTTCTTGCCCACTGACCCTTGCTGAAGTCATTTAAATACAAAGCTCTACAAAGCAAAAGATCAGCCACAAGAAGTTTCATATGAAGAATATATGAAACTTTTTTTAAACAAAGATTAAATTATTAAATTTAACCATGACATTTCAACCCAGGTAATGCCTTTTTTGTAATTTATTTTACAACCTAAATACTTGGGAAAAAAAGAAAACAAAAATGCTTTTTTTTTTAATACCAATATTGAAAACCAGCTGAAATTCAACACACCAGCCACGCCTATCACCACCATCATCTCCCATTTCTGCCTCCCCACTTCCCTCAAGACAGGACTCAGGTTGAGCCCTCAGGTTCTGACCCACACTTACCATCACCCTGAGCAGGAGATCCCAGGTCTCAGCTAAATAACCAGTGCCCTCACCTGACACTTCATAAGCCCGTGTGCAACTTCACCCCACAAAAGTCACTTTTCCCAAGGGTCTGAAAGCCAAAAAAATTTGGCAACTGATTGGCCTCTATAAGCTCCACTTGGGGTGAGCATCAGCTGGCAACTTCAATTCTTTGCTGAAAATAAAGTCTGAAGATCTCAAGATCTCTGAAAGTCTGAGATCTCAAGGGCAAGTTATACAAAGCCGCCAGCATAAAGCTTTCCTGTACTCCTTGGGTATGTGCCAGCTAAGATGGGGAATGAATCTGTCGAACACAATCCCCAATTTCCATAACTCAGAAACCCTAACCAGCAGTGATAGGCTCTCTCCTTCACCAAGAATGCCAGTGTTTGTTTAGAGTGCAGTGAGTGCCACAATAAGCACAACACTTTATGCCACTTACACAAATCAGGAGAGACTAAACTTTTGTTATCTTCAGGGTCAATTGGATTTAGCTGGGAAACTCCATTTCTGATCTCTGCACATTTGACAGAAGGCAAGGAGTCACATGGATAATTTATCCAGATAAATGAATGATAGCAAGGTCTAATTTCATTTGTGTGGTCATTTGCTTATTTCTTTTATTTGTGTTCTTCCTGAAGTACTTGCATGAAGCATGCAATTGCATTCTGTTGCAGTGGTTAATACAGCATGAAGAGAAATACATACTTGTCATGTCATTTCAGGCCCTGCACAGCAGAATCACATGTTAAATTATTTTTGGCTACTGAAAGCGAAACAGTGCAGATGCTATAAAAAGCAAATGACCAGAAATCTGAATTCCTATAAACTACTTTTTAATGTCAATAACTGTCTGTGTATCCCTTGTGCAGTCCATGCTCAGCTCTCTTCTATTACAAAGTACATACAATATGAGTTTGCAGCCATCTGTCACAGTTCCACTGAAATGCTAAGGGTGAAAAGTTTTTGAGACAAAATTTTGGGGCCATTTTGTGAACATTTGTTATCCCCCAATTGTTCCCATCAGAGTTCAATTTTGTACTTGTGTAAGCAACACCTTCACTGAAAGTAAATACAATATTGAATCTATCATATTAGCTAGCTTGGCTTGTCTAGGCCAGTGTCTTTTCCATATCTGTCACTGACACCACACCAATCTCTCTAAAGCTTTTAAAATCTTTTGCAGACACACACAAAACCAAATTCCTATAAGAGAATATTCTTCAGAATATTGTCATATTCATTGGCTTTTGTGCTGAAGCATGAGGATTTAAATTCTTTATAATTTCTTAATCCTATCAAGTATACTTGTGCATTTTCTAATTATCTGTATAGAGTCTAATCCTTACCAAAAAAATGAAGAAGAAAAAAATCCTACTAAGATTCTAAGCACTCAATATGTTAACTCTGAGTTCACAAAGTTCTTGCTGGTTTTAAGCCTTGACACTGCCTCCCATGGAGCTGAAATAAAGTCCCTCTTGCTCTCTCTTTGCATCACTATTTTCCCTCCTCCAATTATGATTTTTTTGACAACAGCTCAAAGTCTCTGCTCTTTTCCATATCTTTAATCAGCTTTCGCTTCCCTTTGAATACTTGAGTGTGTGTCATATATATCTTCACAAAACATAGTCACCAGAAAGGAAAAAGGAAAACCATGGCATTCCTAACACATTCCCATTGATCTCCCTCCAGTGACACTCAGGCTCTTTCTTGCATAAACCCCAATACAGCTGTGAAATTCTTTTTTTCCCATGAGCACACCTTTGGCAGTCTCAGCAGGGAGTTTCAGCTGCCATCACAGTGCCCACTGACCTACCCTTGGAGTCACTGCCTTCCCTAGCCTGGATGGGCGTCACCCACACGAAATTATTCTTCCCAAATCCAGATTAGAGATGAGAAGGTTAAACGCTGTTTCTAGCACAGAACTCATGGGTCCTTAGCTTTTTGCTGTGCTAACCATTCATGTTCACTACCTTCACAGAGCTTTTGAATTACAACAGCTTCCTACCTCCACTCTCTCCAGAACTGCTTAGACATTCTGCTGGCTTCTGCGAGCATTTGCCAAAGCATGATTTTTCCATATGGTAACCCCTTGACCTATAATAGTTTTGTCTGAACATTCTGAAAAAAAAAAGGTATACCTTAGAGCAAGTGTTTCCATCTTTGGTGAAGATCACATTGTCTTATAACCCCGTGTTTAATTGGGTATTGCTTTGGGAAATCGTGTTGCAGCTTCAGCAAAAGCCACAAGCTGTCTCATAGGATCTGAAAGGTATTGTAGCTGTCCTGTTTTAATGAAATTTCACTTGCAGTGTTGCAGCAAAATGTCCCATACATCTCATTCCAGACACTTGAAGAGACAATAGACAAAACCAAAAGAATAGTGAGCTGATTCTAAAGCTACCCCTGCTTTTTTGAAGATTCAGTAGCACCAAATCTTGCCGTCTCTGGAAAGACATGAAAAGCCTACACAACCTACAAATGGACTTTACATTTTGTCTACACTGTTCAGTTCACAGCTGCATGAGCTACTGGTACATGAGCTAGGTCATTTTGAAGTCACACAGAAGGTTTTTCTGTGCTACAGTGCACTGAGCAGTGCAGACAAGCTCATAAGTGGCACATTCCACAAATGCAAAGTAGGGCAGAAGGTCTGACGTTCTGGGTAAGTCCCACGTGTTTCTGACGCACTCAGTGCAGTTGTTATACTACCATGGCTTCCTCCATCAAAAAAATCTTGCAAAATATGATTGGATTCAAGATTCAACAGGGATGCAGAACCCACCCTATAAGTCTACACCATTTCCCAAGGAAATGATACCACAAAAAAGGAACTATTCAGTGTTGAATTGGATCTAGTTTGCACTTAGCCTTGCTCTGGAATTCACAGGCTGAACATATGAGCTAAAAATCCCTCTAAAATATTTCAAACTACTGTACAGAACTTTTCAACAAGGTTTTCACCCCATTATATGGATGAGATGGAAGACGACGTTATTCATCCCAGTACAAATTTCTCTTTATGTAAATCCCATAGGATTTACTACTTAGAAGAGGGAATGAGGGTTCCTTCTCATGGCTGAAGTGCAAGAAATTACCATGTGCTGCTTATTGTCAGCAGCACAAACTTTATGACTCATTTCTTTGTTTTCATAAGACACTTTAAATGGAAACAAAATTTCAGGATGTAGGGATAACCCTTTTAACAGGGTGAATGATTTATTATACCACCACGAACATTTACAGAGCTGTTACTGGTTTAAAACTGGTTTAAGAGGAAGCTTAACTTATATTTCACTTGGATCATGACTGTACTGAATTTTCAATTTGAAATATTTTTTGTAGTTCAGCAAAATACGTTCAGATATCTGCATGTCACATATGTTAGTATTCTACCCCAATACACTACTGAAGAACACTAACTACTTAAACTGCACTTTTAAGAATAAACTTCAAGGAGATTAAAAACAAATCAAAAAATAGAAAATTAAATTGGTTTTATTCCGAACCAAAGAGCAGAATCATGGTCAGGGTCTTCATTTACTGCTCCACAAGCATCCATTAAAATCGCTGGGTTTACGTACACCACTGGATAAAACAACAAGCAAATAATGGATGGAGAGCCTTGTTACTGCATCAAGTGTTCCTTTGAAGAGGAGCCTCAGAGTTCGCAGTGCCGATTCTGCTCTGTTTGATCTCCCACATACTAGCTTGCACAAAAGTATTCGCTTAGCCCTGACAAAGCACTCTTCTGTTTGCATTATCTTTGCTGGACTGTCATAATGCCCTCTCAACTTCGGAACCTCTGAGAACACAGAGCAAAAATTCAGACTCAATTTATCTTACAGCAGTGGAGACAGGTCTGCTACACAGAGCTGGAATAAGAGACACCAGACTGGAATAAAAACAGGACTTTGTATTAAAATATTTATATATATATGTGTGCATGTACATGTACATTTTCAAGTCAACTGAATTGCATAATGCTCTTCTGTGACCCCTAATAATTGACGTATTCTTTGTGGGCTGTGCACTCAGCCACAATCCAGCTATGAACATCCAAGAGAAACAACAGCACTGTCAACAATTACAGCCAAAGAAACTAAACTAATTCCAACAAACCCTGCTACTCCCTCTTTTACACAGAGGAAATACCATGCCTAAATGGCACCACTTTTACTCTTTTTAAATTAGAAAAATAAAACAGTATCTGCCTCTTAGGTCTTACAGCTAAAAACTAAGAGACATGCACTATAGAAGAGCCACACTCAGTGAACACAGAAATTACTATGTTAAAAGGCAATAAGAAACCACCTATCCCAATACTACCTTTCTTTTTTTTCCCAAGTGAATTAACAACATGAAGCAGAACATGTATTGTGTGACCCTCCTGTCTGTACACTGACAGTGGTTCCAGCAGCTTAACAGAATTAACTTGAGTTAGAGCTGGCTTCCAATCCACTCTTTGGATTGGATATAGCCTACAAAAGAATTGTTTTTGATGAAAATTCTTGAATTTTAAGTCCTTTCTAATTTGTTGTCCTTCATACTGTGTGGTAGCAAGCTCTGCAATTTAATTGTGCTTTCCATGAAAAAGGACTTACTTTAAAACATCTGTTCTTGTTGGACACCCCTTAGACCCTATATTACAATACGCAGATAATTCTTACTCCCTACCCTTATTTCTCTCCCATCCACGTTTTTATATTACTATTATCATATCTTTTCATGCAGCAATGCTAATCTATTGTGTTTCTCCTCCTGTACAGGCAGCTCCACACCTTTAACCATTCTTCTTGTCCTTCTTCTAGATTTTATCAGTTTTACTGTGACCTTTAAGAGACAGGATCATCAGATCTGCACACAGAAACTGAGATACAGAAGTACACTTGAAAAATGAGGTTGATTTGTTCTCCATTCCTTTCCTAAAAATCCCTAAGATTTATTTGTTGTTTCTTACTGTCACCAAGCATTCAAGTAGTGGTTTTTGAGAAATAGACACAACAGACACAAGACCTCTTTCCTGAATGGTAATAACAGTTTTCAAATTTACTATTGTGTATGTGAACCCATATATATTCTGTGTGGAAACACACACATACCATATTGCAGCAGAAAATGCTTCTTGTCAGCCCCACGATGCTAAGAAAAAAAAAATGTCCAGGAAAAAAAAAAAACAACAAACAATCTGTCATACCAGATCAAAATAATTACTGAACTATATGCATCTTCCCATCTCTATGTCCGCTTCCCCAAAAATTATTATTATTTATAAAAGCAGACAGCCTGAAAAACAGGAGGACACACATTTGGTATTTGGCCAGCGTCCAAACTGAAGTCAAGCCCAGGTATGTCCACACCAGCTAACACACAGATCACCATCACGTGCTCTTCCCACCACACAATAGGTGTAGCAGGGGGTTGTCACGTAGCCAGGAATCTGTCACTGCTCTCAGACTGCTCAAACAGACACAGCCCCTCAGCCCAGGGGTAAATAAGGTGCTCTGACAGCTGTTGTGAAGCCCGCCCAGCACAGGGACTGCAGGACCAGAGCTCAGCCTGATGCACAGCACCCCCAGCCCCACCAAACACAGGGACTGCAGGACCAGAGCACAGCCTGATGCACAGCACCCCCAGCCCCACCAAACACAGGGACTGCAGGACCAGAGCTCAGCCTGAGGCACAGAACCCCCAGCAAACACAGGGACTGCAGGAGCAGGGCTCAGCCTGAGGCACAGCACCCCCAGCCCCAGCAAACACAGGGACTGCAGGGCCAGAGCTCAGCCTGATGCACAGAACCCCCAGCCCCAGCAAACACAGGGACTGCAGGACCAGAGCTCAGCCTGATGCACAGCACCCCCAGCAAACACAGGGACTGCAGGACCAGAGCACAGCCTGATGCACAGCACCCCCAGCAAACACAGGGACTGCAGGACCAGAGCTCAGCCTGATGCACAGCACCCCCAGTCCCACCAAACACAGGGACTGCAGGACCAGAGCTCAGCCTGATGCACAGCACCCCCAGCCCCAGCAAACACAGGGACTGCAGGACCAGAGCTCAGCCTGATGCACAGCACCCCCAGCCCCCTGGCAGTGTGTGCAGCACAGGAGACTTTGACCTTGAGGTCACTGCAGGGCAGTGTGGGGAGCAGCTGGCCGTGGGCTGGCACAGGGACCTTCTGGGCAGCGCCCTGCAGGGCAATGCGTGGGGGTGCCACAGCCACGCTCCCACCTCAGAGCAAGGGGCTTTCCTGCCACCTTCACACGCACCTTTAATACATCCACCTGAACCAGGAGAAAAACTGGAGCACGCGGGACAACAGGGATGAACACATCCAGTAACAACCACTAGATAGATACACCACGGAGAGCAGGAACTAATGTGTTTGTTAGGAAAGAAAAACATATATCCTGTAGAAACCAGAACAGTCAAATTCTCTCAGCCTCTAGTAACTGCAAATAAATGTGACTCTGTTCCTTCAGAAATGTCTTTCTGTGCTACATGTAAATTCATATTTTTCAGAAAATGTCGAGAACATCTTTACCTGCCTCAGTGAAATCAAAGAGCATATTTTGAAGCACCAGAAGGTATTTCCTTGCCAGGTTTTCTATTTGTGTTTTCTGATTGTCTGGGTGTTTTTTCATTTGCACCCAACTGAGCACTGCTACATCACCAGCTCCTTTGTTCTGGCCTGCTCATCTGCTGCAATAACTTTTTTGTTTTCCAGTTGGTAATTCCATCTTCTAGCATATATCATCCTGTTTGGCTACTTTATTCGATTTTATGAAGTTGCCACTGCTAATTATTTGCACAAATGGAGAGTAATTTCTTTTTACATTAGCCCTCCCCTGATCCAGCCTTGCTCCAGCAATGCATTAGGCAATGCTGGGGTAAATGCTGGAAAGGAATGGCACAACCACAGACTGGAATAACTAAACTCAGGTGCTGAAGGAGAACCACACAGTGGCAAAAGTAATACTCATTTCATAAGGCACAAGAAACCAAGAGAGCTTATCTTAGTTCCAATCACCTTGGAAAAATATTTCCTTAAACTGTTTTATGATCTGTACGTGCAGCATAAATCCTCCTTTATCCACAGTTAATTTAAAGGAGAGAAAAGAATAGTGAGAAGCTTCATGTTGTTTCAAGTAAGTGAAAAATTACACTGCAGCAGCAAATAACAACAGAGTCTGTTCTTAACATCAGAAAGATGCACAATCCTAACAGGATCTAAAGAATGGGCTATATGTAATCTTGTTGTCTTCAATTTCTGCTCATCAATTGAAGCACTGCTATTAAACGGCCTTTATATGCTCTCTAATTCAAAAAATGCCAACAAGTTAATTTAATCCTCAAAGCAGATACTATCACAAGTGTGTCTGGTGCTGTAAACAGATAACAGAAAAAGCAGCTTAAATTTAGGAACAGAAAATTTGGGGTTTTTTCCATAACATTAACTTCTTACACTTGCCTACATCTCTTTTGCACATCTTACACACTCTCCAAACAGCACAAAAATTCATTCCCTAGCATGGCTGGAGGCCTGGCAGATAAAAAGTATCCCCAGCCAACGTTTTAACCTTAACCATGTATCACCCTTGGTTTTAGGAGTTTAAAATCCTTTACTTATTGAAACACTTCTTCATTTGTTTCAGAAGCCTGAATTGCTCCACATTAAAAATTTTAGGAAAGCTAAACTCTCACTCAGAGCACCATGATCTATAAATATATGTTTGTTTTTCACTATTGAAATAACATTTCAAGAGCACTTGGCTCAACCCACTTGTTGCCCATCAGGGGTCAGGCTGATTCACATCACAAACTGATGATATCCCTGTGCTTCCTTCAATGCTGTTTCAAACAGGGTAAGACGGCAAGCAGAATGAAAACAGCCCTTGTCTTTCAGAGGCTTCATTTGTCAGAGGTATCTCACCAACAACAGGCTGAGGCTTTATTGCTCTATTGCTGCCAGGAGACACCTGCCCAGAGGGTTACAACAGATGCAACTGCAGAAGAGGCAGGACAGCAGGACCTGGAGGAGCAGCAGGTAGACAGGAGAGGCTGAATTATGGCTCCTTTGCAGGGAGGGATGAAGGCTGCGTGGGTGATGCCCACAGGACACAGGGGTCACAGAGATTCCAGATGCTGTCCAATAAAACATCCTCATGCACAGCTGTGCAGGGCCACACTCCAGAAAACACACAGCTGCATTTTCAACTGATTGTGTGTCTTTGGACACATGTAGCAATCTGTCTCATATCAATATTTAGAAAGTTCATTCACAAAATCATTCATTTTTAAATCCTGATGATATTAATCCTAGTCAGTGGTTTTCCTTCTTTGCAAGAAGGCTTTCCAGGAGAGGGATGGGAGAGTGGAAATTCCACAGATGGCAGCACAGCAAGGGTCTCCACCTCCTTTCTGCACCTTCTTTAAAAGGCTGAGCAGTCCTTGAGGGCCCTGCAAGAGCCTGGGGACAGTTGACTAAAAATTAGTCATGCAAGAATTTTTTCCTAACTCAGAGAAATGGTATGGAAGTGACAGCAACAATTACAAGATGAATGCACTGTTAAGTGGTCTGCAGTGAACAGGAGTGGAATCATATAATAAATTAGAATGATATTACAATAAACACTTTGAAAATCAGATTAAATTAGTCTGGCTTGAAAAATCTTTCATTTCAGTATTCAAAAGTTTTTAATATCTGGAATAAGTCTTGCATGAATAATATTTAACATATATTTTAATAACTTTTTTATGATTACACATCATGAACAATATTTGATAATGCTTACATATTACATACTAGAATTCCTGTTTTAAAATATATATAATAAAGATGGGGGTGTTGGGTATTTTGCCCCCAAGAAAAGTAATTATCCTGCTACTGGGCATACTTAAGATCAAAAAACCTAAAATGAGGATGTAATATATCTTGAGGAATCACTCTTCTTGATTCTCAGTCATTCCAATTGCAAGACTCCACTGCCTACTGCAGAGCAGAAATCATCTTATGATCAAATCCATAAATCTATACCTGTGCAAATAAAAATTTACAGCAACGTTTCCAGAAATGTGTAGCTTTAGGTGTACAATCAGATCCACCACAAAAAGCAGGTGATATTCAGGCAGGAGGGCATCTGCATGTTTTTAAAATGAGTTTTTTGCACGCGAAGTCTGAAAGCAGCAGTCGAAGGGGCAGGTGCACTAAAAGCCTCCGGGGATACTCCCAGCTCACTGCAGCTCACAAACGTCCCGGAGGAACGCTCTGGGCAGCAGCAGCGACCCCAGAGCACCCCCTGCCACCCAGGGTTGGGCAGGGCTGTTACCAGGGCAGGGCTGGCACAAGCACACCCCACTCCCTGCGCACTCCACAGGGATGGCACACTTCAGCCCACCCCTTCTCCAACCAAAATGCAAGTTTTAGCCATGGTAACATGCAAAAATTCGAGTAGCTCTAGGGAAAGGGCACATGCCATTGTTCTTGGCCTTTAAAACGTATAACAACTGACAGAAAAATTTTTTAAATTACACTTGGGTGGGGGGTATGACTCTCTGGCTGTTGTAGGCAGCTGGTCAGAGGAGATGGCCAGTGAGACACTGCTGATATTATTACAAGAAGATCATGGTATACCCTCCCAAACTTCACAATAGCAATCTTGAACTCAATCATATCTATATATGCCAAAATAAGCTACAATAAATTTACCGCCATGTCAATATAGCAGTTGTCACCGATCACTTGGAAAAATCTAACAGAGACAATAATAATATAAAAACAATGATAATAATACTTCACCCTTTAAATGCCTGACACCTTCATTTCACTAGCTAGAAATTGCAACAATAAATATAAAGTTTCCTATTTTTAAGGCCTCTAGATTTCATTACAGCCATTAAGTCTGAGGTTCTGTACCATATTGCTATGAAATGTTATCAAATGACCCTCACATCAAATCTAGAGCTTCTGTAATTCACCATCTGCTTGGCTTCAGTGATCCAACATTTTATCACTCTTACTGTTTCAGAATGTGTGGTTTGTTCCAGCCTCAGTTTTTCCCAATATCAATGTCTCTATTTTGTAAAGACTTTTTCTACATGAGTATGGAGCAACTTACTACCAGAAATAGTCTCAGAGTCATTACAGAAAGATTGTCAAACTTTCTTTTTCTGAACTAGGCGAACCTTTTTTAAGTTCGTAGAACACCAGAAACAGATGTCAGCTCAGCCTTGTAGTTCTCAGCACAGTGACTTTCTCATATCCTCCATAAAGCCCACACAACTGAGAAAAGCTGTATTTTAAGACTGCTTACTGTAACAGTGGTACTACTGCTATTAATCAATATTCTGTACTCATATCTGCCATGAATCCTTAAAAGCTTGTGTTTAGAAGTCGCAGAAGATAATGACTCATATTGTTTACTAAGTCAAAATACACCTCTGTGTTATGCAAGTATGATACACACCCTGCATTCCTAGAAACATGAGTTCACAGCACTTTATATGATTATGGGACAGAAATGCTCTTTGCAATAACAGCAAATAATTAAGTATCAGCCCAAGTTACAAATCCTTAGTTAGCATAATTTTAGACATTTCCCACGTTATTTACCTGAAAACTGACTTGGTTACTCTTTAATGATTCCTCCTCCTCCTCTTCACTGAGATATTAAAAATCATTCACGTTCAAAGAAACTACAGTTGGTTGATACCCTCAGGATACAAAAATCCTAAGCAGGGTATTAGGTTCAGGTAGGCATCTGAATTATTGAAAACATAAGTCACCATTTTCCCACTCTATGCCTGCATTTCTGCATATCCAAACTTCAAATACTGATTCCCTTCATCTTACAGCAACATCCATCAGTTAGGGGGAAACCATGGAGGTGAGAGAAACGCCAAGCTCAGTTTGCCCATAGTTCAGAAGGGACGTGAACAGAAATTCTAATCCATAGGATGATCGAGGACCTCCAGCCCCCCGAGGTGAGGTTACATGTTCCTCGAATCACTGCTCAGCAGGTCTGCCTACGCTAATTAGGATACGACACCAGAAAAGGTCAACTTCATAAAATACCCAGAGAATTAATACACAGTGACCTTGCCATTTCCTTTGATGTGATTACATGCACACTGCCAGAGGAAGACTTCATGGGTTGCATTTTATCATACCCATTTTTGTCCAACAGCTCTTGTAGAAAAAGTTTTATTCTCAAGATGCATCTATTCAGACAAAAAAACTTTAAAATTAACTTGAGTTATTGGTAATGGGTTTTTATGTTTTGTTTCAATAACAATTTTCTTGTTTCTATTTTTTTTTTCCACTCACATGCTTTTTAGTGACAAACCGGTTAAGGGGATTTAAAAAAATAAGTTTTAGAAATAGCGTTTTAGTCTTTGAAGTCACACTTTCATGGACAGCATCATTTTCTTCCAAACAGTAGTCTGCTAGGTGATAAATCCTGCAAGAACTCTTGAGCAGACTCTTTGGAGAGTATAACTACACCTCTCTTAGTGTATTTTAGTCATGCTGGGTGTGGTTGTTTGTGGGAGTTGATTGCCTTTTTATCTAACAAAGAGAAGCCCCAGAGAAAACCATTTTCAACCTTCAATTAATCTAAGTTAACTAGAAAAGGAAAAATCTATTTCCTGAGGTTCACTGTTTTGTTCTGAATTTTGTTATGCATTATTCTTCCCTTCAGCCATGATTCAGATCATGTTTTTCAACATTCGTCTTCCTATTTTTCATCCTCATTTCTAATAATTCTCAATAGTCTTTTGCATTATTTAACTATTTTCCTCTATATTGGAGATATTCATGGTTCAGTACCTCCACAGAATTTAGTTTATATATTTCATTTTCTGTGCTACTAACAAAGATATTAAACATTAGAACACATATAGTATTATTCTCCAGGCTTTTTCAGAGGCTTTTTCAAAGGCTCCAGCTTCATCCATTTAAAATTATTCTTCATTTACACTTGTCCTGCCAACTCTTAGATCATATGACAGTATCTCCATCACAGTAAATTTGAATCAATATTTTCAAGTAAGATTTCATGAAGCAGATTATCATGAAGCCTTATTAATGCTTTATTTAAGTCCAAATCCATTACATTTCTTGAATTCCCTTCATTCACCAGATTTGTAACTCTATCAGAAAGGTAATCAAGTTTGATATGCCTTTCACACCATACTTTTAACTTCCCCATTTTCTAGCCAAAACACATTCATCATACTGTACTTGCAAAATACAGAACCACCATAAAGAAATAGTTTTTTAGGATTAGAGGTGGAGCAAACTCTACCGTGTGAGCAGAGGCTGAATTTGTTTAACTCTCATCTCTCATGTAAGAAAACTGACCTCTCATTATGATTCAGCACAAACACAAATAAATCTAAGGCAATTAAGTTGCCTTTGATACAATTTATGCAACTGTATATAGCTCCAAAACCAAATCAGAGTTGTATGCAATCAGCATCAATACCCACTTGGCTCTGCATCCTGTTAATTCTAGACAACAAACGTGTCCTTCAATCAACAAACACACAGAATGTAGGGGTTTTTCCTTCCAGAGCCAGACATGATGGCTGCTTCTGAGGTCAAGCTGTGAAAACTGTGGAAGCAAGACAAATTATGGCTGGCTGTTCTCATCTGCTAGCTTCCCTCACTCTTGGCTCTGAAATGCATGTTATAATGGCTAGGGAATCACCCTCACACAGCTCGCACCTGGAGGCTCCTGCATCCATTCAAAGACAGAAATACATACAATTTACTTTTCAGCATGTATTTTGCACTGTAAAAGCAACAGGTACAGCGACTGGACAAAGGCACAGGCTGGCTGCTGCTACACAGGATTTTCATCAATATATCCCCCACTTCCTTCTCAATCACACCAGGATGGACCACCTTATTTTAAAAAATTAAAGAGTAGTTGCATATAGAACACAAGCCAAAGATAACAGTTTTCTGAAAGCAACCGCCTTTCCATATAAGCAAACCAAACTGGGCTTGAAGTCTTCAGGGCTTCAAGCTCCTCTAAGTGAAGTGGATCCCCAGATGGGCAGATTACAAGGTATGCATTACTGGCTCTTCGTGCCAATAAAAATAAAAAAGCAAAATCTTCTATGAGAATACAGTAGCCTTTGCCCAGAGCACTCTGGGTTATCTGTCCCATTCTGCCCTAGCTGCTTTCTTTTTGATCTCTATATTCAAGTGCCCTTAGTGAGAGAATCATCTCAGACCCACCAGTGGGACATCACTCCCTTGTGAGAAGTTCATGCTCAAAGAAATGCAAAGCACATTGTGATGTGTCAGCTCCTCCCTGCAGCACAATCAGATTTGCACAAAAATAAAAAACCCAACATTCTCACTGGCTTTAAAACAGATTCCTCCTAGACCACAATCAACAAGTTTTGCCCAAGCGCAACACAACCAGACCAAGATAATAACCTATTACAGGATTTTCTTTTGCCTTTACTGCTGTGAATCCTTTGGGAATTTCTCCTGCCACACTGCTTGGTGGGAGTCACTCATCCTCTCTGAAGAGGCGCTACTACACTGCCACAGGGAGAGGTGAGCCACTCCTTGGGGCACCCCGGGCTGTGTGGCTGCGACAGAGCCTCATGCAAGTGCCACCACTGCCCTGCCTGAGGCCCCTGGACAGCCCGCTCCTCTCACTGCAAGCGTTCCTGCACTCACATCCTGTCCCACTTGAGCAGAGGCGCCAGGATCAAAGCAGGACGCCAGACTTCCTTCATCCTCACCAGCAACAGGCTAAACCTTCCACCACCAGCAGCCTTTTTCTCTGACAGCTCCAACACAGAACACGAACTCTGCAATGCTCGAGCACCAGGGTGCAGCACAAGGTTCCTGGCATTCAGAACGGTCTTTCATTGACTACTTCCAATTAAACAGCCAAAGCTCTTTTCAAATTAGAAACACTCAGATCGTCTCAAGGATATAATTCCATTTCTCTGCTTTTAAAACACCAACAATGCCTTTATGTTTTCAAAGTACAGATGATTAAGGAAGAAAACAACAAAATGTATTTCATATACTTGGCACTGGCATACAAACTGACTACAGAGGTAGATCTAGCAGCAAGAAAATCTTTGTAAACATACTGCCAGTCATAAAAATAAAAACATTTTAAAATGATGCACTGGCTGTATTCAGCCAGATTAGTAATATCACAAAATTAAGGGACTTAAAACGAATACAGCTTAAATAACAATGAGAATCCCTATTAAAAGTGTACTCAAAACAATTATTTTCAAAAGCTTTAGCATCAGCAGCTGCACAGGGCAATCCACATCAGCTGGCTATTGCCAAGCACTTTTGAAAGATTCAGTATTCAACCAAGGACAAGCTGAATTAGCTTAAGTCAGAACCATCAGTAGCTACAGAGAGAAACAGACCATATTCAAAATGAACTGTTGTCTAGCTAACTTATATACAAAAGCTGTATTTTAAAAAACAAAACAAGGAAAAACAAGGTTTATCCATTGAAAAGCATGCATTTCCTGCAGAAATACAGCACAGACAGTTAAAAAGACAAAATCAACGGGATATTGATCAATGCTGTGGTGCCCAGCAGTGCAGTAGCAAAGAAGTACAAACCTCCATCATCTCAGTCTTAATCATAGTTTGGTACAAGTCGGACTGAGCCAGCCTAACACCTCCTCACTGGCAGGCGGCCACTTCTGTGAATGGAGCTGTTGATCTCATTACAGTTTCTAGTAAATTATAGTAGACACATCAATAGCTATCAGCACTACTGTGACATTCTGAAAGGAGGTTAAGGGTTGGAAAGCTCTGGCCCCCAAGCAGCCCTTTTTCCCCCAGAAGAGTTCCCATCATATCAAAGTTGGTAAATACTGCTAGATGGGGTAATAGCGACAGACATTGACAGATTCAATTCTGTTTTGATGGCAATCCAAAATCTCTATCAAGAAATTAATTCATGCTAAAGAAATAAATCTACTCTCTTTAAGAGGTCACTTTATAATTAATTATACTCCAGCTTTTAAAGCATTTTGCAGACTGCAGTTCTCTCTAGCATAATTATCTCACAGGCCGCATTTTATGGCAAATCTGAATTGAGAACTCTAGTCTGGAATGCCAGGAGTGAGATTACTTTAATATGAAGCTTCAGTAGGTGTTTATAAGCAGTATTGGAAAAGCAGGTAATAAAATATTACACAGCCTTGAGACAAAAGTTAATGAGACAATAAACAGCAAGAAATTAAGAAGCTGGCATGTATTCTGTTCCAGAAGCAGAAATGACACAATCAGTTGTCTCTGAACGCTGCCTTTCACACTGACAGTAATGTTCCAGACCTTGTTCAGACATCTGAATTATCACACCTGGCTTCCCACAGCAGAGCTCCTCAGTGCCCAGTGCACGGCCCTGGCCAGCCCCGGCACAGCCCAGCGGCACCAAGCACTTCACAGGCAGCTCCCGGCAGCCAGCGCAGCCCCTCGTGCGCCCAGCAGCGTCCCAACAGCCCCGGGTGACACAGCCAGCACTGCCCTGTCCCACAGCACAGTGACACACCCGGCACTGCCCTGTCCCACAGCACGGTGACACACTCAGCACTGCCCTGTCCCACAGCACGGTGACACACTCAGCACTGCCCCTGTCCCACAGCATGGTGACACACCCAGCACTGCCCTGTCCCACAGCACAGTGACACAC